>JAXQQM020077965.1:0-143153 GCA_034641835.2 Pinus albicaulis
TAAATGTCGAGAGAATGGGCATGGACCACTATTGTTCTTTTCATCAATAATTCCATTCAGAAAATACATGCCCACAATGGAATCACAACATGAACGCTCAGGATGTGTGTATCATTGATACATTAATTTAAGATGAGGAAAATGAGCCAACAGAAGAAAAGGAAGAAATGTTTGTTGTTGAATAAACAACAAGTGTTGGACACACAGTGATTGCTTTTGGTTGTGTATTCATAGCTGAAAATAAAATTGTCGAAGAACTGCCACAGAGTGAGTTTCCGACTCGAAAATAGACTAATCGATACAAGTTGAGAAGCCAAGGTATAGTTTCCGAACAAGAGATGACCAGGCAGAAATGGAAAGAACATTTATTAAGGAAGATCACATTGCCTATCAACTGAGCTTAACACACTCAAAATAAGTATGGAAATAATGCTACAGTGAAAATACTTCAACCAACAGTAAAAGCAAGTATATCGTTCGAGAAATATCAGGTAAATTCACTACTCCAGAAACTTTGATGATTCCCACTACGCTTGATTATAATGTAGTCAAATATATGAATAAATATCGCGCTAATATTTCTATCTTCAAGCTTACAAGGATTGCAAGTCAGCGGGAGCTATTTGTCCATGCTCTTGATCAGTCTTCCTCTGGTTATAATTTTTCTTCGCAAAATGGATATGGTAATTCATCTGGTCCCCTCGAATCTATTCTTAATGCATTAACCTTGGAAGCAAACACATTCTACCCTCCGGTTTTGTAGACATTTGAAATTTTTAATTACAATGTACACAATTTCTTAGTTAAATCTGGTGCATCTTTAAATGTAATTCCATTGTCCATAGCTAATAAAATCATTTCTAAATGGGATAAGACAGATGCACTGATTATTTAGTTGGATGAGGACTCTTGTTTGAGATATTACTGAAATTAGAAATGTTCTTATTCTCTTATCATCTAATCAACAAGTTCACCAGTACATAAACATAGTGATTGTGGACATCCCAGAAGCCTACGGTGTATTGTTGAGTAGGGACTGGCCCAACAAATTACAAGGGTATTTTTCTATTGACTAGTCACATTTATGGCTTCCGTATAAGGGCAAGACTAACCAAATCTGGGTGGACTCAGAACATTACATGAAACACAATATTGTTACACCCTTCGAGGGAAATAATTTCTTCTTGGAGACTGACCTAGGGTGTTACCATGCTTATCCTTCCCCAATCCCATGAGACACACGGTTGGAAATCCTTCCTAGTCCAACTGGCACAAATGATTTTGACAGTTCTAAGACACATGAGGGATCTGGAGCTAGTTTTGTTTTAATATACCACGATAGAGAAAATATTTTATTTCTTGTTGCTTGGAATTTGAGAGCACTAACAACATTGTAGAATAAAAAGCACTCATCCTAGTCTTATATAAGGCCATTGACCTCAATGTTGGGATTCTTCAAGAGATAGGTGCTTCTGAGATCGTCGTACAGTAGGTACGAAACACTATACACTGTGTGTCACCTAATTTGAAAAGTTATCAACAATAGGTATGGTGTTTATTTTCTCAATTCCAAGCTTTAAATATTGTATTTGTTCCTATATGTGTAATACAACTACGGATGCATTAACAAATGATGCTGCTAGGTTGTCACTTCTTAGGGACATTTTTTCTGTTGAAAACCTTTATAAACTATCTGTCCTTGATCATATAACTAATTTATGCATTTTTAATGATGACCAAAAAATACTTCAATTCATGGAAAACTTTGATGTATTTAAAGATGCAACCATTGATGAAGATGATCATGAAAAAGTGTTGCAAGATTCGACTTGAGCAAGCAAAGATAACCCCATGTTGAAGGGCATGGTATCACTTCAAAAGTTGTAGGACTTGCAGAATCACTTTGGAGGGTAATTCAATGCTAAAGCCTAGAGTGTAACACTCTCACATGAGCAGATAATTCTTGGAACAGAGAATGATCTGAATTTTTTTAATCTAAATACTTGATGCACACCACAAGTGTGACAATCTTTCATCTGCTTATTCAAGAAGTAACGAGATGTTTTCGTGTGGAAATACAATGAGCTCAAAAATTACAACATGAAAATAATCCATCATGGTATTCTGATTAAGGAAGGGGCCAATCTTCTTCAGTAGTAGTTGTGGAAGGTGCATAAAATGTGTTATCACCAAACTAAGGTTGATTGGGTTGTTCAACGGTCAATTCAGTGTAACTGTTTCAAATAAATTAGGGTTGGAAGTTAGCCCTTCCAACCAGAGGGGGGTATCCCAATAAAATGTATGATATTCAATAATAAAACTTCAAAAATAATATGGATAACTCTTAGATGTATTTTGGATTGTTTTTTGCAGGTTAAGGATGTGAGATGGCTACCATTTGGCATGGAGTTCGTATGAAACTCAATTACATAAAAACATCTTTCATGGAAGCTGAGGCATGTGAACCCTTATAAAAAATAACTTGGACATAAAAAAATATGCATAAATGAATTTGGAGCATAATTAACTATGACTTCCAAGTGATTATACATGAAGTAAGCTGAATTGACATTGAAAAGGTAGATAAGACAAACACATAAGAGTTCATAAAGAATCTCAGGTTTGAAAAAGCCTTTCTACAATTGTATATTACTGAATAGAAAATATTACAATAGTAGCATAAGTCATAACATCGATCAACCCTCTTCAACTCTGAAATATCCCTATATATATAGTTAAACTCCTTTTACATGAAGTTTTCCACCTAGGCTAGACCCTTGAAACTGCTGAAGATATCAAATCCAAAAAGGAATTGATTACATAGAGAGAATATAGAGATAATTATGTTTAGAATGAGTTTTAAACCTAATAGAAATCTAACACCATTAAGTTCATTAAAAACTTTTAAAAAACCCATACATGATGATGTTTATCGAATCAAACAACTTTTCTTGAGGTGGCAATGACCATGACCAAGTGATGAACTACCATACTGGAATATAGGCTCTAATGCTCGAAATTTTAGGATGTTTTGTTGTGTTTGATGATGTGGAAAAAAAAAATTTAAATGCTACAAAAACATCAAAATTTCCACTCATTGCAAAAACAGAGCATTTTAAGAAAAGTTTGTAGCAAAGAGTTTGTAGCGTTTTCCATTTATCCCTTTCTGCACCCTTTCTGATTCTATTTCTCGTTTGAGGGTCTTCATTAGGAAAAATGAGTTAAATACATGTTGTTGTCCACTCCTATTATGATAAATTTTGGAAATTATAGCTCAAGATATTCTTTAACGAGTTCATAGCGAAAACTCGGCTTTCATCCTGGAGTACACTACGAACTTGCCTGACTTTTCTAGAATTTGAAATTTCCACTCTTTACCTCCGAAAACCTGTCCAAAGCTATACTAACTGATGAGATGGAGCATCCTAAGAAAAAATTGGCCCAAAATATATCTAACCTTCTTTCAAGGAGTAGCAGGTGTTAGCCATCTATAATTTCTGTTATACCTAATGATGGCTAGAATAAGTTTGCAGCCTTCGAAAAGCAATTTAAAGTTAACATGTTAGTTCTCGAAGCCTGGTTGTTCTCTCTGTCCAAAGAAGCATACCTTCACTAATTTTTTCACTTCAAAGTCTTGTTTTTTCCAAAGAGAAAATTGTTTTTCAAAGCCTCATTTCCATCATTTCATTCCTCCATTTTATCTTCACAATTCCCTTCATATCACTCATTTTTCCCCTCATTTATCCTTTACTTCCTCAAAATCCCATTTTAAACCATTTAAACCCTTTATTTGGTTTAAAAAACCCTTTTTACACCCTATCAGAACCCTCAAAAGGCTTTAAAAACCTCCATTTTAGGCCTATTCCACTCATTTTAAACCTTAGGGCTCATGCGATTTTCGGTTTAGCCCTAGCCCCTTTTCGTCATATAACCCAGCCTTGTGACCAAATGCCCATCGCTCATCAGCACATCGCAATATCTCTTTCCCCGGTTCCTTTTCTCCAATGGTTCTTCCCCGCCGATGCTTTTGGACCGTTGATCTGGCTCCCCCAAATCCAAAGGTCGGCGTTGTTTCACCTTTTCGCTGTCCTCTACCCCGGTCATTCATTCCTGTGACGCTCTGATTTAATCTAGACCATCGATCCTCCTGATCGGACGGTCATCGCACCATCACATTATCGCTTTCTCCCATCTCAACCCCTTCTGCCTACCATGCTCCAATTTCATCTGGATTTTCGATCCTCCTGATCGGACGGTCATCGCTCCATCGGCGATCCCCGTTTCCTCACTCCCAAACTCCTTTTCCACCATTGGCCGATCCCCCGATTTAATCCCAACCGTCGATCTGCTCCTAGATCCGACGGCTCCCGCTGTTTTCTCCTTTACCCCACACATCGTTGTTCCCCCAATTTGCGAGGTCTCGATTGAATCTGGATCGTCCTATTAACCTAGAACAATGGCACAGGTTCACTATGGGGGCACCCAACCAAAGTGGCACGTACTCCCAGTCCCCTCATAGTTAATTTCCACCATTTATCTTCTCTCAATCCGATGGCCAACATTTTTCCATTCACTGCGGAGGCACCCCACCGACGAGATCCTTCCGTACCCCCAGTCCCCCCACAGTCAATCTCCACCGTTGATCTGACTCCCTCAGATCCAACGGTCTGCGTTGTCTCGCATTATCACTTTTCCTCCACCCCAATTCATTCATTTCGGCCATTCCCTGATATGATCTCAATCTTCAATCCTCCTGATCGAACGGTTTGCGCTTTCTCGCAGTTTTCCCTTCCCTCACACCATTTGTCATTTATGCGATCTGGCGGAGAGATCTAGGCCGTTGATCTACCTGATCTGACAGTCCATATTCATCTTCGCGCCCAACTCACGAAACCTCCCGGGCATGCAATTTGAACGCGAAATGGGTGGTTTCTGAGGGATAGGTGTCAACGTCTAAGCCCTATCGTGTTCGCCTAGGGTAATACCGCTCACCACCCAGACCCTATGCGAAAACCACCTCCGGTTTTCCAAAACCGCCCTTGCATCTCTCCACGCCAAATTCAGTTTCGGACACTGGTTTTCATTTTTTTTCGCCATGAGGCCCTTTTCCACTGCATCCACCACCTCCTCACAGCTCCTCGGCTTTCGCTCGAGCCGCTGAAGCATTTTTTACACTATACGTAGGATTTTATAATTGTTTATTGTTTAGTTGCAGGTTTTAATGGCGGCCTTAAGTTGTTGGCCCTCCTACAGCCATATACCAGTGGCAGAAGCCAAGGATGATGTCCTGAGGCTGAATCAATGCATAAAGGGATTCACGGGTTGACTATTAATTTGTTATCAGCACCTCATGAACACTGGTGAAGGAAAAAACCCCCAGCGCGAAAGTCCAACCCACCTATACACAAAAGAGATAAAGTAAAGATCAATGAATATTAAAGAAAGAGCATCAAAAGAATAAAGGTTAAGGGTCCAACTCAAAAGATTAAAGGCTTAACTCGTAGATCAAAGATAAAACACAGTTAAAGCCAAATCAATGTTAAATGACAAAGACGGACAAATCAGCGAAGGAGAGCTTTGAATGACACATCAGTGAAGCTGTTTACTCCTCCCATGACTAAAGCCACCTTGACAGTTATTATGCTGACAGAACCTCTTTAAACCGTTAAGGTAGTTATTGTAAAGGTATGGGTGGTCTCAAAACCCATACTGTCCACTTTACTTGTACCAGAAGAAAAGACAGAACTGCGACAGCCGAAAGACTTCTCCACAAAGACACTCTTTGGAGTTATTACCAGCCTGACAGTTACGCCTCAAAGTCTACAAGAACTACTAGAATGGGCAAGAAATTAATGTAATATTTATGACACAGAATGGGCATTCGAATGCTTCTCTCCTCTATTTTAATTAACCATTAAGACCATCTCTGTCACCTCTCCTCCCCATTCACCTATAAATCCTATTCGAACTCTCATTATAAAAGTTGGCATTTGATGAATTCTGAAGTAATACATAGACTACTGCTTTGAATAAGGATTGATGTTTTGAAGAAGTGTGGATGTCTTTGCTTTTCCTTTGATGAAGGAGGCTAGATCATTGGATCCCTGATCCTGGTTTTGGTGAGGTACTCTCTATTTGTTAATGTTATTTCTTGCTTTTCGCTTTGTTCCATTATGCTTTGCTTGCAATAGAGTAAAATGCTTAGGCTAAGAAATGTCTCCTAGAAGCACCTTAGGCCTGTTTACTCTTCACTGCCTTTATGTTTTCATCTGCTAAAGGTTTTATTGAGTAGTTTGACTGCTTTTAAACCCTTAAGCTTGTTCATTTCAGAATAGTCCAAATAGTTGGTGTCAAGGTTGAATAATGGTTTGCCCTGCCTGCTTGCTGCCTATTGAAAGCTATTTCTGAAAACATCCTTCAAACGCTACTATCTGCAGCTTGGCAGAGAGGATTTCTTCTGATTTTACCCTCTTTTTCTTGCTGAGATAGTCATATTTGAAGGTCTTTATAATTGCAGTCTTAGATGCTTGGGTGTTCCCCCTTTTATGAATGCAATTAGTTGTGTTTCTTATATTTTTTCTAACTCCTTTAAGTGAAACAATTAGAAGAAACAAAGTGTTCCTCTCCTTCTTTGTCTTACTTTAAAGTCTGTCTTGTTTATGTTATCTGCATAAAGTATGCTGGTAGGATTCATGGTTAGCCCTGGCTATTGAATATTTCTTTATTCTTAAATAGTGTTGCAAGTCCCTTTGTTGAAAGGTATACATAATTAAGGAGTCTTAACAGCCCTTAAAGCTCTACTTTTCCTTCCAAATCCTTGATGTTCATCTCATCCCACCTATATTATCCCACAAATCCATTGATTAAGTTAGATTTTCCCTTTGGTTCTTCAAATTCATCAATTGAAACTGTTTAGACTTCCACATGACTCCATTGCCCAATGGCTTGTATATTTCCACACTCTATCTATGCTGCCTAAATCATCTATGTCCAACCAACAAACAAAAAAAATTTCACTTCATAACTAGCCTAAAATCAACCTCTTAAAATCATCAAGCTATATCCTTACAAACATATTGAGATATCCCTCTCTGAGATTAGGAGGGCTAGATCCTAGAGCTCTAAAGCCTGGTTTGAATGTTGCCTTGTCATTTGGTTTGCCAATCAGCCAAATCACAGTACTCCAATATTTTGGCGATCACGGTGGGACTTATGAGTGAATTACATCTTATACATCCTTAATACCTCAGAAGACCCGCAAACATCCTTAGATTGGTAGTTAATTTCTGATGGTGGACAATAGCCCCCTTCAAAACATTCGAAATCATCCACCTGGTGACTCCACAACTCCTAAAGGACCAAAAGACTCCACTGGTGATCAGTAGGCCTGCTGATTACCCTTGGTTTCACAAAGACTCCACTGGGACAACCCACACTACCATTAAAACATCGTGCACACCCATGATTAGGAAATTCTGAGGATTAAGTTTTCTTTGTTAAAGACTAGTTTGCCTCTAAATATTGTCATATCTGAATAAATTTCTTTTCTTTGGGTCTAAATCTTAACATACTGGCTTCAAAAAGAATTCATACTAGAGCCTATCCTGACCCAAATCCTCCTAAGATAGTTGATAATCCAGAAATCATCCTTAGGAAGTATCCTATATCTAGGGATTAAATTATTGTTAGACCCATTCATAGAGCTAACTCCGTGCCTGAAGTCCTTACAGCTCTATCGGATACCCAAGTTGACTTACCCTTTTCAAGAAGTTTACCAAGAACCATGTCACTTAGTGGTATAGATCAGACAGACTTTGAGCCTCCAAGTTCACCACAACATAATGGCCAACATATTAGCAGCAGAGAAACCCCTCCATACACACCTCTTGATCTTCATTTCATTCATAACTTTGGTTTCTCTCACCCCAAATATGCTCAACAGTCTCTTGCTGGTCCAAGCGCTTCTGTCATATGTATACCCACTGTTCAAACCACTCCATTCCTCCCACAAAATCCCATCATGGTAGCATGGTATGCTCCACTAGTGTTACCACAACCTCTGGTTCCTTTACCCAATGAATATCAGTCCAAAATTCCCCATTTCACCGGAAATGAACCCACTACTGCTCAACAGCACGTAGACAAGATGAACAATGCCTTTGATTATATGGAAATAGAAGATGAGACCATTAAGATGAGAATCTTTGCCCAAAGTTTAGGAGGAGAAGCCAAGAAATGGTTTAAGGGTTTAACTCCTAATAGTATAAATAATCTCCCTTCTTTACATCAAACATTCATAAAAGAATGGGAAATTAGAAAGAACCCTCTCCAAATACTTTCAGATTACAACAAACTCAAGAGAAACACTAGGGAAAGTGTTCAAAATTATTGCACTAGATTCAATAGTGTTTATAACACACTACCCCCATATTTGAAACCTCCACAAGGCTTGGCTTTGGCCAAATTCCCTGAAGGATTTGATCCCGAAATGGCCTATCGGCTAAGAGAAAGGGATCCCTTAACTTCAGAAGACACGCAGAAGGGAGGTCTTAGTGTGGAAGCAAATCTGATTGAGAAAAGAGCTAGGATGAGGAACGAAAAGAAAGTAACATATAGAAATGAAGTTGCACCTTCCACATTAGATTCAAAAATGGAAAGGATGATGGAGGAGATGTTGGAGAGGATGAGCATATATGAGGGAGTTCAATATAGAGAAAACCAAACCAAACCTCAAAATAGAAACTGAAATTCAAATATCAGAAGATATCCCAATCAAGATAGGCATAGAGACAATGACCAACAAATTTGGCCTCCCTTTCAACAAAACTATGTAGAACAAGAGGATGAAGGGGAAACTGATAGGCTGGAAGAAAATCATGTGAAATTGATAGGATCTGATGACGGAGATGATATCTTCCTCACTGAGGAAGAACATGGATTTTTCTTATCAGAACAAAATGAACACAATCATGAAGAGTCTGAAGATTATAGGTTGGGGTTCGAAAACACAATTATGGAATTTCATAGACAATATGATCTTAGGGGCAAAAGGAACCCAGAAATTGCTAAAGACAAGAACACTAACACTGCTGTTGGAAAAAACTCAGAAAATTAGCCTAAAAAACCAGAAAATAATGGCAACACCGTGGCCAAGAAAAATGATCTAAACATAGACAAAAACAGCCAAACAAGTGTTGAGAATAGCTTCCCTAGTACTTCTGCTAGTGGCCCTATCAAAACAGTCCCAGTTAACAGTCCTAATAAAACTCAGCCAGCCAAAATTGCTTAAAGAAACATAAGTGAAAAAACAGATGTGAATATGCCAAAAACAACACTTCCTTTTAGCCTCGAAGGTGAAATTGCCAAGATCAAAATTAGCATGCCACTAGCTGAACTGGTAACTCAAGAAGTGTACAAAAATCAAGTTTTGAAAGCTTTGAATATAAACATCGATACTGACACTTTAAACTTGATGGATGACAAACCACAACTATTGTTTGGTCCTAGAATTGAAGGAAAATACCAAGAAGGGGTTGTCCCTCCCTTTTATGTTAGTCTAAACATACATGATAATATCCTACACAATGCCATGCTAGACTCTGGAGCATCACTTAACCTTATGCCCAAAGTAGTAATGGAAAGCCTAGGCTTAGAAATTACTAGACCATATAAAGACTTATACTCTTTTTATTCAAGAAGGGTCAAATGCTTGGGCTTAATCAAATATTTGTGTGTTAACCTGTCACAAATTCCTGCTAAAAGCCTAGTGATGGATATAGTGGTAGCTGACATTCCCCCAAAATATGGCATGCTTTTGTCTATATCATGGGGAGCCAAAGTTTAGGGGAGCCTTCAAATGGATATGTCCTATGCCACCATACCAGTGTTTAGTCAAACCAGAATATTATATAGGGAATCCCTCATGAAATACATGGTGAGCAGCAAAGATAAACCCAACAACACGCCTATTTATTCCACACATTCAGACTTAGATTCCTTTATCTTATTCAATGAAGATGAAATCACCCAACAAGAAATGGAAGATAAGCAAGAAATTAGTGGACTAGAACATTCAAATGTCTTTCACTCAACCACGAAATGCCCCAAATATCAGTAGCCTTGGGCAACAAAAAGAAAAGAGAATGAGATAGAAACACTTTGGAAGATGAGCTTTGATGGCTCTTGTAGCCAGGCCAGTTCAGGGGCTGGTGTATGGATACATAACACAAACAAGGGATACTCCTATAAACTAGATTTCCCATACACAAATAACATTGCAGAATATGAAGCCCTCATCCTCGGCTTGCATTTGCTCAAAGACTTAGAGGTTAAGAGGATATCAGTCCAAGGGGATTCTGAGTTAATCATCAGGAAAATCAAAGGGGAATACTTAGCCAAAAACCCCAGACTCAGATAATATAGAAATGCTACCCTTGATCTCCTTAAAACCTTTGAAACATATGAACTCATTTTCGTACCAAGAGCTCGAAATCATCTAGCTAATGAACTTGCCTTTGCTGCCAACAATTGCCAAATACCACAAATAAATGAAAAATTCAATGTAAAGGTGAAAAACAGACCAGCAGTGCCTGAAAATGAAGATTATTGGCAAGTGTTTGAAAATGATAAACATATAAATGATTTCTTTCAATCAAGGAATGAATTTTCCACAGCAACACCAAGTTCTAGCCATGAAAAGGATTGTTGCAATGAGGAACAAACCCTTGAAACAGAGCCCTCCCTTTCTGTTGATATAAATTAGTTTCAGCACCTTTTTAAAGCAGAGTTACTTGACAACCCAGACCAAAGGGACCTTGAAGTTTTACAATGTAAAGGTGATACTATACCAAAAGGCCTTACACCATTAGAATAGCTATTCAATTTCAACGACATGGCCAAAGAAAAAAACAAAGCCTATAGAAACTAAAGTTGAGGAACATAACATAGGCAAACTCGCTGAACCCAAAATGATCAAGCTGTCCAGCAACCTCCCAGCTCATGTCAAACATCAGTACATAGCACTTTTCAAATAATTTGTAGATGTGTTTGCATGGGACTATAAAGATTTGGAATCTTATGACACTAGCATCATCCAACATAAAATTCCTCTTAAGGAAAATCAGAAGCCTTTCAAACATAAAATGAGAAGGATAAACCCTATTTTATTACCTTTAGTAGAGAAAGAGATTAGGAAAATGTACGACGCTGGGATCATAGTTTCTCTCAGATACTCAGAATGGGTTTCCAACCTAGTATTTGTTAGGAAGAAGACAGGGGAAATTAGGCTGTGTATTGACTTTAGGAATCTAAATAGAGCCTACCTGAAAGATAATTACCCCCTGCTGAAGATGGATCACATACTCCAAAAGGTGGTTGGGTCTAAAAGAATATCATTATTGGATGGGTTCTCAGGTTACAACCAGGTTTTGGTACTCCCAAGTGATGAACATAAAACTGTTTTTACTGCACCTTGGGGGACATTCATGTATGTCAAAATGCCATTTGGTTTGATGAATGCAGGGGCCACTTTACAGAGGGCCATGGACATAGCCTTCTAAGAAGACATTGGCTATTTTATAATAATTTACCTTGATGATATTACTATCTTCTCCAAAATTGACGAAGAAAATTTGATCCATTTAAGAAAAGTTTTCGAGAAATGCAGAAGTTTTGGCTTGTCTTTGAATCCCAAAAAGACACTCTTTGGCCTCCAAGAAGGAAATATTCTTGGTCACGTAATCTCTGAAGAAGGGATCAAAGTAGACCCTAAAAGGATTGATGGCATATTGAATATTAGCCACCCAAGAAACCTTAAGGAATTGAAATCTTTCATTGGGAAGATAAATTTTTTAAGGAGGTTCATCCCCAACCTTGCTGAGCTATTAAGAAACATCACTAATATGCTTAGGAAAGAAGTAGGTGTTAAATGGACAATGCAAGCTAAACAATCATTTGAACTGGTAAAACAAGCCCTCACTCAAACACCAGTTCTAATTAGTCCCGATTTCACCAAAGATTTATATATCTTCTCTTTTGCATCTGAACATACCATAGCTATAGTGTTATTGCAAAATAATAGCATGGGGCAGGAACAGCCAATATCCTTCTTTAGTAGGGCTTTGCGAGATGCTCCACTCAAATATAATATCATGGAGAAGCAAGCCTTAGCACTGGTAAAAGCATTAAAAGACTTTAGAGTGTATATTTTACATTCACATATCATTGCATTTGTGCCACACACTGTAGTCAAAGATATTCTAAGTCAGGACCCTGATGGTAAAAGGGGAAAATGGATTTCCACTATTCTATAATATGACTTAGAGATCAGGCCCACCAAACTCATCAAAGGGCAGGGATTAGCAAAACTCATGGCTGAGTCAAACTTCCAAGCCTTAGATATGAACATGGTTGATGTTTAGGAAGAGATAGAAAAATGCACAACACCATTCATTGAAGAAATATTCATGAACTCTCCCTGGTATGCTGACATCATATATGTGTTGCTTTATCTGAATGCTCCTCCTTCTTTGTCAAAAACAAAAGCTATATTTTTCAAACAGAAGGCTTTAAATTATTGTATATTAGATGGATTTTTGTATTGGAAAAATGTTGTGGGGATTTTACTTAAATGTTTACTTGAGGTTGATGCAGGAAAAATCATGCATGAGCTACATGAGGGAGAATGTGGAGGACATCTTAACTGGAAGACCACAACAAACAATATCCTCAGGTCTGGATACTATTGGCCTACCCTCTTCCTAGACACCCATAAGTAGTCATGTCCTGCCACAAGTGCCAAATATTTGATGGCAGGAGAAAACACTTACCACTACCGTTGCATTCTATCAGTGTTGAGGATCCCTTTCAAAAATGGGGTTTGGACTTCATTGGGGAAATTCACCCATCATCCTCAGCCCAACACAAATTGATCCTCACGATCACTGATTATTTTACCAAATGGATAGAGGCCATACCCACTAGGAATGATACTGACTCTGTCATCATCAAATTCCTTGAAACCAACATACTATCCAGATTCGGTTGTCCTAGGAAAATAATCACAGACAATGTTGTTGCCTTCAAGTCCAAGAGGATGGTATATTTCTGCCATAAATATCAGATCACATTAGGCCATTCTACTACCTACTACCCCCAAGGAAATGGTCTTGCCGAATCCTCCAACAAAAGCTTTTTTAATATCATCAAAAAATTGTTGGAACAGAATCAGAAATCTTGGCATAGTAAGCTTGTCCATGCCTTATGGGCTGATAGATTGACTACTAAAAAGTCCATCAGCATGTCTCCCTATCAGTTGGTTTATGCCATGGATGCAGTCTTCCCAACATCTCTAGGAGTCCCAGTCTTGAAACTCCTTCAAGAGGTCCAAGCTGAAGAAAATGATATGCAAAGGAGGATCAATCAGACCATTCATTTGCAACAGTCAAGAGAGGAAGTATATAAAAGGACATAAGTAGTCCAAGAAGGAATCAATAAATTATTTGGCAGAAGGACCAAAGAAAATTACTTCCAAATTGGAAATGTAGTTCTAAAATGGGATTCCAGAAGGGAAGAGAAAGGGAAACATGGTAAATTCGAAAATTTGTGGAAGGGGCCTTATATTATTCATTCCATAAGGGGCCACAATGCATTTTTTTCTGCACGAGCTGAATGGAGAAGAGGTGTTAGGAGGTCCTGTCAATGGCAGGATGCTCAAACACTATTTTTGTCAAGAGTCTTAGTTTCAGATTTTTTCATCCATTGTACATACCATTGCATGAGAAAAATGAAAAAATACAAAAAAAATATGAAAAGAGAAAAGAGGGTAGATGAAAAGAAGAAAGGTACAGCCCCATACCAAAAAGAGAAAATCTGAAAGTGTGTGAGCTTAAATGCCACTACTTTAAAGAAAACACTGATATTTAGTCATAGAACCTAATCATGACTAGATAGATTTCAATTTATTGCTGATAGGTTAGTGAAGAAGATTTGCCAAAATTTTTAATCTTGGCTTATCATTAGAATAGATTAGGATAGAAGAAAGAATGGTTCAAACATGCTCAAAATCTGAGCCAAAGAAAAGAAAGAAAAATATGGCTCTAACAAGCTCAAAACTTGAGTCAAAGAAAAGAAAAGACTGGTTCTGATATACTAAAAACTTGAACTAGGAAAAGAAGAAGAAGACAGCTCAAAAAGATCAAAATCAAAGCTGAAAAAGAAGAAAGAAGGATGTCTTTATTTTCAGATCTTAAGCTTTCACAGTTTTGTTTTAATTTTCTGCAAATAAAAGTCTATGTGTAGCTAGTTTCTTATGCCATAGACACTATAGCAAATCAGACTGTTTAATCCTGGTTTGTCTATGTTTAAATTTTTTTTTTAGAAAGTAGAGAATGCAGATCTGTCAAACAGCTTAATCTTGACAGATAGTACATTAGGTAGAGAAGTTATTGAGTCAAACTATTTAATCTGGACTCTTGGAAGAAATAAGGGTAGCATTAGATAGTTTTATCTTTCTGTTTTCAAAAATAATATGTAAAAGAGATGCCAGTCCAAGTGCACTCAAGAGAAGAAAAAATGGTAGGACAAGTAGTGTGGGTAGGTAGAGGTGTTGTCTTAAAGTGTTTTCATGCTACAGGTCATTGAAGAATTTTCAAAATACAAAGAAAAGCAACAAGAAAACAAAGAAATTCTGCCTAATGGATAAGGCATTGGTCTGCTAAAAGCCAGAGATTGATAAGCTGAGGTTTTGGACACCTAAAGGGAAAGTTGTCCTCCCCAAGTGAAGCCATTGTTAGCCATCTATAATTTCTGTTATACCTAATGATGGCTAGAATCAGTTTGCAGCCTTCGAGAAGAAATTTCAAGTTAACATGTTAATTCTCGAAGCCTGGTTGTTCTCTCTGTCCAAAGAAACCTACCTTCACTGATGTTTTCACTCCAAAGTCTTGCTGTTTCCAAAGAGAAAACTATTTTTCAAAGCCTCATCTTCATCATTTCATTCCTCCGTTTTATCTTCACAATTCCCTTCATATCACTCATTTTCCCCCTCATTTATCCTTTATTTCCTACAAATCCCCTTTTAAACCATTTAAACCCTTTATTTGGTTAAAAAACCCCTTTTTACACCCTATCGGAACCCTCAAAAGGCTCTAAAAACCTCCATTTTAGGCCTATTCTGCTCATTTTAAACCTTAGGGCTCAAGCACTTTTCGGCTTAGCCCCAGCCCCTTTTTGTCATATAACCTAGCCCTGCGACCAAATGCCCATCACTCATCGGCACATCACAATCGCTCTTTCCCCGGTTCCTTTTCGCTGATGATTCTTCCCCGCTGATGCTTTTGGACCGTTGATCTGGCTCCCCCAGATCCAATGGTCGGCGTTGTTTCGCCTTTCCGCTGTCCTCTACCCTAGTCATTCATTTCTACGATGCTCTGATTTAATCTGGACCGTCGATCCTCCTGATCGGATAGTAATTGTGCCATCACATTATCGCTTTCTCCCGTCTCAACCCCTTCTGCCTGCCACACTCTGATTTTATCTGGACCATCAATCCTCCTGATCGGATGGTCATTTCTCTATCGTCAATCCCCGTTTCCTCGCTCCCAAACTCCTTTTCCACCGTTGGCCGATCCCCCGATTTAATCCCAATCGTTGATCCGCTCCCAGATCTGACGGCTCCCGATGTTTCCTCCTTTACCCCACACATCGTTGTTCCCTCGATTTGTGAGGTATCGATTGAATCTGGACCGTCCGATTAACCCAAATCAATGGCGCAGGTTCACTATGGGGGCACCCGACCAAAGTGGCCCGTACTCCCCAGTCCCCCCGCAGTTAATCTCCACCGTTGATCTTCTCCCGATCCGACGACCAGCATTTTCCCATTCACTGCAGAGGCACCCCACCAATGAGATCCTTCTATACCCCCAGTGCCCCTGCAGTTAATCTCCACCGTTGATCTAACTCCCTCAGATCCAACAATTTGTGTTGTCTCGCATTATCGCTTTTCCTCCACCCCAATTCATTCATTTTGGCCAGTCCCCAATATGATCTCAACCATCGATCCTCCTGATCGGACGATCTGCACTTTCTCGCAGTTTCCCCTTCCCTCACACCATTTGTCATTTATGCAATTTGGCGGAGAGATCTGGGTCATTGATCTACATGATCTGACGGTCCATATTCATCTTCGCGCCCAACTCACGAAACCTCCCGGGCATGTAATTTGAACACAAAATGGGTGGTTTTTGAGGGACAGGTGTCAACATCTAGGCCGTATCGCGTTTGCCCGGGGTAATACCACTTACCACCTAGACCCTATGCGAAAACCACCTCCGGTTTTCCAAAACCGCCCTTGCATCTCTCCACACCAAATTTAGTTTTGGACCCTAGTTTTCATGGTTTTTTTCCATGAGGCCCTTTTCCGCTGCATCCACCACCTCCTTATAGCTCCTCCACTTCCGCTTGAGCCTTTGAAGTAGTTTTTACCCTATACGCAGGATTTTATAATTGTTTATTGTTTAGTTGCAGGTTTTAATGGCGGCCTTAAGTTACTGGCCCTCCCACAGCCATATACCAGTGGCAGAAGCCAAGGATGACGATCCTGAGGCTGAATCAATGTAGAAATGGATTCACGGGTTGACTACTAATGTGTTATCAGTATCTCATGAACACTGGTGAAAGAAAAAACCCCCAGCGTGGAAGCCCAACCCACCTGTACAAAAAAGAGATAAAGTAAAGATCAATGAAGATTAAAGAAAGAGCAGCAAAAGAATAAAGGTTAAGGGTCCAACTCAGAAGATTAAAGGCTTAACCCGCAAATCAAAGATAAAACATAGTTAAAGCCAAATCAGTGTTAAATGAAAAAGACGGACAAATCAACAAAGGAGAGCTTTGAATGACACATCAGTGAAGCTGTTTACTCCTCCCAGGACTAAAAACACCTTGACAGTTATTATGCTGACAGAACCTTTTTAAACTGTTAAGGCAGTTATTGTAAAGGTATGGGTGGTCTCAAAACCCATACTATCCACTTTACATGTACCAGAAGAAAAGACAGAACTGTAGCAGCCGGAAGACTTCTCCACAAAGACACTCTTTGGAGTTATTACCAGCCTGACAGTTACGCCTCAAAGTCTACAAGAACTACTAGAATGGGCAAGAAATTAATGTAATATTTATGACACAGAATGGGCATTCGAATGCTTTTCTCCTCTGTTTTAATTAACCATTAGGACCATCTCTGTCACCTCTCCTCCCCATTCACCTATAAATCCTATTCGAACTCTCATTGTAAAAGTTGGCATTTGATGAATTCTGAAGTAATACATAGACTACTGCTTTGAAGAAGGATTGATGTTTTGAAGAAGTGTGGATGTCTTTGCTTTTCCATTGATGGGCTAGATCATTGGACCCCTGAGCTTGGTTTTGGTGAATTACTCTCTATTTGTTAATTTTATTTCTTTCTTTTCGCTTTGTTCCATTATGCTTTGCTTGCAGTAGAGTAAAAAGCTTAGGCTAAGAAATTTCTCCTAGAAGCACCTTAGGCCTGTTTATTCTTCACTGCCTTTATGTTTTCATCTGCTGAAGGTTTTATTGAGTAGTTTGACTACTTCTATACCCTTAAGCTTGTTCATTCTAGAATAAGTCAAATAGCTGGTTTCAAGGTTGAATTATGGTTTTCCCTGCCTGCTTGCTACCTCTTGAAAGTTATTTCTGAAAACATCCTTCAAATGTTGTTTTTTGTAGCTTGGCAGAGAGTATTTGTTCTAATCTTACCCTCTGTTTCTTGCTGAGATAGTCATATTTGAAGGTCTTATAATTGCAGTCTTAGATGCCTGGGTGTTCCCCCTTTTATGAATGAAATTAGTTGTGTTTCTTATATGTTTTCTAACTCCTTTAAGTGAAACAATTAGAAGAAACAGAGTGTTCCTCTCCTTCTTTGTCTTACTTAAAAGTATGTCTTGTTTATGTTATCTTCATAAAGTATGTTGGTAGGATTCATGGTTAGCCCTGGCTATTTAATATTTCTTTATGTTTAGATAGTGTTGCAAGTCCCCTCGTTGAAAAGTATACATGATTAAGGAGTCTTAACAACCCTTAAAGCTCTACTTTTCCTTCGAAATCCTTGATGTTCATCTCATCCCACCTATATGATCCCACAGATCCATTGACTAAGTTAGAATTTCCCTTTGGTTCCCCAAATTCATCAATCGGAACTGTTTATACTTCCACATGACTCCATTTCCCAATGGCTTGTAGATTTCCACACTCTATCTATCCTGCCTAAATCATCTATTTCCAACCAATAAACAAACAAACTTGCACTTAATAACTAGCCTAAAATCAACCTCTTAAAAGCATCAAGCTATATCCTTACAAACATATTGAGAGATCCCTCTCTGAGACTAGGAGGGCTATATCCTAGAGCTCTAAAGCTTGGTTTGAATGTTGCCTTGTCATTGGTTTCCCAATCAACCAAATCACAGGACCCCAACAGCAGGGTCATCCACAACTATCATTTTCAAGCCTTTTTTCTTTAATTATGTCTACACCATTTCCATTTGAATTTTTAACTCTTTGAATTGGTTTTGCATCTTTCTCCTCTCTTCTTGCAACCACCTATTTCTCCTCATGGCATGCTTCATCATCTTGTGCACCGGTAGTTTTCTTTTCAGCATCTTCCTTAATCTTTCTGCCACTTCATCATAAAAATCAAATTTCTTGCTAACTTCCTTCTTGAAATCCGTGAGTTCCTTCCTTTCTTGTTTAAAATTCTCCAACTCCATTTTGGCTTTTAAAACTTCTTCTTTGTCTTCATTACTTTGTTCCCTAAGAAGCTCCACTTCAGACTTCTCTTGGACCTTCTCTTTGCCTATCTTTGTTTGATGATTTCTGCTTCAGCTGGGGATAACTCTCTGATTTTTTCTCTTATTGGATGCTTCTTAATTTTTGTCTCTTTATGAAATTTATAAAACTTGCCTCCATTTTAGAGTTGTGACCTAGTGAAAGGTTTCCTAGGCTTAAATACAAAACGTGAATCCTCAGTGGAAAAATAAAGCTTTTTTGCTGTAAGACCTTTCTTCTTCATTTTTTTTCCTTTAGCCTCTGCAAGCTTTACAACAAGGGTTTATTCAATATCAATGGCCTGCAAGATGTCTTCAAGTTTACCTTTCCCATCTATTTGACTCCTGGTGATTCTCCTATGAGCCCTTGTATCAATCTTGAGCTTGTTGTTGGTAGGGGTTTGCTGAGGTGCCACTGCCTCCTACAATTGTTCAATTTCTACCTCCATTGGCTCTACTATAGGTTTCACCACTAACTTAGGTTCAACCTCTGCTTCAGCTATTAGCTCTTTATCCTTCTTAGGAGTGTTTTCCTTTAACTTGGGTGTCTTTCTTGGAGTAATAACATCTACATCATAAGCACTAAAAAACAGGAAAGTAACCCAATCCCTATTTAATTTCTTCAACTCTTCCATAACTAACAACTTGATTAAGCCATGATGAAATATGGATGTATCACTGCTCTCAGGTTTGGCTTGTAATTTGTCAAAAATCATGCCTAAACTTATAAATAGAAAGAATGGAAGATCAAGAAGTTGTCTACCTGTGAAACTAAGTAAGATTCTAAAATGATATTGGTATATAATGTGAAATCTACCTTCACAGGTAAAATATTTTTGGATCACCATAAGAAGACTTGAGTAGTTTTCCTTGAGGCAGCTCTTGGGTATGTCTGAGGTCATATCAACTCTTATATGCTCCTGCTTCAGAAATTCATCACAGTTCTAAATCTTGAATTTGGTTTTCTTGAACCATTATTCTCCAGACCTTAGAATTTCAGTTTCTTGTGAAATGGTCTTAGGAGAAACAATGAAACTTAAGATTCCCACCTTTGAACCTGTGCCAAAAAAGTTGACAGCAAAATCCTTGGACACTTGTGCATGGTACCCTTGCAGTTTTTGGAAAAATCTCATACAACCAGCATTTGTGAAAGCCAATGTGAATCTTGGGTCTTCCATAACCAGCTTCAGGTCCATGGGATCATATCTGAGTATAGAGCCTCCTTTTTTGGCCTTTTTATGTGAAGCCATGACCTCTAATATAGCATTGTCCTGCTTCAATTCTTGACACCTGCAAAAACTATCTAAGACAGCAAGAAGATTGTATGAAAGAGGTGATAGCTAACCTAAGACAACAACTAGACGAGAAACTAATGTGAAGACTGCTGGCACAAGATCAAGCATATTACAAGGATGAAAGGTAAGTGTTAATGTTTTAATCAGGTAACGCTAAATTAGAAAACAAAGATGGGAGGGAAAGTGGAATGATGGAGGTGTGATGATCTCCAAGCATGAAATACGAAAAATGATGACTCATAACAGTTATGTACCATGATTACAAATTGACCTCTGACCACTAAAATGATGACAACATACCGATCCCCTCACCGTTAGTATAAAAACCCAAGTTCATAGTGATTTCAGTTAGTGGGATGACAGATTCGCTACAGAACTGTCAGGTGAGTCCATAGCGAGAACTTGCTGTTTTACGCAGAAAACAATGCGGACTCGAGAAAAAGGTGCCAAGTGTCAAAAAATTACTCTATTAACCCATGCATTTAGATTTTTTAAATTTTACTTTGACAAGACCTTTATCATATGACCAATGACCACTTATAAATTCTACATATATATACAAAACATGAAATTTAATCAATTTCATAACTTTATTTGACCCTAACAACCTAACCTAACTCAAAAAGACACTCATAAACCAACCTAATTTTTATTAAGGATAACACAATGCTTGAGACCCTCATTTAGAAGGAATTGAGGAAACTATTGGATGCTCGGATCATTTACAAAGTACCACATTCAACATGGGTGTCCAATGTGGTCCCAGAAAGGAAGAAGTATAGGGAAATACGCTCGTATGTAGATTTATGAAGTATCAATTGCACCTTGGACAAAGACAACTACCATGTGTTGTCAATGGAACAAATATTACAGACATAATTGGGGTCAATAATTTTTTCATTACTTGACATTTTTTTGGTCTACAATTATGTTCAAGTCTCAAATCTTGACAAAATTAAGACTATGTTTTGAATGGAATGGGGCATGTTCACATTTAGAATAATTCCTTTTGGGTGTAATATTCCTTTTTCAGAAATATCACAAGTCTGTGCCAGAGATGGACTGTGGGGGCATTTATCGAATATGTCACCTTCTAAAGAAGGGTGAGATCCAAAGGCTTGCTGGCCCTTTGCAGACTCTATCTATAGATATGTGAAATTTCCTAGTAGGAATGGCTATCAACCCAAGCCTGGAAAACACATTTCCCAGGAATGGAGGCAGCAGGATTTGATCCCTGGTTTGGGATCCCTTGAATATGTCCTTCTAGAGCTTAAATCCAAGAGTGGACTCAGAAAAAATATTTCTAGGAGCTTGAGACAAGCCTCCTTCGCCTGTTATCTTCAGAAAAGGGCCCAATGAAGAGGGCTGCAACAGTACTTTGCTCAACAAAGGAAATGACAGCGTTATTTCTAAGGAGCTATGTCACATGAAGATGAAATAAACCTTCAAATACATATGCAGTAGAAAATGTAGACAAACTCTTGAGAAATCTATTACTTAAAACAAGTAAAGAGTCTCAATGAGGCATGTGTATAGAAATGGAGAAAACATTGCTTGCATAGTTTTATTCTCAACTAAGACTGCACAGTCTATGGAGGTATTGCAGTAGTAAATACATGTACATGAATGATACAACAATGTAAGCCAAAATAATAAAAGGGGAGAAAGGTCTCAACCCCTGAAAATACAATACAACAATCCTCTAAAAGGATTGGGTGAAAACTAGACAAAAGGGCATTTTTACCAAAATTCCGGAGTTGCTGGGCAGTTGCTGCAACTCAATAGAAACTGGAAATATAAGGAGATTGCTGAATATGATGCCTTTACTGAAATAACTCATTTTTTCAATCTTCTAGATGAAAGGCTGATCCTTTCATTGAAGATCTCACCACCCATTAAAGTGTTGCAACCCTCACTGCAAATGCTCTCTATGAACTGCGCAGTCAAGGAAGAGGGATGCTCTTCTGCTGATGGAAAATGATTGGCCTGATGCCAAAGATGATGGAATGAAGATCAGAACTCCCTCACTGATCTCCAAAAGGAATGGAGACTCCCTCCTCTGAAATACAATGTTGGAAGTGATGTTGATAAACCCTCCCCTGCAACACCCAACAACACAACTCAACCACCAATGGAGACTGCGCTGGAGCTGAATGGAATGCTTTGGCCTCAAGCCAGAATATGGGGAAAATTAAGAACAAGCTCTTCCAAGAGCTACTCTATGGAAGAGATGGGATTCCCTCTCGGGAACACCTAGTGCTAGCAGCACTGCATCTTAGCTAAATAGCCAGAGAATGCTCTTGTATGAGAAGACAAGCAAATGATAATCAAAAGCATGAATGAGAATGGCTGCTTCGTTCTCATTTTAAAAAAGTGAAAGGTGCTTTGCCATAGGCCCCACAGCTTAGGGTTTCCTCTCTGGAATGACCCACCTCTCATGCAAACTGCACTGGCCCACCAAGTGAACCTTATCTTCTTAATCTGCGCAGTCAACTTGGCTTCTTCTAGAATTATCCACCTAAAAATTGTCTCTTTTCACACATGGGGTGTGAAATCCAGTTCTTTATTGATGCCCTTTCAAATTATAAGGGTTCCTTATTCATATTTTTATTATCAATGGGTTTTCTTAACCATTTATTCTCCTCCTAAAGCAAAAACAAAAGTTTTTAATGTTCCATAAAATTTTGGAATATTACATTGGGCTAATTAATGTCAGTGCAACCTTTCAACGTGCGATGGACATCAAATTTCATGGTCTAATTGGCCAGAGCATGGTGATGTATCTTGATGATTTCAAAGTGTTTTCAAAGAAGATATCTGACCACTTACGCCACTTGAAGCAAATATTTGAGCAATGTCGAAAATATGAGATATCGCTTAATCCCAAGAAGAGCATTTTTTTTATGTCTAAGGGAAACATATTAGGCCATATAATAGCGAAGAGTGGGATTAAAGTAGACCCTGAAAGGTTCAGAGATATTACACAAATTATCTTCCCAGTGAACAAGAAAGTCATGTAATCCTTCGTGTGGAAGATAAACTTTCTCTGCAAATTCATTTCTGATTACACCCATATTGTGAATCCTATGTAGGAGATGGTAAGGAAGGATGCAATTTACAAGTGGGATAAAAGGGAAAAATATTTGTTCTCCCATATTAAGCGAGAAATCACATAGGCACTAACCTTGTACAATCCAGAATTCAACAAGGATTTTTTGCTCTACACCTTTGATTTTGATAATTCTCCTGTTGGCGTGATTACACAAAAATATGATAAGAATAATGAGAAGCCAATATATTTTATGAGTTCTATCATGAAATGACCCAAACTTAATTATCCTTTTATCGATAAATAGGCATATGCATTCTATAAGGAGGTGAAGCACTTCTGACCCTATCTTTTGAAACCCATTGTATTATCTTTGTGCCACACCCAATAGTTAGATCATTGTTTGTCCAACAAGAGTTGAGTGAGAGAAGAGAAAACTGGATTATCGGTTTACAAAAATATGATATAGAGTTCAACCAAGTTCACACTATTAAAGGCCACAGTCTATGTTGGCTAGTAGCAGAAGCGGTGAATGCAACACAAGATGAACCATCCAGGTGGAAGCAAGAAATTGAGATGTACAATGTTGAGCGATCCACCCCCATTACTATCTCGGAATCTTGTTATGCAGATGTGCACCATTATCTTGAATATGGCTCTTTTCCCTCTCACTTATCCGCATGGAAGAATACGGTAGTTAGGTTGAAAGTATTATCTTACTAGTTAATGCATGGGGTGCTTTTCAGAAAGAACCATAATGGAGTATTGTTCAGATTATTGGAAGAACATGATTCAGAGAAAGTGTTTTGTGACCTCCATGATGGACTAGCCAGAGCACACTTTACGGGTGACACTACAATGCATAAGTTCATGCGGGTTGCTTTTTATTGGCCCACATTATTGAAATATGCTCATCCATTTGCGCACAAGTTCCCACTCTGCCAGAAGTGTGCCCACCGAGGAAATAAGTTAGTCGCCCCGTTGCAACCTGTCGTCGTGGAAGAAAAATTTCAACAATGGGTTCTAGATGTCATCTGTGAGTTTTTTTCATATTCATCGATGAAGTACCTCTATATTCTCATTTATATAGATTACTTCATGTGGTGGACAGAAGCAGTTCCACTCAATGAAGTGAACGATCAGGAAGTCATCGAATTCCTCAAGCATAATATGATCTCTAGGTTTTGCATTCCGATTTAACTTGTTTTTTAAAATGCAACGTAATTTTCATCGTTTAGATTATATGATTTTGCATTGTAAAATGGTATTGTATTGAAACATTTTTCTAATTATTATCCACAGGAAAATGGTCTTGCTGAGTCTACCAATAAGAACCTTATCCACATCATTAAGAAGATCGGTTTCTCTAAAAACATGAACTAACACTCCTCTTTTGTGAATGCCTTATGGGCTGACTGAGTCACACCTAAAACTTATCTGAGTATTTCTCGTTACTTCTTGGTGTATAGAAAAGAATCCATACTACCCCCAAACATCTATTTCCTTCCCATCCCAGATTAATCCATGCTTATTGGTTCAAATTAGGATAGACATAAACACTCTCTCCAAGTTACAAAAAAAAAAAAAAATCCAAGGAGAAATTATCACTTCACCAGAGTCATATCAAGATGTGATTTGACAAGAAATCTATAGGGAAAAATGAATTAAGTGTGGGTGAAAAAGTCTTGAAGTGGGACAAATATCATGAAGACAAAGGAAAACATACTATGTTCCAATCCCCGTGGATTGGACCGTTCATAGTACATGAGAAGCTTGGACAACACACATATCGTCTCCAATCATTAAGACGAAAATATTGACTCTCTTCCTGTCAATTTCAAAGACTTAAAACAATATTTTCATTTTATTTTATGTAAAAAGTGTTTTGTGTGAACATGTTTTATGGCTTCTTTGTTTCTGGCTAGGTTGAAAAGAGTCTTGTGACACTACAAAATTTGGCTAACCCTTTGTCCTCCTTTGTTTTGGGTTACATATTTTGGTTAATGATGTTCTAGTAGAAAATATGAACCATTCGTAAGGACAGTTCTATGTCGAACCATGATACCTGTGCCTATTCTATAAAATTTACACCCATACTCAGTTTTTTATGTTTCATGGTTTTCAAGCTCATCCAATCAAGTAGAATAAGAATAAGGGAAAAATATGAACGAGCAAACCAAAATCATAGGTCTTCTTCTCTCACTAAGTCGGGATCCCTCTTCCTCGCATGAAATAAATAATTTCCTATGCATATTACTATATAAATTATATAAATGAAGACAAAATAATAGAAAGGCTTACTACGCATATAGGTGAATCAAGAAACTCCGTCAGGGTACTGTTCAAGCTTGCTAGTAGCAGAACAATATTTGTGTTCCTTTATTGACTCTGTTGGGGTACTTTCGAGGTCTGCTGGCAATGGAGAAAATTGTTTTTTCCTGTATTAACTATGTTAGGGTACCGTTGAAGACTGATGGCAGTGGAGCAACATCAGAGATGAAAAATGATACTTTGAAAATCTAAAGCTCGCAAACTATACTACCCTTTCCTGATTCCAAATATTGTGATATTTTTGATCTTATGTGTGTGTTCATCCAAGAAGGGAAAAATGAGATTATTTTTACTCATGGGATAAGTGGGGAAACCAAAGTGATCTGCATGATGAATAAATACTTCTTGAAAAACTAGACCCTGCACAAAATAGTCAACCTAGACAGAGAAGCTATAATTCTACCAGTGTGTTGCCAAGGTTGTCGCTACTACAAAAACCTCCAAAATTTTTTACTACACCCAAATTTTGGAGCTAGACTTGACCTTTCATACTATAGTCATAAGCTTTAGGACTCATTGAAAGTGTTTTCTCTAAGTTTTTTTGTCCCATTTGCAAGTAAATTAAAGTGTCATATTTTGGTAGGTGGAGTGTCACACGTTGCCAAAAAGCTATTTTGGTGGTTGCAAAAGGTAAAATTTGTGTAAATGAGTTTTTATTACCATGCAAACATGTGTCACACTCAATTCCCAAGTTTCTAGCACTTTCACACTTAGTTCCCAAGTTTCTAGCATTGTCACAGAAGTGTCGTCATGGTCGTCACAAAGTGTATATTTGGTGTTACACTTGTCGTAACTTTTCACAAAGTTTTTGCACTGAGGGGAGTATGATTTTCATGTGTTCTATATGATCTATGTTGTGTCAACAAGTGTTCTAGGCATGTGATCACAATAAATTCTTGTCACCGTTCACATCAGTTGGAAAAATCCCACACTTAGTCAAATCTCGAAAACTTCCTGACTTGGAAACCTAGCCTCATCCAACCTTCCTAAACTGCCCATTGCGTAGTCTCAACCCTCAAGCTGCAACCTTGCCTCTTGGTATTATGCAATGCATAGTTCCTGCCTTCCAAGACTGTGCACTCCATAATCATAGATCTCAAACTCAACCTCTGACCTCCAAAACTATGCAGTTTCCCTCTCCTACCTAGTCAGAACTATGCATTGCGTAGTCTCAAGTCTTAGGCCTCATCCCTAAGCTCCTTAACTGCAAAATTGCAAAGTAACCTAGAATCCTTTGCCTTCTAGAACTATTCAGTGGGAAACATCAATGCTTAAGCCCTCAGTCTGACCTCCTAAGCTCCCCAACTATGCAATATTCTTCTATAGTCTGGCCTAAACTACACATTCCACACTCCCAAGGCTCAAGCCCGACCCTTAATTTCCTGAGTTGTGCAACTACACAGTCATTGAGCCTGTCCCTCAGCTTGTCACCCTATTCCGACTTAGTTAGTGACAATGATGTAGCATCTTAGACTATGGGTTTATTTGACTAACATCTTCTTATTATGAGTGAATTATAGATGCGGGTAATCTATCATTCTATGACAAGACGATTAAGAAGGATATGGAGAAGGAGAACATGCTAGAAGACACCACTATAGCTAAATATACAAGTTGTTAAATGAGGCAAAGGGACATCATTTTTTGACCACATCTCAAGACCCGATAACACTGAAGACTCCTCATCTCTAAGCCATATGGAGGTGGAAAGAGATCATTTTCAAGAAGACACATAGCAAGGAAAAAAAAATAATGGCTTGACATTGCCATGCCATAATGTAGTCCATGTCGTCAATGTCATGTCATTAGTCATCATATTCCATATCATTTTGTGTATTATGTAGATTCTTATTTGAAAATGTATTGTAAAGTGGAAGTCCAAAGGACATGTACAAAATATGAAGAGCCATGTAAATTCGAAAAGTCACAGGGAAGTAAAATATTCATGAGGGTATTCAAAGAGTCAAAATGGAGGTGAAGGGTCACCCCATTGGCCATATATACACCCTCATTGTACAAGCAAAGGAATTTTCACCTTGGCTCCCCCATAAGGCATGAAAGAGACAAGATATTTATTTTGAGGAGAAAGTAGTAGATCCAATTCTCCAAGTAGTTGTGTTCGTTGTATACATGTGCCTTGTGAATTTTAATTAAAATATGAAGCCTCATGGCCAGCACGTTCTTCATGCATTGTTATAGCATCATTTCTCACCTTCATATGATTCATGATTGCTTTTATGGCTTTGGGCACCCATTCCTACAGACTTGGACAAATTCACTAAAAAACAGTGTAAAAATCCCCATACGCGGTTATGCCCAGACTTTTCCGCGTGTATACGCGAGTCCACATGCACTTTTCCATGTATGCCATTAAAATCATTAAAAATATATATAAAAATTCCCTATTTTCGGGCTGGGTTGATGGTTACTCTGGTAGTTCAACCACCCCAGCACGTGGCCAACTGTTTCCAACTGTTGAAACTACTTTGAGGGAGTATAAAAGCCCCTTATGTGTATGGCCTAAGGGAGAGAGAGAAATTATTGATATTATACTTTGTTGGTATTCCCTATCCAAGTCTGAAATCCCATGCCTCCTGCACTTCCCAGTTCATTACAGGAAACCCTTGTTTCCTGGAGATGCTCATCTTGCTATATGTCATCTCGTATGCACCAGTTCGGAAGGAATCTTAGCGAGGCAAGGGCGGGACGGATCCGGACGACGGTCTGCTCGAAGATCGTGGAAGGATTCAGGTGATCTCTCCACTTTTTGTTTTTGTACATGCTATTTATAATACAGAAGAACCGTCGTGTTCCCGAAATATACGTGTTAGTGTCCGCTTGCATATATGAGAATATTGTTATTTAAGCATTTATTATGGTTTATCTAATGTTTCATATGCATTTCACTAACATTTAGAGTAGATATATGCTGTACAACCAGTTCTTCGTGCTTGTTTCTTCTTGTCTTTTAGGTTAAGAAGGAAGGACGGTTGCTGGGGGTTTGGACCCCGCGGGATCTGGAACATGTATGGTTGTGTGAGTCCTTCTTAAGTAGCATGCCCCTACTCTGTGGAGGTTGTAACCCAACTAACCTCTAGGGTGTTTTTCCCCGAAACATGCATGGATTATGAATATTTGTAAGGCTGTTTTGTGAATGTTTGTGATTCATGTTTTTTTCACCTATACTAAATTAGTTGAATGGTTTCATTTATTTTAATGCTTATCATATTGAGAATGTGGTGTAATGGCTTCAATGAATACCACTTATATGTGGAATATTTTGCTGGATGTTAGACGGATATTTCATGTTTGTGTGTGTCTCTGTTAGAGTGGCACTATTATCTCTCCCTTAGAGGCTCAATTTCTTTTCCCTTCGAAGTAGAAGAACCTCAACACACATACAACGAAACACTCACAAGGCACATTCACTTTATTTTCGAATGCACATATGCATTCCTTTATCTTGCTGACAGTTAGTGCCAAGCAAAACCTTTAAGAAATTGATAACTATGTCATATTTTAGATGGGGCTCCTATCCCAAACGGTGTGAGGTCTAATTGGGAACACATATCAGTGAGACCCCTTTAAATGTTGACAGGTCTAGCACTTTCAACATTTCTAGCCCTAAAAGGAGGGTATCCAAATTTTTGTGGCCGATAACTCCACTCACCCTCATCATACTTCTTCTAAAGGAAAAAATATTACCAACCCCTCCTCTACTCATATTCCTGAACTTGAAAAATGTTCTCAGCTCAGTATTGGATAAAATTTTGAAATCTCTTATGAGCATCTTCAGGCCATCCACCTTATAACTCATCGCTTTGCAAAGGATATTGGTTTGATGCCTGGAGTACATAATTTTCCTTATTTTCCAAAAAATAATGAAACCACTCCTACTAGGATAGTGGTCTGCATTGTCAAATATTTATTTCTCACCACCCTTGAAGAGATAGCAGAGACTCTAAAAAACACAGAGAAACCATAGGAGCCTCCATCTTTTAACGAAGGTGATAGAGATAACGTTGTACTCTCAAACAAAATATTCCACGGGTTAGGTGGTTATGAAGAGGAGGAGGAATATCCCTCATATTATGAAGAAGAGGAGGAGAATAAAGATGAATACATGGCATTCTAAGTTTTGGATTGGATGTCTCATGGCCCACTTACTGTACATGTTTTACACAAGATTTCGAGACAGTCGGAGAAGTTGTTAACAAAGTATGATCTTGAAAAAACAGTCAAAGAGGAAGACTCGTTGGACAACTTCTACCTACACTTATAGATGCTTGACGTACGTTACGATGATGTCGAATTTAGAATTTTACCTTGTAGATGGTAGAGAAGTTGTATGGTATCATATTATTCCTCCAAAATCAATCCAAAATTGGAATGGGTTTAAAAATTTGTTTCTTGAAAAGTTGGCCGATGACAAAACCCTGACCATGTTATTAAAGGAGCTGGAAAATATGTAGATGGAGCACAAAGAGAAAGTTAAATATTTTAACCAAAGGTTCAATCATATTTTGAACGAATTTTTTGCGAATACAAAACCTCATGACTCCATCTGTAACATTCCTAAATTAGCATGCAGCTAATTGGAATATTAATTTTTCTTTTGACATGTAGTTAGATGAATAAATGGGTAGGGAGGCCCATAAATCTCTTTAGTAGATATAAAATCTCTCTTAATGTGAAAATGGATCATATTCATAGTTGGATAAAGTACCTTCATGTGTGAACAAGGGCTAATGCATGTGGACAAGGTTAAGTTTGACCAAGTCAACAAAGCTAGTATGGAGGGAGTGGATCATTAACAGAGATAACCCAGTGGGAATATGGATCAGTTTAGATAGTTAGAATAAAGCCACCTTGAGTATGGAAGAAGAAATTTCATGGAGATCAAGTCAAGGTTGATCAAATCAAACAACATTGTTATGGAAGAGTGGCATTGCTGATGGGACAACGCAGTTTTGGAGGGAGATTAACTGCATGATGATGGAAACCATAATGAGTGGGACCCAAGGTGAGAAGTCTCACATTGTTTATAAGGAAGAGGATGGCAGCCATATGGGGTTAGCTTATGAATATGATTTTATGAATATATGGTATGTTTAGACATATACCTTTCTCTTTTTGTTTAGCATTGGGTGTTACTGATCGGGAATCCCACCTCTTCCATTGTGGCTCAAGGCCAAGCTTCACCTTTCTTTTACAGCGTAAATCCTGTTAAGGGTTTGGTTGATTCAGCAAGCTACAGTAAGTTGAAACTAGATCTCTAGATCTAGGCCATTTCAGTGCTCATTTTTAGTGGAGGAGGTTTTGACTCCATTGGGAGGACAATATTGAAGGAATTGAGCCTCATTTATAGATCTTGGCATTAGGCCAACTACATTTTGATCCCTACATCGCAGTATAGATCCAGATCTGTGTAATTTCTGAAGGTACAGTTGCAGGGTGGTTTAGCACACCATTTGGAGAGCTGATTTTCTAAGTGTTGGGGATATGTAAATGAAATTTTGGAAATATTTAATATGCAGGATTGCAAGTCAGCAATTACTCCTACAGTGATAGGATTGAAACTCAGCAAAGAGGAAAATAGAAACGATTTTGATCTTAGTTTGTATAAGAGCATAGTTGGCAGCCTCATGTATTTGATTGCAACTAGGCCAGATATTATGCATGCTGTGAGTTTAATTTCCAGATTTATGGAAAGGCCAAAGGAGGCACATTGGCAAACAGCAAAAACAATTCTGAGGTATGTGAAAGGAACAAAGAGGTATGGAATTTTATATACCACTTCATAAAATTCTTAATTGATTGGATATACTGACAGTGATTGGGCTGGAAGCATAGATGACCGGAAAAGCACCTCTGGTTATGTTTTTCATATGGGTTCAGGAGCCATCTCATTGGTTTCTAAGAAACAACCAATTGTGGCTTTATCTACAGTAGAAGCAGAGCATGTGGCAGCTACAACAGCAGCATGTCAAGCAGTTTGGATGAGAAGAATGTTGAGGAGCTTGTGTCATGAACAGGTAAAAGGCACAAAAATCTATTGTGGCAATAGCTCAGCTATAGCATTGTCAAAGAATTCAGTGTTTCACAAGAGAACGAAACACATTGATGCCAAGTATCACTACATTAGAGAGCTAGTGAACAATGGGGAAATTGTTCTAAAACATTACAGAATAGAGGAGCATTTTGCAGAATTTTTAACAAAGCCATTGGGGGAAAAGAATTTAATTATCTGAGGAAGTGCTTGGGTATGCAAGAAAACCCAGCAATTGAATTTATGGGGGAGTGTTGAATTTTTAAATTCAGCCACTGCTGTGCAGAAGGACGTAGAATGCAGGGGCAACAATTATTGTTTTTTGTTTTCCTCCACGCCACAAAAAATTAAAAGCTTGCAAGTTAAAATTTAGACAATGGCCGTAGCCATGCTCAACAATTGAACTCTGTTTTTTTTAACCACGCCATCTCATGCATTAAACTCTACCATGCCCCGCCATTACAACGCACCATACCTGTATTCAAACTCCACCAACAACCACAGTCCTTACCGCACATTTGAATTTGTTGTTTGAAGACCGCCAACACAGCAAACGCGTGGACCACTTAGTGCTTATCGCGAGGGTTTGATGCTTACGTCATGGAGCGAGTTTGGTATGCGATAAATTATTGAAATAGGGTTTAATTTTTGTTTGGATTCCGATGGGCTCCACCTTCAGCCAATGGGAGGTCGATCGCATGAAATTGATGCCCAGTCAGCAAGGGGGCATTTGGTACGCAATAAATCCATGCATTGGAGTTTAATTATGGAGTTTAATTTCTGCTTTGAAATCTCACATAGTTTGTAAATCTCTCTGATAGAGGAAGAACCATTTTGTAATAGATTTTCATTTTCATTTTTGTAGAAGGATATTTGAATAATCGAACTCAAACATTTAATGACACTGAAACAACTCAAGCCATAAAAAAATACTTATTGAACAAGTTATGAATTTTCTAGCCATAAAAAAAATACTTATTGAACAAGTTATGATTTTTCTAGTTTGAGGCATATTCTGGCTTCTGTCATTTGTCATTAGAGATAGCTATTACTTGATATGGTTATCCAATGTTGATATATAAATTTGTGTTTCTTATGAATTAAGAATTGTGATGAGCATCATTGATTTTGACCAATTTTGATTGACACTTTTGTTTAACAACTGCTAATTTGAAACTTTATTTAAGGTTCTTGTCATCTTCTGGTATTACAGTTTCAATTGTTGAGAGTGAAAAAGTCCACACGGATCTTCCCTCTCCTCTTGTTCAAAATGAAACCGAGCAAGCATTGGCCCAATATATCTCTGAGTCAATGGCGTAAAGCTTAAGTCCTTCACCAATCTCCTGCCAAAGACAATCTTATGAAGGTGACCATACATGTAACTTCAACTTTCTCTTCTTTTGTTTGTGATGCCATCTCTATGATATCAATGATTAAAAGATATTACTTGGGGAGAAATTTATTGGAGATTAATATGCCCACTATTTCTTTGAAATTCATCCCAACAATATCTTTTAATAATTATTTAAATCATAAAGATGACATCACCAACAAATGAAGAGGAAGTTGAGTTACTGTGTATGGACACCTTCTTAAGATTGTCTTTGGCTGGAGATCGGTGAGGGAATTGAAGCTTCATCTCATTGACTTTGAGATGTTGAGGGATTTGCCTTGAACATATTGGGCCAATGGCAGTTCGGATTCATATTGAACAGAAGGAGAGGGAAGATCAGAAGATCGGTATGGACTCTTCCACTGCCAACAATTGAAACTCAAATTGTTACTGAACAAAGGGCGTCAGTCAAAATCAATCATGGTCATGAGAAGCACAAATCTATATATCGACATTGGAGTGTCATACCAAGTAATAGCTAGCTATCTCTAATGACAAATGATAAAAGCCAGAATATGGCTGCAAACTAGAAAATTCATAACTTGATAAAAAAATATTCTTTTTAGGGTTTGAGTTGTTCCAAGGTGGTTAGATGATTGATAGTTGGGCTTTTATACTCTGTCAGAGCACATCAAGTCTGGCTACTAGGCGTCTTTTCATAGTGGGTGAGAGCTAATGCTAACAGAGAGAGATTATTTTCATCGATAAGAGTTGAAACAGATTAAGAACCAGAAATTGTACACTTTGAACACGAGGTTGATTTTCGCCTACCCTTAAACTCACGAAAGGGGTGATACAATTGGCTTTACTTTGATGGTCTTCAGTATTATTTGGCTCTTATTTATATCTCTCTGGTCAACATAGATCGAGGTAGTCATGTTCATCTACACTGTTCCACTAGTTTCAAACACTGTGAGATCGAGGTAGTCATGTTCATCTACACTGTTCCACTAGTTGCAAACTCTGAGATTTTATACAGCTTGCTAAGCACTTCTCTTCCAGCTTGGCCATTGGTCCAGGTGTTACGAGGTGCTTCGTAAGCTGGTGGTAAGGTCACATTTTTAATTGATCTTGCTATATGTACTACGGTATCAATGCTACATTTTCAAACCTATTTTGTTCTGCTATATCTATTACATTATGAATTCTACATTTTCAAACATTTATTTTATAATTCTGTTATTTGATTTAATTTCTCTATAATGTTATTTTTTTACATAGCATATCATTTCATTTTATATAGCAGAACCGAATATGTTTGAAAATGTAGGATTGATACTGTAGTACCTATAGCAGAACAGAATATGTTTGAAAATGTAGCATTGAGACTGTAATACATATACCGAAACAAAATATGTTTGAAAATGCAGCATTGATACTGTAATACATATAGCAGAACAAATTATTTAGAAGTAAACCTATACAAGTTTACGTAGCCATTTCGAATCGACAGTACGGACAGCTATGGTGGGTTTCCAGCCATGTAAATATTCAAGTATGGTGGAACATGTGCTGACATCGCAAAACACGCGCCTCCTCCCCCAATTGGTATTGCTCGTGGCAAATTGGGCACACTGAATTATTATCATTAGTGATATCTTCTGAAGATATCACTAAGTCACGCAGCTGCTGCACGGATGTTTGGAAGTACGGTATCTTCCTAGGGTATCTTCTCCTTATAACAGTACTCTCTTCTCTGGGGCCATTGGGTCTCATTCTGATCCTTACACCTTCACTGTTACTGTTATTGCTGCTCCCGCTACCATCAGTATTGGGAGATAATGACAGCAGATAATTATAGCAGATATGACAGTTCACACTCCTGTTTCTCTCAACTCTTCCTCTTCTTCTCACATTTTTAAGGTCACATTTTTAATTGTTAAAGTTTGTTTTCCAATGTATATCCTTCGAAACAGATGAACGAGAAACGTGACCTCACCCTTCGAAACCATAGTCATTTCAGATAACTAAGGACGTGGTAACCTGGACCACCAAGCTGGAAGAGAATTGCTTAGCAGGTTGGTATAAATTACATAAGGAAATCGATTGATAATAATTGTTTAAGCGTTAGTTGATCAGCCTTAAAAAACAAAAAATGAGGAATGGGAGAAATAACTGATATTTACAGCATATGCAAAATTAACTCTGAACAGCTGTTCAAACCTGACGACCTAGAATAAATTCAAATATGAAAAATCCCATGAATTTTGAAGAATTTCGAAGCTTTTACAAGGAAAACAAAATGAACGCAAATACAAAAATAATTTTGCAGCATACCTGGAAACCAAAGAAAACGTGGAAACCTGCAGCATACCTGATTTCTTAAAATCTTTATGTCATTTTTCTATATTTCTGTATTTAAAAATACATTTAACTGATTAAAAATTATTAAAATCTTAAAAATTAATAACTTTATAATAAAATTTATGATATGATCAAAAAAATAAAAAATCTAAAATAGTTACACGGTATTAATTTTCAATGCAGAAATTGACAAATGGAGAATAATTGCTTGAACCCTAGTAGATCCGCCCTAAAAATACAATGAAAATACGGCAAAATCTTTAATTTGCGCAGAAAAAAACAGAACCCAATTTTAAAGCTATTCTTTCAAACCCTTAAATTTTAAAGCTATTCTTTGAAACCGTCATTAGCAAACTGAACACAATTTTAAGTCACGGCGTCATGATCCTTTAGATCAAAAATATGCAATGTCTCATATCTTCAAAAAAAATTAAAACTTCTGCCAGAAAAACAGAATGAATGCAAATATAACTAAAGTTCAAAGAAATTTTTGCAGTTTAGAAGTGAGGGAAACGTGAAAGCCTACAGCATACCTGATTTCTTAAACTCTGTAAAGCTTATGAGAATCGAAATGGAATACTATTTCAAAATCAGAGACAAAAAGGGGCAAACAAATCAATGAACCCCAAACACTTTAACTAACAGTTTAAACATGGCCATTGCCTGAGCTTCACGTCCAAGATATATAAGTATACTTTGTGCCATTGCTTTATTTTACATTTTATAATTTTTAATGTCCACCTCTGATTATTTTATATAAAAGAACTAAGGCGAAAAGTGTGTAACAGCCTCATGCCTACCCTTAATTTTGATCTTGTGTCTTTAGGGAACACCTGCCCCTTTCTTATGAATCCTATACCGTCTAAGAAAATCCTATACCGTCTATGCAGCTGCGAATTAATGAATTTTATTTTATTAATGAGCTATTTTATGGGAGATGGCAGAGGAAAACAAATCAATGAGCTCCATGGCCAAAATAAATTATTTTAAAAAATTGCTTGGAATTATTTTATATTAAAAAACAAATGAGTTATCATAATTTTGTAGTTAACCGTCTCTTTAAGGGTCATCAAATGTTTTAGGGCTGGTTGATTGATAGTTGGGCTTTTGTACTCATATCTTCAAAGAATTTTAAAAAACAACTTTGGGAAAGAAACAGCTATAGATTAACAACTTCAAACAAAAACAGTCCTCTTAAATCAATATTTCTGGCAGCTGTAAAATGAGTACAAAAGGAAAAGGTAAAAAAATACATATTTCTGTAAATTGTAAAGCTATTGTCTAATACTAGCTTCAAACCATCATTAGCAAACTGAGCACAATTTGAAGTCACCGGCTTCACGATCCGCTAGACTACAAAAAAAAAAATACGAAATGTCTCATATCTTCAAAGAATTTTAAGACTTCTACCAGAAAAAAACAGAATGAATGCAAATATAACTAAAGTTCAAAGAAATTTCTGGAGTTTCGAATTCAAAGGAAACGTGAAAGCCTACAGTAGGCCTGATTTCTTAAAATCTCTAAAGCTTATGAGAATCGAAATCGAATACCATTTCAAACTTTTAAGACAGAAAGCGGCAAACAAATTAAATTTATTTTTTGCTTTATATGATTTTTTTAAAAGTTTGCCTTTCATAATTTATACAATATGTTGAATCTATATTAATATATTTAATTTAAAAGAAATAAACTAATCTAGATTTATCTTAATTTCAGATCTACCAAAAGTCTAGAGGGATCAAATCTCTTTTCCCTATAAAAGAGATTTGTATATCAATAGATTTGATCTCTCTAGATGCTTGGTAGATCAAGAAAGAAGAGAGAAAGAAAGAAATTATATTAATGTCCAATGAATGACCACAAAAGTAGGTAGTACAATGATGTCGATACAAAGAGGAGTACCAAAAGGTCTCCTATATAAAGAGCAAGAAATAAGAAATAAAGCAAGAAAAACACAATGCCTGAAAACCAAAATGAAGAAAGTCCTTGACTCCAAGTGGAGAGGACACAAGATAATGGTCCACTAAATCTCTCTCCTAACACTCGAGGTGGAATGCAAAAAACTCAAGAGGGGAGGATCTAGAGCCTTTGTTACGCAGCTGCCTAGAAGAAGTGACTCGGCAATCTCAACTGCCTGCTAGTAAGACTTAAGATGGATATAGGCTTGTTTAATTTCTCCCTATAAATAAGCCACGTTCCACATGAATACCATGGGTCAATACCGTGGATTCTCAATACCGTGGGCTATTTTTATTTTTATTTTTATTTTATTTTGAACAAGTTAAAATGTTCACATTCCATTAATATTTTTAGTTAAATCTATTTTAACATTTTATTTTATTTTTATTTTTATATGATTTGATTTGTCAAAATCTTAAACATTACATTACAACATCTCTGCCATACTTAGTTTGAGAGGGCCTCCACGCAATAATTTGTAAACATTTACATGTAAACTCAATTAAATAATAATAAGTGATTAAAATCAATATAGGACACGGTTCCATTTGTTATATTGTAATTTTGTTTTTATAAATAAAAATTTATAATATACATATCACATTAAAATGCAAAATATATTAGTAGTAGCTATAAGTTATGATTCATTTTATTTTGTAACCATATTTAAATTTAATTAATAATCACAGAAAACTTTAATATTTACAATATAACAATATTTTTAACTATGGATATTCACACCCGCTTTACTATAGATATGTTTAACTTATGAAAAGGCTTTGTTATAAGATATGCCCAAAAACCAAATCTCATTTTAGAATCAAAACATTTTATAAGTATTTTATTTATATTTAATTGTATATAAAATTTTAAATTAAAAATATTATAATTACTTTTAAGATACATCTAAACGTTCTATCACATTAAAATATATAAGATATAAATTGTAGTTATAAATTCAGATACATTTTACCATATAAATTAAAATAATAATTTTGTAACCTCTTGTAGGTGGTACAACACCCTCCAAAATTTTGACTACCCCCAAATATTAGAGCCTACCTTAACCTTGCATATTGTTGTCACAAGCATTAAGACACATGGCAAGTGTTTTCTCTAAGTGTTTTTGTCCAATTTGCAAGAAAATCAGTGTCGTATTTTGGCATATGGAGTGTTGCACATTGCCAAAAAGCTAGTTTTGGTGGTTGCAAAAGGTAATATTTGTGTAAATGAGTTGGTCTTACCTTGTAAACATGTGTCACATTCATTTCCAAAGTTTCAAGGACCATCACACAAGTGTTTTCACGGTCTTCGCAAAGTGTATCTTTGGTGTCGCAAAGTTTTTGCATTGAGGAGAGTATGTTGTTCATGTGTTCTAGATTATCTATGTTGTCCTCAAGTGTTCTAAGTGTGTGATCACAATCAAGTCTTGCCACTGTTCACATCAGTTGCACGAATCCCACACTTACTCCAATATGGAAAACTTCCCAAGTGGGCAACCTAGCCTCATCTAGTCTTCCTGAACTGTGCATTTCATGGTCTCAACCATCAAGATGCAATCATTCATCTTAGCACTACGCAATGCAAATCGCTTTCCTTCCAGGACTTTGCATTATGCAATCACAGTGCTCAAAATCAACCTTTGACCTCTAAAAGTATGTAATTTCTCTCTCATGCACAGTCAGAACTACGCATTATGCAGTCTCAAGGCTCAGGTCTCAACCTTGAGCTCTTGAACTATGCAATTTCACAATCACCTTGCATCCTCTACCTTCAAGAAGTATGTAGTGGGAAAAATAAATGCTCAAGCCCTTAGTCTGTCTCTCCCCAACTGCGTAATCTTCTTGGAAAATCCAACCTAATTTTTGCATTGTGTAGTATCAAGGCTCAAGCATGAATCTCGACTCCCTGAGTTGCACAATTGCACAGTCATTGAGCCTCTCCCTCAGTCTTCCACCTGGTTTTAGCTGAGTCGTGGATCATCATACAACTTCTTAGACTAGGGTTTTGTCAAAATTATGTCATATTTTCATGAGTTAATTGCAGATACAGGTTCTTTATCATGCTTTGACAAGATGATGAAGAGGGATATGGAGAAGGAGAACATACTAGAAGAAACCGTTGTAGCTAAAGATACGAGTTGATCAATCAAGATAAATAAAATGGACATTAGTTTTAGACCACAACTCAAGACCTGATAAAACTAAATACTCCTCATCTCTAAGCCATATGGAGGTGGAAAGAGATAATTTCCAAAATGACACGCAACAAGCAACAACAAAAAATGGCTTGACATTGCCATGTCATCATGCAATCGATGTCATCAGTGTCATGTCATGAGTCATCATATGCCACATCATTTTATGGACTATGTAAATTCTTATTTGAAAAATGTATTGTAAAGTGGAAGTCCAATGGACATGTAGAGAATATGAAGAATCATGTAAAGTTTAAAAGCCATGGGAATGTAAAATAGTGATGAGGGTAGTCAAAGAATCACAAGGGAGGTGAAGGATGCTACCATTGGTTATATATACATCCTCATTGTACAAGCAAGCGAATTTTCACCTTGGCTCCCCTATAAAGCATCAAAGAGACAATCTAGTTCTTTTAAGGAGAAAATTGTGGCTCCAACGCTCCACTGTTGGAGCTAATGGTGTTCGTTGTATACATGTGTCCTATGAATTTTACTTAATATATGAAGCCTCAATGGCCAGCACGTTCTGCATGCATGGATTATAAATATTTGTAAGATTGTTTTGTGAATTTTTGTGACTCATGTTTGTTTTCACTTGTACTAAAGTAGTCGAAGTATTTCAGTTATTTTAGTGCTTATCATATTGAGAATGTGTTGTAATGGTTTCAATTATTGTCACATCTTTGTAGAATATTATGTTGAATTTTAGATGGATATTTCTTGTTTGTGTGTGTCTCTCCTAGAGTGATACTATACCTCTCTATTATAGGCTCACTTTCTTTTCCCTCCGCAGTAGAAGAACCTCAACACACCTACAACCGAACACTCACCAAGCACACTCACTATATTTTTGAATGCACATATGTGTTCCTCTCTCTTTATGATATTTAGAGACAAAAAAATCATTTAAATAAAATGGTAACCGGATCGTATTCCCGATGGGACTCCTATCCCAAACAGTGTGAGGTCAAATTGGGACCACATATCGGGGAGACCCCTTTGAATGTGGCTAGGTCCAACACTGTCAACATTTTTGGTGCTAGAAGGAGGGTAGCCAGATTTTTATGTTGGATAAATCCACCCACCCTCATCATACTTCTTTTGGTCCAAGCAGTAATATTCCTAGCACCTCCTCTACTCATATTCCTAAAGTTGATGAATATTTTGATGCCAATCTTGGAAAAAAATGTGAATTCTCTTACGATCATATCTAATCCATCTAACCTATAACCCATCGCTTTGAAAATGCTATTGGTTTGATCCCTAGAGTACATAATATTCCTTATTTTCCAAATACGAATGCTACAATTCCTACTAGGATAGTGGTCTCTATAGTCAAAGTCTTAGTTCTCGCCACCCTTGAAGAGTTAGCAAAGACTGTAGCATAGAGAAACCAGAGAAACAACCATATTTTAATGGAGGTGAAGGAGACAATGTTGTACTCTCAGATGCCACCTTCCATGAGTTAGGTGGTTATGAAGAGCAGTAGGAATATCCCTTATATCATGAAGAAGAGGCAGAGCACATAGACGAAGACAAGGCAGACCAAAATCTGGATTGGGTGTCTCAAGGCCCACTCACTCTACTAGGTGTTTTACAGAAGATGTTGAGACACCTTGAGAAGCTGGTAACGAAGTATAACACTGATAAAGAAGTCAAAGTGGAAGACCATTTGGAAAAAATTTACCTACACCTACATATGCTTGAGGTATATTGCGGTGATGTTGCATGTATAATTTTTCCTTGTACCTTAGACGGTAGAGCAATTGTATGGTACCATAGTTTTCCTCCGAGCTCATTCAAAAATTGGAAGGGGTTTAAAAAGTAGTTCCTTGAAAATTTTGTCGGTGACAAAATCCTATCCATGTTATTCAAGGATCTGGGAAATATGAAGATGGAGCAAAATGAGAAAGTTAAATATTTTAACTAGAGGCTCAATTGTATTTTGAACAAATTTCCTGCGAATACAAAATCTCTTGAATCCATCACTATTGATTACTACACTTATGCCTTACTGAAAAGCATTAAACAATTTATCATGAGAACTGTGAAAGAAACATTGGATAAGAATTACAAAGAAGCCATTGCGGTTGAAAAGGACTTACATGAAATTGGAGTCATTGTCGATGAGGGACCATCAAAGGACTCCAAGGCCAGAGTAAAATGTCTCAAGTGTTGGACAATGGATAAACCAATTCTCCCCATGTGTTTTGTGACATGGACTAAGTGCCTCTCGTGGATCCTTATCTCTGGCTATGCAATTGTTGACTAACACCTGCTGGTTTTGGTATAACAACAATCGTGATTCCAAACAAGAGGTATCAGAGCGTAGGTCACGATTTCGAAACACACTCGGCTCGCGTTGGGGGGGATATTGTTGGACATTGGATAAAACAACCCTTTGGATGTGTTTCGCGACATGGACTAGCCTACTCTCATGGAACCTTATCTCTAGCGATGTGATTTAAACTTGTCTCAAGTTTTGGTCTAACGAAAATCGTGATTCCCAACATCAGGCCTCGTCAAGTAAGTCCAAGGATAAATAAGTCACCGATCTTTAAATATTGTCCTAGATCATCAATTCTTTATCTAATGAGTTGGTAGAATTAAAATAAAGTTCAAGCGAGACCACTATCAGTAGCAAGCTCCCAAGATTCAACTTCTTGAGAAGGGATACCAATTCTAGCAACAACAACAATCAACCAACTCTTTCTTCACAAAGCTCGAATGTTGTGCTAAATGTCGAGAGCATGGGCATGGACCAATATTGTTCTTTTCATCAAGAATTCCATTCAGAAAATACATGCCCGCAATGGAATCACAGCATCAACTCTTAGGATGTGCGTATCATTGATACATTACTTTAAGATGAGGAAAATGAGCCAACAGAAGAAAAGGAAGAAATTGTTGTTTTTGAAGAAACAACAAGTGTTGGACACATAGTGAATGCTTTTGGTTGCGTATTCGTAGGTGAAAATAAAATTGTCGAAAAACTACCAAAGAGTGAGTACCCAACTTAAAAATAGAATAATCGATACAAGTTGAGAAGCCAAAGTCTAGTTTCCAAACAGGAGCTGACCAGGCAGAAATGGAAAGAAAATTTATTAAGGAAGATCATGTTGCCTATCAACTGAGCTTAAAACACTTAGAATAAGTATGGAAATAATTCTACACTAAAAAATAATTCGAGGAACAGTAAAAACAAGTCTACCATTTGGGAAGTATTAGGTAAATTCACTACTCCATAAACTTCGATGATGCCCACTGTGCTTGACTATAATGTAGTCAAATATATGAATAAATGTCGCGCTAATATTTCTATCTTCAAGCTTACAAGGATTGCAAGTCAGCGGGAGTTGTTTGTCCATGCTCTTGATCAGTCTTCCTCTGGTTATAATATTTCTTCGCAAAATGGATATGGTAATTCATCTAGTCCCCTCAAATATATTCTTAATGCATTAACCTTGAAAGCAAACACACTCTACCCTCTATTTTTTTTTTACATTCGAAATTTTTAATTACAATGTACACAATTTCTTAGTTAAATTTGGTGCATCTGTAAATGTAATTCCATTGTCCATAGCTAAGAAAATCAATTCTAAATGAGATAAGACAAATGCACGATTATTTAGTTGGATGAGGACTCTTGTTTGAGATATTGGTGAACTTAGAAATGTTATTATTCTCTTATCATCTAATCAACGAGCTCGCCAGTACATAAACATAGTGATTGTGGACATCCTAGAAGCCTACGATGTATTTTTGAGTAGGGACTGGCCCAACAAATTACAAGGGTATTTTTCTATTGACTAGTCACATTTATGGCTTCTATATAAGGGCAGGACTAACCAAATCTGGGTGGACTCAGAACATTACATGAAACACAATGTTGTTACACCCTTCGAGGCAAACAATTTCTTCTTGGAGACTAACCTAGGGTGTTAACCATGCTCAACCCTTCCCCAATCCCACGAGACACACAGCTTGGAACTCCTTCCTAGTCCAATTGGCGCAAATGATTTTGACGGTTCTAAGACACATGAGGGGCTCTGGAGCTAGTTTTGTTTTAATATACCACGATAAAGAAAATATTTGATTTCTTGTTGCTTGGAATTTTAGAGCACTAACAACATCGTAGAATAAAAAGCACTCATCTTGGTCTTATAAAAGGCCATTGACCTTAATGTTTGGATTCTTAAAGAGATAGGTGTCTATGAGATCGTCATACGTGCGGTGTACGAAACACTATACACTATGTGTCACCTAATTTGAAAAGTTATCAACAAGAGGTATGGTGTTTATTTTTCTCAATTCTAAGCTTTAAATATTGTATTTGTTCCTATATGTGTAACACAACTACGGATGCATTAACAAATGCTCGCTGCTAGGTTGTCACTTCTTAGGGATGTTTTTTTCTATTGAAAACCTTTATAAACTATACGTCCCCCGATCATATAACTAATTTATGCATTTTTAATGATGACCAACGGATACTTCAATTCATGGAAAAACTTTGATGTATGTAAGGATGCAACCATTGATTAAGACGATCATGAAAAGGTGTTGCAAGATACAACTTGAGCAAGCAAAGATAACCCCAAGTTGAAGGGAATGGTACCACTTGAAAAGTTTGTAGGACTTGCGATAATCACTTTGGAGGGTTCTTTCAATGCTAAAGCCCGAGTGTATCAATCTCGCATGAGCTGGATAAATCTTGGAACTGAGAATGATCTAAAGTTTTTTTAATCTAAATACTTGATGCACACCACATGTGTGACAAGCCTTGATCCACTTATTAAAGAAGTAACGAGATGTTTTTCGTGTGGACATACGATGAGCTCAAAAATTACGACATGCAAAATAATCCATCATGGTATTCCGATTACGGAAGGGGCCAATCCTCTTCGAGCAGTAGTTGCGTGAAGGTGCATACAATGTGTTGTCACCAAACTGAGGCTAATTGGGTTGTTCAACAATCAATTCATTGTAAATTTTTCAAACCACTTAGGGTTGGAAGTTATCCCTTCCAACCGAGAGAGGGCTCTCTCAATAAAATGTATGATATTCAATAATAAAGCTTCAAAAAATAATATGGCTAACTCTTAGATGTCTTTTGGATGAAATTTTTTTTTGCAGGTTAAGGATGTGAGATGGCTACCATTGGGCATGAAGTCCGTATGAAACTCAATTACATAAAAAATAGCTTTCATGGAACCTGAGGCATGTGAACCCTTATAAAAAAATAACTTGGACATCAAACAATATGCATAAAGGAAGTTGGAGCATAATTAACTATGAATTCCAAGAGATTATACATGTTGAGATTCAACAAGATGATGAAGCTTAGTGAAAATGAGTCGCCTTCACTAAGTGGGCCCACAGAGCTATTTTTTAGCGCAAGTCTATTTTTAGACTATGTCTATTTTTAGACATGGTGATCATATTTCGAAGTTGCGGGATGCTATTTGTAGATGGTTGGTCAAGTTGGAAAAATAGATGAAATTGTATTTTTAGAATATTGGGCGAAGTCTATTTATATATCTTCGATCTAAAAATAGAAGTGTCGATTATTATTAGCTCTTAATAATAATCCGACAATAAACAACAACTTATTCTCTTGGAGCACTTAGTTTTAGTGCACAAATTTGGAAAATCGATGGGTCGAAGGACTTACACAATTCCTAGGGTTTACCGGTGGTTTATGCATGGAGGACTCGCTAGTACTAAAGTGGCAAAGTTATGATAGAGTTGGAAGAGTATTTCATGGAGTTGTTATTCAGCTTTAACTCAGTTAATGGAGTTAAAATCAGCTTGAGCTAGTTTTATCTAGTCTAACCGAATGATACACTAGTGAGAGTGAAGTGAATTAATTAGTTAATTAATTCACAAATAATAACTCATTAATCAATTGAAAAATACAACATTTAACTACAAGTGCATGGCGTTCCAAGTTCCGATGGAGACCCAGTGGAGAGATAGGTGAAAGGGCAAGATGGACTATCCGTTGTGACTATAGTGATGCATTGATTGCACCACACACACATTGGAGTTTCCAATGATGATTGCACGAGTGCAAGAAATGTAGATTCAAATTCATTCATAGCTATTCTTTCAGCGAGGGATTGCGCAGTGGAGGCAAGCTAGCATGTGGCAAGAAATCAATGCATGGATTTGCAGATTTCTTCTTATTAGTGTGTGACAATTGATTATACCGAGAGCTTGATGTACTAAGATTTGTATGATATTGTTACATGATCTCCATGATACATAATATATGATAGTTGGGGTTTTCATCTTCGAAGCTTTCCCGTTAAACAAGCGTGTTATGTGCGATTGTTTTTATTGCTTCATGTGTTTGCAATTGATTTTAATTTCGGCAAAAGATTAATAGTGGAAGGATTCTGTATTTTAGCATGAAGATAAAATATTTTTTAGATCTAGAGAATATGGATATATACATGCAACTTGTATATAAATTCTACATGGTATCATGAGCGGTGTTAATTCTTGAAGATTTCAATTGTGAAGAATTGTTGAGTTTGTGCTAGTGGACAATTCAAATTTGTCGCATAAAAATTCTTGGTGCGACAATTGAGTATACATTGAAATGTGTTTCAATGGGTTGTGATTGGAGTATGCCATTGATGGGAGCTTGAATTACATAGCACTGGAAGGATAGGATGGAGGCGGTGTCTGAGGATAATGGATCGAAGGAGTTCATCGATAGCGATGTTCCTAAGCTCGGGATTCAACAATGTTGCATTACTTGACGCATGGCAAAAGAAGGCAACAAAGACAAGAAGAATTCTGTTGGAAGGTGTGAAGGACCATATTGTGTCTAGCCTTCATGAGAAATCCACTCCATTTTTAAATGTGGAAGGATTTAACAGATTTTTTTCCAAAGCGACAGTGACCGAGAGGAAGTTGGCGCAAAGATAAGCTCGGAAAAAAATAAAAATGGAGAAGGGTGAAAAGTATTCCAAAATATCTCAAGAAGTTTGTCCACTATAGGGATGAACTAGGAAGTGTGGGGATTATTGTTGATGATGAATACTTGGTGATCTTGTCTCTCCTTGGGCTTCTGAAGAGTTGGCATAGCTACGAAGACTTTGTCAATGGATAGGAGAAACTGTCGGGATGGGAGCGACTTTGGTCGAATCTTGTGTAGGAGGAGATAAGGCAAGGTACCAAGGATGGCTCCTCATCGAAGAATGAAGATGAAGAGAATTTCAATTTGGCTTCCAAAGCAAGGAAAGGGAAGGGGAAGCAATTTCCTTCAAAATATGAAGTGAAAGGAAAGAAGCAGGATTTGTCGAAGGTGAAGTGTTTTCACTGTCACGAACATGGGCATTTCTCCACTAACTGCCCACAAAGAAGAAGAAACAAGAAGGGCTGCTGGAGTTGCAGTATGGAGAGGCCTTAGCCTCACAATTTGAACTTGATTTCTCTTTGATCGCATGCTTGGTTTCAAGCTATATGGGATCGGTGTGGTATCTTGATAGTGGTGCGTCTTTCCATATGACGGGAGACAAGGAGTTGTTTAGTGACTTGGAGGAGAAGGACCTTAAAATGCATATAGAGATGGGTGACGATGGTCGATACGGTGCGACTAGAATTGGGACCATTACCTTTGAGAGGGATTCACGGTAATCCATTCTTGTTGAAAGATGTTATGCATGTTCCAGTGTCCGAAGAAGAACTTGGTCTAGGTTGCAATGTTGTAAGACAAAGGTTATGACGTTTTTTTTAGCGATGGAAAAGATTTCTGTGACATAAAAAAATGGGTCAAAACCATGAGGATAGGGATTCGAGTTAAGAATTTGTACAAGCCGGAGGTAGATGGCTCGCGTTCGTAATGGTGGGAAAAGTAGAAGAAGTGGTGAGCCGGGATGAGGGCGAATTATGGCTCGAGAGATTGGGCCATCTTCCCCATGGTGCTTTGAATATTTTGCCGCAGATTTCTATTGGAAATCCCAAGGGTAATCTTGCGCTATATCGAGATCGAGTGCAAGGGATGTACTATGGGTAAGTTTGTGAAGACCACCTTTCATGAGAAGGAGAACCGTGCTTCGGTGATCCTCGGAGAGAATTCACACGGACGTGTGTGGACCTTTCTCGGTTGCTTCAACAACAAAAACACAGGGTATTAGGTTATATTTGTTGATGAATATTCTCGTAGATGCTTTGGATCTTATTCATGCGAGAAGAAGAGCAAAAAATTCTCAAAGTTTTGTGAGTTTAAAGAATTGGTGGAGAAGGAGTCGTGGGAAGCAAGTGAAAGCTCTACGGAGCAATAATGGTGGTGAATACGTCTCGGGGAAAGAATTCAAAGACTTCTGTAGCAAAGAAGGAATTCGAAAGAGAACTCATAGTGCCTCATAACCCATAGTAGAATGGGGTCGTGGAGAGGAATAAAAATACGATCATGGGTGTTGCATGAGGGATGCCGCATGACAAGGGGCCTACCGATGCACTTGTGGGCGGAAGCATGCAACACTGCGGTTTTATGTGCAAAAACCATTTTCCTCATAGAGTACTTGGCATGAGTACACCCGAAGAAGATTTTACTATTAAGAAGCTTCGATATTTCTCATTTGAAGATTTTTGGCTTATTTGTTTACATTCATGTGACAAAAGAACGCCAGGAAGAAGCTCGAGCCGACTGCGAAGTTGGGATATTTGTGGGGTACACGTAAACACCCCATAATTATCGTGTGTATTTTCTAGACAATCGGATGACTATGGTGTGATGGGATATAAAATTCAATGAGGTGAAATCCATGAAGTTGTCGCTTGAGAGCGAGCTACACTTGCATGCAGAGGAGGAACTTCTTGTTCCCAAAGGTGAGCCTCTAGATTTTGATCAGCCCACGGGAGGAGATTCATGGAGTGTGTTAGTATGAATCTGTTGTCGTAAAATTTCACTTTAGATACGCATAACAAATAGCCCTAACATCGATTATGGCTGCAAAATACCTTTAAGATTTACGCACACATTCGGATCTAAGCATAAAAGGTATTAAGCGGATAAAAAAATAACATAACTCCATAGATCCAATGAAAAAGACAAGAAGAATGTATATGAAATAATTTTTATATTATATTAAAGAATGGGGCACCGAGAGGAAAACAAGAAAGGTGTTTTCCAGCTTCTCCTCACGATGGGATGGGTTCTTGGAAGTCCTCGGTGTTCCGAATCTAACATTTCTCTCTCTTATGGATGTGGACAAAAGCAAACATAGAACTTAATGGGAGTTCACAAAACAAAATGGAAAATGGTGACCAAGAGAAGATCTCGAGTGATCTAATACAATGAAGGTGGTCAATGAATGAGGAAAACCCTTCTATTTATAACAAAATATTGGGGTGTTCTAGAACTCGGTGCATTAATAAAATATTATTAATCATATTCTAGAACCACCTTTTAGGAATATTTTATTATATTTGTTGGAGGGAAAAGGATTCTTGACTTGGGTCAATTCCTTTATTTATAAATAATAAGTAAATAAATGATTTATTTATCATTTTATGGGAATTATGGAAATATAATTAAATAAAAAATGGTTTATTTAATTATTTATGTATGATTTAGTCAAATTTAACTAAGAATATTATTTAAATAATGATTTAAATAACTTGTTCTTAGGAAATAATTAAATAAATAAGGATTTATTTAATTAATTTCCTTGTTTTGGGTTAAATATGACCAAATAAGTTATTTTTATGTGATGAAAGTAAATTTTACTTAGGGTAAAATTGGTCTTACATGGTGTACTGGGTTCATCTAATCAATAATAGGTTAGATGACCAAAAAAATGGTGTAATGGATTGCCCCTCAACGTACGAGTGTTAGGAGCAAATCGTATGACCGAAGTACGTTGTAAGAACTCAATCACTAAATATCAAAAGGGAAGTGAGAGAGGGAAGTGTGATGTTGTCTGATGTGTTAAAGGACTAGACCTTGAGGAGACGAGACTTACAGGTGCAACAAGTCTCTATGAAGTGGTACATGTGCTAAAGGCGACGGGGGAGGCATACCTATGCCCGCTGAGACAAAGTAAAAAGAATAAGGTGCTCAAAAAACCACAGAACGCAATAAGTATAAATAATAAGGCGCTCGAAAAACCACGAAACACAAGAATTAAGCATGTGTTGGCCAAGACATGAGCTAGATAAATAACATGATGGATCCCACATACATGCGATGCTTGGAATAATCGTCAGGACTTATACAATAGTATGGTAGGACATGAGATACAAATATACCCAAATTCCCCGTACACGCGGGGAAGGGCTCGCAACATCTGACGGATACGTGCAAATCGAAGAAGCGCCGCAAGCGGTTTAAGCTGATATCATCAAATGGGAGGAGCTGCATCAGGGCCGGAAATGAAGTCATTCGGGCATGTGGGGGGGCTACCTGCAGGGCCACCCCCTCGTGAGGGTTGAGACATCTCACACATGCCCGGAATCACCAATAGCCGCTCGCTCGCATCACCGGACGATCAAGTGTATAGATCACGATCATGCGTCGATAGGAGCTCAAACCAAGGTACACCTGCCCCTAGACACGGCTTTTGGAATAAATGAGCCGATGTCGACGAAGGAGGTCCGCCATAGGTGAGGCAATAAGGGAACTCCGGCCCAAGGCACCGGGAAATAGTAGAGCGACGACCAAGTAGATACCGTATGATGATGATGGAATGAGAGAAACAGAGAGAGTGGGTGGACGACTTCCCTTCGTTAGAGCATAAAGTGTATGCGAATGGCTTTGCGACGTCGACACCATATCATGAGGGATAGTGGACAAAGTGCGAAGGCCATAATGTGGGATATGAGAGAGGGACCAAGTAGGACAGGAGGGAATACTATGACGGGGTACAAAAGGACTCGGGGTAGACTCCATGAATGTGCGGATGACTCGACTCGGGTGCTCTAAACAAGGGCAGCTCAATGGTGCTGCCTCATAATACGGGTCCAATGGGGAACCCTAAGAGCATGAGTACAATGGGGTAGCTCATGAACAAAGTCAACATGAACGAAGATGAGTAAGAAGGCAAAGTGGTGCCCCAAGTACAAGTGTCGTAAATGAAGAAATTCGATTTTGGGAAGCGGTGAATAGGCCCTTCATGGACAAAATGTGTCCTGGTGAAGTAGAAAAACATAAAAAACTGACAGATACCCATTTGAGTGCTCGGTGAGAGTTTTCTAATGGTGTGGACAGTGTGTCAAACGGGGCTACATTTTGGTCGCATGCAAAAGAAAGAAAAAAATAGGGTTTTCTTCCTAATAGGGCTTTTTTCCCTCCAAAATCATTCATTTGCTTGTGTATGTCATGGTGAATGTGGAGAAGAGAGAAGGCCCCTAAATCTTGCGGTGATCGTAGCGACAAACCGACCGTTGGAATTGTGAATCTTCAGCTGCGGTAAGAGGCCCAAACCTAAGCTTTGTTTTTGATGGATTGAAATTGTAGATTGGGGTTTAAAATTCCGATGAATCGCCCCTACTTCCTCACTACGGTCGAGTCGCACTTTTTGGCAAAATTTGTGACACGGGACATAGGCTTTTGGCCTCGAAAAGTGCGACCTGCCGAGGTTTTGCTCAAAAAGTGCGACCTGCTAGGTGTGGGAGGTTTACGTCGTTTGTTATGGGTCTGGAATGCTTGTTTTAGTGTAAGAAGGAATGTAGTTTTGTTGATCTCGAAGCCAACGACAAAAAATGATGTTTTTTTGTGAAGATATGCGCGTATATACCGGACGAAAGTGGAGGGAGAGAGACTTAGGTACATTTCAGACGGAGATCCAGGCGTATCAGGGTGTCCGTTGTGCACTGGATAGACATGGGGTTCTGAAATTTTTGGAGAACCCTTTGATGAGGGCAAGAGAGCCCTTGTTGGCTCGGATTATTAGTTATTGGGATCCGGATCAAGAGGCGTTTGTAGTGTAGGGGCACAGGATCGAGTTGATGGTCTAGGATTTGTATTTCTTGATTGGTCTACCTCCATTGGGGATGGTGGGAAATACGCAGCCAGTGTTACCACGGGGGCGTAACATTATGGAGTTTGTTGAGTGACATTGTCGCCCAGGTGTCCGAGTCAAAGGGAATTGGATATCCATTGGTGATCTAGAGAGGTTAGAGACCTGGGCAGTGGCCACAGCGGTGTTGCGGATTTTTGGCAGACTGTGCCTTCCATCACATCACCGGAGGGCAGATGATGATTGTAGAGAGTGTCGCCGAGTGGGACCTACTATGGGTCGGGCCCAAATGATGTTGGTATCGGTGAAACGGCAGTTGTCGCTATGCAAGTGGCAAGTGAATCATGATTAGTGCCTATGGGACGGTATTGTGCTCTTTCTTCTTTGAGAAGATCCCGACCTTACGACCTCGTGTGCGATTACTCAATGGTGGGCCAAGAGAGCCATAGATGAGTCGTTGGGGACGATTACTCGTGTAGAGGAGGAGGAGAGGGCGTCGGACGAGTGTTTTGACTCGTAGTTCTTCGCCCATTGGGATCAGCATGCCACTATACATGACGACTATCCCTATAGTGGGATGAGTTATTGGGGAGATCCCGATCTTAACTGGATTTCCGTTTGGTCGAAGTATGGGGACCCGATGGTGAGTGACAAGTAACTAACGTGTATGTGCATTTTAGAGTTTTGTGACTAGTATTCATGGTACTAATTATGAGGTTTTCCAGAATGCAAGTATAGCTCGGTAAAGACCCGGCCGGATATATGGGACGTCCCGCGGCAACGGGGGCTACGGTGTGCGAGTGGATCGAGGGCGGCACGAATGATGATATGGCTGCTCTAGTGGAGGACCTCCGTCGTAGATGTGAGGGGGCTGGCCGACCGGTGTGTCGGAGCGTGGTTACAGCGATTTAGATGGACCGATGCATAGAGTTATGTATTGGGCTACCCTCAAAGTGGCGAGGTATCATGCGACGATGGCGATGGCCTGATCGGGATCGTGCGTGATCTACGAGTCTGCGGGAGCAGAAAGCCACTGGCTCGAGATCCTCCGGGAGAGTGATTAGGTGTAGGGCGTGGTGCCCCCTAGTGTCCGGGTAGGGACAAGTGGTGCCCCCCATTTTTGTGGTGTTGGTATTGTAACATGTTGTGGGCATGATGTGTGTTTCGCGGTAGATGGACTCTAAAAACACATGTTATATAATATATATGATGTATTTACATTTGGTTTATGGTGTTAAATGTTATTGTGGTGTGTGTGATAAATGCCGGTCTAGAACATGATTTGCGATTTGATCTACGTAGTGATTTTTGATCTCTAGGTATATGGTTAAATGTAATGAATCGAAATTCATGGATCAAGAGTTTCACTCGTAAATATTGTCTAAACAAGGATAGGGTTATGCACACGATAGACACCATTAATTTGTAAGATAATAAGCGATGGAATCCAAATGAACATGCGAATGGAGGATGTGATGAGAGAGGGCAGTGACTAAGAGACCATGAACTGCATCATATTCAGCTTGATTATTGGTGGCATTACCAATGCAGACCCCATTTACAATAGCCAGGGAATTCAAGCGGGTAAAGGTGGCCCATGCTGCTGAAGCGAGATGGTGGGACTGGCGACTTGCCCCATTGGCGTAGCCAAGATAATGTGTGGAGGAGGGGGCCGATGTAATGATGTCATAAGGCAAGGAATGGGAGGGATGAGAAAAAGAATGGCAGCATGAGGAGAGGATAGACATCCATGGAGGGCTACAGGAGAGAGCAGCTCGGGTAGGAAGTCTAGGACTCATAGTTTGACGAGAGGGAGAGCGATGGGATGAAGAGTGGGCACTCAGGCTGCGAAGAACATCAAAGATACAGTTGGGATGATCGTGATTAAGAGAGGGAATGGAAGGGTCAAGGAGACTATACGACGCTGCAAAGGTACCTAAGTCATCAGTATGGGAAGAGAGTGCAGGACACGGGTCATCATGGGGAATGTCGGAAAGAATGGGTAAAATGATGGTCACATGAAGAACCCAAGAAATTATGTGAAGGAGGGTTAAGCGAGAACACGATGGAGTGGATTCGGAGGGAATGTACTCGCAGGTCGTGCGGATGATGATAGGTAAAGGATGGGAGCATCGAGGTTCCGACATTTCAACATCGTGGGGAGGAAATGTCAATGGTAGTGGGGGATCCATGAGTAGATCTGGACGCATATTGAGCAAGTATAGGAGAGGCGATTGATTTTGTTCCACTTCGTACTCGTGGATGACCTCTAAAGAGGCTCGATGAATGCGTGAGGTGAGGACAATGGTGAGAATAATGGCCATGGACACCACGAGCGCGAGGGTTTGTTGGTGTGAAGAGTCTTTGAGTTCTTGGCTACGGATGATGAAGAAACGGAGGTGTGAGGGACCGTAGATTCTGAGGAACGTGACTTTAACCATGGTTTGAATACGGGGCAACCTCGGAGACAAGTATGGGTGGGATGACCAATACCATCACACAAGGCACAAGGCTTGGCGGGTTGGGGAGGGGTAGGGTCAAGTGCGGTGGCCTTGTTAGTGGATGCCCCCTTGCAAGTTTTTCGTTTCTTGCCTATAGATATCGTAGCATTAGGAGGTTTCTGCGGAGGGGCTAGGGGCGTGGTGGTGGTGGAAGGAGTGAAGGGGATCGGTTGTACCAGTGTCACAGCTATGTATGGTTTGGGGTGGCCTGGTGGGGTCTCGGTGGGAGGAGTAAGATACCATACCGGAATTCCCAAGGTTAAATTAGGAAGGGAAGGAGTGGCCATGACGGGGACCGAATAGATGCCAAGGCAGGGGACCAAGGAAAGGTATTTGACCGGCGGGGTAATGACCAGGGGGGATGGCTCCCATATGGTGGGGACTTGAGGGAACTGACTCAGGAGGGTAGGCAGTGTTCACGAGTGTGACGGGGAAGAGCCGAGGGAAAAACGGTTCGGCCGGTCGAAACGAAGGGCTCGGAGCGGAGAGGTGATGGGTGAGAGTGAGGTTGTGCGACTAGCCGGAGCGAGAGCTACGAAAGGCTGCTCGAGACGGTGCATCATGCAAACATTCGCTAAGCCGTCGGGAGATGCGAGGGGAGGGGGAGGACCGAGGAAAAAGTTCCAAGCAAAGAGGAATCTTTGTAGACGCCTGGGGAAACACCGGTCAAGGAATCAGCTGTTGGTTTATTGGTGACAATAGAGATGGTGGACTCAGGGGGAGGTCCGAGAGTTTGGTTCATGGTAGGTTAATCGGTCAATGTTGACAATATTTCCAGTTTATGGGGGAAGAACATCTTGCGTGTGGATCGTGTTGAGTCTCAAATCTCGTATCTTTTCCATACACCTTTTCTATACCTTTTTCTTATCCACCTCGAACCTCCCAAGGTGTCAATATCATTGTATATTAATTGCAAAAGAGCATCTAACATGGTTTTTAACTATATTTTTGTGTCTCCGCTCAAGCCTACATTCAGCATTTTTTCTCATTTACCTACTTTAATCTTGCCGCTTTCCGCAACAGTCGTCAACTTTCCGCAATCCATTTTGCGAAACTCTATGTTACAAAGTCCTCGTGTAAAACGAGCCACATGGGCAAGTCGTAAATGATGTGGACATGGATCGTGTCCTATTGGGCTCGAGAAAAATTCATCTAAGCGATGAGCCACGGCAAACGGTGTGCACAAGTGGAAGTCAAACTCATAGAGTCCCACTTCGTGACAGGACTCTGCTTTCTCATCACGTGAGAGATCGATATGGCCGTTTCCGCACAACAAGACAAATCAACATCCGTACATGCGCTCCATAAGCCGAATTCAAGCATCCACTCGTACAGATCTACTTCTCTAACGTGGCCATGATCCCAGATCTTTTGGATGTGTCGGTTTTACGTGTTCTCCATCAAGCATAAACTTCAGGGAATTAGTTACATCACCTTCAGCTATAAATAACGCGTTTGCATACGCATACGGGATTAGTCTCTCGTTAGCTTTTTATTAGTCTCGGCTTCCGTAATGTAATTACGTTGCCACCGTGCCGTAATATCACCTTTCCGTTATGAATGCATTTTAATATATAAGAAGACTCCGTTTTCCAAACGTAATTCGTACTTTGAAGATTGTTTCCAAGAAGCCAGGTGTAGAGGGCCCCCGCACACGCCGAGGTTTTGTGCATTATTGTATAGTCTCTAGTTTTTATTTCTTTAAGCTCATATTGTGCCATAATTCATTCATGTGTTTATACATCGCATCCTTCATGGTATATATGCCTCATTTCTCGTTTATAATCTTTCATGCGCTACATTTTACTTCGTCTTTCATGTTTTATGTTATTGTTAAACCGATCGTTGTTCTTGTTTCGAAAGTTATAACAGGCAGCAAGCATTTTGCATAAATTTTTCGACTCAATGACATGGAATTAACATTGTTCTCCGCCGCTTAATTTACTTTTCTTAGTTTCTCGTTTAATTTCGCATCGCTTTGTTTATTTACCAGACATTTGTTTCAAATAGTTAGATTTAAATATATATCAAATTGTTCATGTCATTTTCGGTTACCTCCGAAAGCCGCAATTTGACCGATGGTGAGGGATTGAAGTATGAATGTATAGTTTGATATTAGTTTACTTTCTCGCAAGTTAGATATTAAATTGTTCATGACATCTTCAAGCATTCGAAAAGCCACACCGGACCGATGGTGAGGGATTGAATTTTGGAATGTGTAGTTTGATATTAGTTTACTTTCTCGCAAGTTAGATATATTAAATTTCTCATGACATCTTCAAGCATTCTCCGAAAGCGACAATGGATCGATGGTGAGGGATTGAATTATGAATGTGTAGTTTGATATTAGTTTACTTTCTCGCAAGTTAGATATATTAAATTGCTCATGACATCTTCAAGCATTCGAAAGCTAATACCGGGATCAAGGAAAGAGGGATTGAATTATGAATGTGTAGTTTGATATTAGTTTACTTTCTGCAAGTTAGATATCAGGTTACTCAAGTTGTTTATGGTTACCTCCGAAAATCATAAAGGTGGACTAATGATGAGGGATCAAGATAAGTTGATGTAATTTGGATTTAGATTTACTTTATTGCAACTTTTGGATTTTTCAAAGATAGTTTCTTTGTGTTTAGACAACAGCAAGGATAGTTTGGTTTTCATGCTCAATAGTTCACCGTTTGATTTATTAGACTAGCAAGACATTTTTCATTTCAAAGTTAAAGACATTTTCATTTCCTTTCAAGTTTTGTCATCGTATGTTTCAAATTCCTTTTTAAGTTTCAAGTTGGTAAATCATTATAAAGAGGATATCATTTCCTTGAACAATCATAACCATACTTGTTTTTATTTCCATCTCACATTAGAAAACCAAAAACGACAAAAAGTTAAGAAATAGGTTATCTTGCACATATAGTGCGCCGCACTTCATCACCACGAACTCGGACTGATAAATTAATGTAATTCTAGGACACACTAAATTGACCAAACATTTTGGTGCCGTTGTCAAGCAATTCAGGTAGCCAATTTCTTAAAAAAAAAACAAAATAATAAAAGAAGGGAAAACTTGATAACTTCTTGGAAGTATGCTCTCCTCTTGCACCTAGTGTGATCTGAGGATCATAAAAGAGTTATTGGTTTAGTAATTTCTTAAGTATGCTCTCTTCGCACCTAGTGTGACCTAGAAGATCGAAAGAGAATTATTAGCCCAACTTTTAAAAAATAAAAATAAATAAAAAATGACATGCATAGAGCAAGAGATTCCTAGGGGAAGGTTTATAGCTAAAGCCAAGAGTTCGATTTTCACAACTCCATCTTCTTCAAGGCATAGACCGCATTCACCACCATCTACCCCTAGCCTTAAGATTTTGGAATCAAAGGAACAACTGAATTAGAGGATTCTCCTATACCACCTACTAAATCTCATTTAGAAAAGGAAGAGACTCCTCTCTCATCCTCCCTCGATAGAAGAACCGTAGGACTTTAAGGACTCTAAAGAAACTATCATGGCAGAGGAAATAATAGATGGATTTAGGAGGTAGAGGAAGAGGAGGAAATAATGGAGACAACAATGGTGAAGATAATAATGGAAGAAATAGGAAGGAGATAACTCGTTTTGGATTCCCTATAGTCGATGAGGAACTCATACAACGATGAAAAATAATATCTCACCATCCGTCCCTCCCTAGAACTTTTATAGATTGCGTAAGGAGGATCCCGAAACATTTCTCGTTGGAGTTTGAAGTCATGTGCCGAACCCATGACTATATGGAAGACTCCTCAAAAAAGCTCAAAACTATTTCCTTCAACTTTGAAGGGAGCTGTTTGAAATGGTTCATGGGATTAGGCCACTCAATCTATTAGGACTTGGAATGATATGAAACAAACATTTTTGGATAAGATACTTGGACTATTGTATGCCCACCACCTACAAGGATGAGGCATTCAAAATGATGCAAAAAGAATATGAAAATTTGGAAGACTTACTTGAAAGATTTCAGAATACAACTTGAAAAGAGCAAAGATGAGCAACTTAGATGATGAATCTGAAAGCTCCTCATATTAAAATCCATTAGAGATGAATGGATAGATATTTTAAACATGATGGGGAAAGGAGACATTTCTCAACTTCACTTCGTGACATAACAACTATGTGTCCATCTCTCAAGAGGAAAATCTAAAACAGAAAAAGGGCCTAGGGATCCTTCTCTTATTAGGGCTAACAAATCCGCAACTCCAGATCCGTAAGTAGGGCAGAGATTGGTAACATGCTTGATGAATTCAAAACCGATATCTTAGGGAGCCTTAGTGAACAACCAGACACCCTTAAAATCCAAAACAAGGTAGAAGTGCAGTCGTATGCTGCTTTAGCCATCTTTTGTCTGAAATGTAGGAAGAAACATGCTTTAAGGGAATGTACCCTGATGCAAAAGTCAGAGAAAACATGTATGATTTGCTCGAGAACTGTATGAGATCAAGGATTGTCCTTCAATTCCCCGGACTCAAAGTCGTTTTTCAAGAAGACCCAAATTCAAGATAATCTCTCTCGTTTTGTTGCAAGAAGACCTTGGCAAAGTAATAAACTCAAGGGTTTAACAACCTCTATGAATTTTCAAACCCCACCAAATTAACCTCGCAACAATCCCGGCTCCAACATCAAAATCCATATCACCATGGGTACAAGGGATGCAAAAATCCTTAGTGGGAGATTTGCTCAATATTATCAATATCCTCCATCTTTTCAAAATCAACAAGCTCCACAAATTCCAAACCCAAATCCACAACTTTCATTGCCATTTCCACAACAACAACCTTCTCAACAAAAATCCAAATCCTCAACTCATGCTCCCATACCAACAAAAGACAAATCAACTTCCAAATTTCACCATCGCTAAACTTCTAATAATAAAAATCCCTTTGAATACTTACATGGTAGAAGGACAACAATTTCCTACCTATAAGGATTGTTCCTCGCAATGATGTACAACTCAGACCGGTAGAGTTTTAGAAAACCTTCTATAGATATTCAAGAACAAGATACCTCCGAGGAGGACTCTCAAGTCAATAAGGGTTCCGAGGAAGAATCTTCAAAATTCAAACATTCAAAAAGAAAAAAGAAAAGTTAACACCCACAACTCCTATAGTTGAGCAACCAACATCTTCATCTACACCTCCTTTTCCCGAAAGACTAGAAATTGACAAGGGGGTGGAAAACAAATTTTGTTGCCTAACTATGACTTTCTGTATTTAATCAAGAATGTTTGTATCAAGACTTTGCTACAAGCCATTCGAGAGATTCCCATTCTAGCAAAAACAATAAAGGAGTTGAGTTTCAAAAGACCAAAGAAGGAAACTAAAAGACACAAGAAGAATCCACTCCGGTAGGAAATTGGGTGTATATCATGATGGGAAAAATTACCATGTATGCATGTAGATCTGTGAAGTCCAATTGTCAAGACACATATAAATGGGATAGAAATTCCAAACACATTGATTGACTTAGGGGCTTATCAACATTATGAGTAGACAACATGGACCAAATTAAAACTTCCTAACCTTATTTTTACACCTACTTTATCGTGAATCAGCAGACGATCAATTATTAAACCATATGGTGTATTAGAAGATATTTCACTTCCCTTAAATTCTTGGGAATATCCAAAGAGGATTTTATGATTTTGACTCCCAAGAGTAATCTAGGAGGTAACTCACTTTGTCCTTAGGGAAGACCTTGGCTAGCCACAACCGATGCTTTTATTAGTTGTAGATCCGGGGATATGTACACATTTCTAATGGTAATTCAACAAAGAAATTCAATTTGTATCCTCCAACAAAAGCAATCACAGTATAGGAGATGTTAGCGCCTACTCGCCATGTGCCGAAGAAGACAAAACTCGAGCCCACATCAAACCAACCTTAGCCTCCGTAGCTAGCCCTACGAGGACAGAGAGGGCCTTCCTGTGTCTATCTCGCAAAAGGTTTTCGGTGGAGGGCCGATATGACCAAAAAGCATAACTGATCTTAGGCTAGTAAACTGATATGAAAGGGTTTTTTGATTAAATGATGGGGTTTTTCTGGGCTGCATGGGGCAAAGAACAGCTTGAACAGAGAAAGATAATAAAAAACACAGATTATCTCCTGAGGCAAGGTAAGCAAGAAAATTAACATCAAATTTGAAATTAAATGGAATGGCTGGACTGCTGAGGAGTTGACAAGGGCATAGAAGATGAATCCTTGTCAAACAGAAGAAAACATTAAATATGAACAAACTTAAAGGCAGAGCATATAAATTATGAATTCTACCTTAACACTTCATTTGTTCAAATGGAAACGATCATGAAATGACATAAACACATAACAGGCTACATATGAAACAAAAGAAGACACAAATGTTAAATCTCATGCCACAGGAATCTCAGAAAACAGAGCTATACTTCTCCATTAAAATCTCTGTCTAAAACTGTACAATAAAACTCTATTTTTCTCCTACCCTAGCTCTCAGCCCTCTCTCACAATTGATTTACAATGTATAAATAATCTCTTATGTTTAAAAATAGGTCGATCCAAAATGGGGAACTGTTTCAACTGAAATGATGAAAATAGAAAGGAGAACAACATTCTCCATGAAACCCTCTGCTGATTAAACTAATAGACCAAATTTGGAGGATTCTCCTTAAATTCCTCTAATAACTAAACTAATAGACCAATATTAGAGCGCTGGTCCATTTAGATATTTAACTGAAGTCATTAATAGGAGATCGATCCTATTTTCTGCTGTGGTAAGTAGTCCTTGTTCAATCTGGGCTTGACTTCTGGCTTTACATTTTCTGTTTGAATCTGTCTTTTAATAGAAATTGGAATTTCCCCTTTACCTATTCAAAACACCATTTAATTGTCGAAGCAAAAGAAATAATCCATCTTACATATGCGCCCTCATGAAAATGCCACCTGTTTTGACAATCAATTTCATGGTCTGCCCTCAAATTCTCCAGCATGACACGTAACTCTGCATTCACCTTAAGATCTCTAGCGCAATTCACCTTTTCTCCTTGGATCTCTTCAGATACGACTTTCTGCCTTTGACCCTTGTCAATTACAGTTTGTTCACCAGTTGTATGTTTGGAAAGGTTTTGAATGTGCTCCTGTAGCTTTTCGCATAGGCTCTGAATTTCACCATCGGATCCATATGCTGTGATCTTATGATCTCTGTTTGCAATTCGTTGGAATCGTTTCGGATGAAGACTGGGCGCACAAATGAAATTTCTGGGTGCTGTTGCTCTGTGGGTCGCATTTGAGCCAAGTGGGTCGCATGCCCTCCAGACGCAGTCCAGAACTATGAAACCTTGCACACGGCCTTCAAAAACTTGACTTCGGCCTCCAACTTCACTGACCCGATTTCTGCCTTGAGAATTGGTGAACCACGAAGTCCATGAACAACATCCGGATCTGCAACTTCCATGAGGTCCATGATTCCTCCAAGTAGAGTGATTGCCTTTGCTATGAAAAACTCGAATTGCAGAGAATATGATTTGCAGAAGCTGGTGTTGTGTGAAATCTCTTCTATGTACATTGAACGTGGAGTCAAGTAGTCCAGTATTGTTGTGTGGTTAAGCAAGAATTGGTTTGCAGAAGCTAGAATATGATTGCGGTTGCCTCATAATTAGCATATCAACGCTCAAGGGAAACCAATAATTTTATTGACTATATCTCATCACTCAAGTTCGTTCAAGTTCATAGAGGGGTTGCATTCTCTTTATTCACTATTGAGGAGAATGCATTAACAAATTAACAAATTTTGTGCCTGGCTTTTCATTGTCTAAAAAAAATTTCTTCTTTGAAAAGGGCATGCCAAACACTTTGTAACGAAAGCAGTTAGTCCTTACTCTAACATTACACATGAAAATAATCCCCTGCCAATTTTTCCTACAGAACCTTCCTGAGACTCATCGAAGGAAAAACCATTAAACTCATCTGAGCATTGTCCATAATTTTCATTATTTAAATCCTCAAGGCTTTCTCTATAACTGTCATGATGAATAATGTTATCAGATCTGTTTTTCAAAACCCGATTATCAATGATTTTTATGCAAAGCTGATATAGTTGGCAACCTTTGAGTTAGGATCTGATGGGGTTGTGTAGATTTCTGTGCCTGATCATAATCACTTCTATACCCTCCAGGTAGAATGGTTTCGCTGCTGCTAGTATATTGTGAATTCATATTCAAGCAATCAGCGAATAAGCATTCATCATAATCTTCAATGTGATTACTTTGTTTGCTACTTTTGCTTTGCCATATTTAACCCTTGAAATCTCGACCCCTCATCAAATCTCCCAAGTAAAATTTGCTATAAATCCGTTGCTCCTATATTTGGAAATTATTCTCATAGTAGGGATACATAAACTAAGTCTTGAACCATGACATCTAAAGCCAATCAAGCCTTTGTTTCCTCTGGTATTTTAACCATAAAATTGATAACTCCATCTGCAATAAAATATCATACCAAAAGGAAACTCTGTAATCCAGAATTTGTGGCTTATTCTCTAGCTTTGGGTATTGTTGTTTCGATCAACCGACCGATGGATTGCCATCCCCATATGGCATAGAGTCACTGGGTTTTAAACAAGGTTTCCATTTGAAGAGCCGGAGAATTTTATACATATTCTAAAACCACATTTAATGATTTCTTCTTCAAAACAAAGAGTTTCTTGAAGAAGAATCAATCTCACACCGACATACAAGACGAGTCTACGAAGACAATGAATGGGTTGATGATGAGGACACTATACAACCCGTTCTTACCATTTCGAAATCAAGGAGGATAATGTTCGAACACATTAGAAAATTTTGAGACATTCTCGAATATGACCCCACACAATTTCGAAATTTTCTTGGAATCGACATAGAATATTTATCATCAAGAAAATGTCTCTTTACTCTATGAAAGAGTTCGTGTTCTACCATTGAGATTTTTCCGTGAAAAACATTGAATATCAACAAACATTTGGAAGAGTCACAACAAAAAGAACTAATCAAAATCTTGCAAAAACATTCTATTGCATTTGCATGGGAGTATACCGACATGAAAGGTATTGATCCTAAGACTTGCATCCATCATATCTATATTGAGGAAAACAAGAGACCAATCGTACAACCTCAAAGAAGGATGAATCCAAATCTAGGGAGATAGTGAAAGAAGAGCTCCAAAAACTACTCAATGTAAACTTCATTTATCCAATTTCGCATAGCCGATGGGTTTCTCCTCAAGTTATAGCACCTAAAAAGAATGGTAAATGGAGGGTGTATCGATTACAGGGAATTGAACAAAGAAACTTTGAAGACCACTTTCCTTTTCCTTTTATCGATCAAGTATTAGATACATTAGCAGGTAAAAAGTACTTTTCTATTTTTGGATGGTTTTAGTGGTTGAGAATTCAGTCTGTGTAGCACCAAGATCAAGATAAGACCACATTTACTTCGTCCAAGGAACTTTTTGCCTACCGAGTACTTCCTTTTGGGTTATGTAATGCACCCTCGTAACATTCCAAAGAGCAAGATTAGAATTTTTTTCTGATCTAATCCATGATTGTGTAGAGGTTTATATGGATGATTTACAACATTTTTATGGTAATTCATTTGAAGAAGCATTAGAAAATTTGGAAAATTTCTTATAATATACAAAGAAACAAACCTTTCATTAAGCCATGAAAAATGCTTTATGATGTTTACCGAAGGGATTGTTTTGGGGCATCATATTTCAGGAGATGGGGATTAAGGTTTAACAGATCAAAAGTTGAAGTCATCTCCAAGTTACCTATTCCAAATTGTCAAAGAGATGTTAGAAGTTTTCCGGGGATTTCATCGGTTACTATAGAAGATTTATAGAAAACTTCACTAAAATAACATCTCCACTCTTCAAATTGCTTACAAAAGACCGTGAATTTCAATGGGATCCCGATTGTCAATCAACCTTCGAAACTTTGAAAACAAGAATATCCGAAGCACCTATCTTGAGAGGACCAAATTGGAAACTCCCTTTCCATATTTCTACGGATGCGGTGCCGTATACGCCTAGAGCCGTGTTGGGTCAAAAATATTTAGTTCCTTATGCCATTTATTATACCGCAAAATTCCGACTCCCACAGAGTTGAACTATATCAGGATCGGTGTTGTGCTTTAGTCGTTGTTCATGCAATTAATAATTTTAGACATTACATAATAAAGTTATAAAACTTTTATCCATACCGACCATTCTCGCAACTAGATATTTAATGAACAAACCTCGTTACTAATGGCGTAGTGACAAGATGGCTCTTACTTTTGCAAGAATTCAATATTACCGTGTTGATAGACCAGAAAACAAAATACAAAAGAGTCGATTTCTTGGTTCAGGATTCGGTAATACTAAAGAAGATTCTCCCGTAGAGGATAAGTTTCCCGATGAATACTTGTTTGCGTAACTATTAAGACTCCTTGGTATGCGCATATTGCTAACTATTTGGTTATGTGAAAACTACCTTCACATTTATTTCCAAGTGAAAAACGAAAAATTATTCAAAGAGAGTTCAAAATATTCATGGATTTCTAACGAATTGTTTAAAATGTGGCCGCATCTTGTGATCAAGATGTGTCGTGGAAGATGAAATGGTTGATATTATTAAGGCATGTCATGATGAACCATGCGGCGACACTTTCAGCAGACAAAAGGACAAAACTCTATAAATCCTCTCTTTAGGATATTATTGGCCTTCTCCTCTTCAAAGATGCAAAACAATATGTCAAAAGGTGTGACTTTTCCAAAATATAGGAAACTACCCTTTCAAATGAAATGCCATTGTAAACAAAAGTACTCATCGAACCCTTGGAAAAATGGGCTTTAGATTTCATCGGGACCTATTAATCCACCATCTAAGCAAAATAAGTATATATTGGTTTGTACCGATTATGTTACTAAATGGGTAGAAGCCAAAGCATTAGTATCTCGCTACTGAAAAATTCAGCTTGTTCATTTTCTTTATGAGGATATTTTTACTCGCTTTGGTGTTCCAAGAGAAATTGTGACAGATCAAGGAAGCCAATTCACATCCAACTTGGTGGAGAAGTTGATGGAAGAATACAAAATCAAGCAATTTAAGATCTACTCCCTTACCATCCGCAAGCAAATGGTCAAGTGGAGTCCACAAACAAAGTTCTCAAAGTATCATCACCAAAACTCGTTCATCTCCTATTAAGAGATTAGCGTAAAGGCTTCCCGAAGCCTTGTGGGCCTACGTAACTACATGGAGAAATACAACAGACATTCTCCCTATGAACTTGTTTATGGGAAAGAAGTCTTGCCTTCCATTGAGTTCCAAGTCAAGACCTTCAAGATAGCTCAGTTTGGGATGGACTTATCGTAAGCCCAAAAGCATAGAATGGAGCAATTGAATGAGCTAGATGAGATCGTACAAGAGGAAATTCTAAGAACCGATCTAGTTCAATATCAAAGAGCTAAATGGTACGACGAGTACATCAAAGAGAAGAAGTTTCAAGAAGGAGATTGGGCATTGTTATTTGATTCCAAGTTTAAATATTTTCAAGGAAAATTTCTTGTACTCATTGGCTTGGGCCATATGAGATTGACAAAAGGACCTTTAGAATGGAGCGAAAGAATCAAGACCATTGATGAGTTTAAAACTCCTCTTATTGTGAATGGCCATTGCCATTGAAATTTTATCATAAGCCACTCTCAAAAGAGGATTTTGTCAAAATGTTTCAAGAAAATTCTGCACCGCTCGGTACAGTAAGAATTTTCTTCTCCACCAAATCTAGCTTTTGTTCTTCCCGTTAAAAAAATAAAAATAAAAAATAAAAAATATTTGTATAAGCTCGAAAACCAATCCCCGATCGTTCTTATACAAAAATATAGGGTGAAAATCGTGAACACCCGACACTCTATATTTTCCAAAAAAAAAATTCTCTTTCATTTCACAAGTTTTGTGACCACCCACTCCATTCCATTCCACTTCATTCCATTTCATTTCACTTCATTTCACTCCATTCCACTTCATTTTATCCGTTTCATTCCATTTCATCAATAAAATTCCTTTTTTCATGACCATTTCCATCTAGTCATTTGTCATTAGTCTCTCGTTAGTTTTTATTAGTCTCATTTCAGAATGTAATTACGTTGCCACTATGCCGTAACATCACCTTCTCGTTATGAATGCATTTTAATATATAAGAAGACTCTCGTTTCCCAAACGTAATTCATACTTGAAGATTGTTTCAAGGCTGTGTAGAGGGCCCCGCACACGCTCGAGGTTTTGCATTATTGTATAGTTCTTGTTTTATTTCTTTAAGCTCATTGTGCCATAATTCATTCATGTGTTTATACATTGCATCCTTCATGGTATATATGCTTCATTTCGTTTATAATCTTTCATGCTTTACATTTTACTTCTCGTCTTTCATGTTTTATGTTATTGTTAAACTCGATCGTTGTTCTTGTTTCGTGTTATAAATAGGGCGTACTCTGGGCATTTGCATAAATTTTCGACTAATGACATGAAATTAATATTGTTCTCGCTAATTTACTTTTCTTAGTTTCTCGTTTAATTTCGCATCGCCTTTGTTTATTTCAGTCTTGGCATACTTGTTTCAAGAGTTAGATTTAAATATATCAAATTGTTCATGTCATTTTTGGGCCATTTCCGAAAGCCACAAAATGTACCTATGGTGAGGGATTGAAGTATGAATGTATAGTTTGATAGTTTACTTTCTCTTCGCAAGTTAGATATATTAAATTGCTCATGACATCTTCGCCATTCTCCGAAAGCTCGTCGTACCGGACCGATGGTGAGGGATTGAATTATGAATGTGTAGTTTGATATTAGTTTTTATTTTCTTCAAGTAAGTTAGATATATTAAATTGCTCATGACATCTTCGGCTTACCTCCGAAAGCCACAAACTCTGACCGATGGTGAGGGATTGAATTATGAATGTGTAGTTTTATATTAGTTTACTTTCCGCAAGTTAGATATATTAAATTTTCTATGACATCTTCTGGGCCATCGAAAGCCACAAATTGACCGACGGTGAGGGATTGAATTATGAATGTGTAGTTTGATATTAGTTTACTTTCTACAAGTTAGATAACAGTTACTCAAGTTGTTTATGGTTACCTCCGAAAATCATAGCCGGACTAATGATGAGGGATCGAAGATAAGTTGATGTAATTTGATTTAGATTTACTTTATTTCAACTTTGGATTTCTTTCTAAAGATAGTTTCTTTTGTGTTTAGACAAAGAACAAGGATAGTTTGGTTTTCATGCTCATGAAGTTCACCTGCTTATTTTATTAGACTAGCAGACATTTTCATTTCATGAAGACATTTTCTTCATTTCCTTTCAAGTTTTGTCATTGTATGTTTCAAATTCCTTTTTAAGTTTCAAGTTGGAAAAATCATTACAGAGATATCATTTCCCGAACAATCATAACCATACCTCTGTTTTTATTTCCATCTCACATTAGAAAACCAAAAACGACAAAAAGTTAAGAAATAGGTTATCTTGCACATATAGTGCGCCACACTTCATCGGGCCTTACGAATCCCGATTGATAACATGTAGGCAACTCCAGACACACTAAATCAATTTAAACAGACCGCTTGATGTGGGGACGAAAGACATGGCATAGGTGTAACTATGCCCCCAAAAGGATGTTATAGTCAAGAGGGCGTGTCAATTACTTCAACGTCGACACAAACGAGTCTTTCCAGCATGGGTAATGGGACGATTACTGAGAATAGGCCAATGGGTTGGGAGGCATGACCATCCCACGCACGAAGGGTGATGGTGGAAGGGGCCGATTCGGGGATCGAGTTGTTTCCAAACCGAGCGGACATTACGCGGTGGATGCACCTCATCAATAATACACCCGAGCAACATTGGCGTTTCGGATCTTGACCTGGGATTTGGAAGGCAACCGAAGGAGGAAGAGGGGGATGTTTACGACTAACTAGGCGTCGAAAACAATCAATTGGTCATCGACGGGATCCTACAATACCCATGGCAGGATAGTAGAGCTTCTTCTTTTGAGAAGGGACACGGCGGAGGAGCTCCGTGTTGAAATGGAAGATGGAGATTGGGCCAGGATCATCTACTATGTTGTATGAATGGGCGACCGACCGAGGCGGCATTGCGGCGTAATGGTCCCTTGGGAGGCTTGGGATGAACCGCGATTTTGGGCGGAGGGAGTTTAAGGGACCATTGGGTGTTGATAGAGGCTCTCGTAGAACCCAGGGAAGATGGAGACTCGAGAGGGCAGATGTGATGGGAGGTGTGGAATACGGCGGGACCAAGTTTGAAGGTTGAGGGTCTACGGTGAGAGGTGGGTCGGAAGCCATCATGAGAATCTGGTAATCGGAAGGAACCGAAGGGGAAGGGTGAGTGGTTATCGGGGTGTGAGGTGGTTGAGTGGCCACAAATCCTTGTTGCGGGAAAGGATTGGTAAACACGGCGAAGTTGAGAAGTAACGAGGGTGGGAGGGGTAGTAGGGGAGGAGTGTTGTCCCCATATGGTGGCTTGTGAATCCAAAAGTTTCCGCATTTGTGGTAATAAGGGACCTTAAACACCGTAACACGAACGGGGCTTATTGATGAGAAGTGGCTGTCTGGCTTGGGCTGAAAGCCCCTGTGGTACTGGTTGGTAGTGGTAGAGTTGATATTGGAAGGATTGGGTCCACGATTACCGGCGTTAGCTGGGTGGATTGCCCCATCTCCTTCTTTGAGAAGGAGGAATGTTAGGTGCCTGTTGTGAAAATACTTGCCCTCGGAGGGGGTAGTACGTGCGGTTGTGGGGGTGGAAAAGGCAATGGAGTGGAAGGTCCAAATGTCTGGAGGAGTGGGGGACATTAGGTTCGGATATGGATAAGGGGTAGGGTGGGCAACGGTAAAGTAAGCGGGAGTGTGGGAAAAATGAGAAGGCATGCCGTAGCCCTGAATACATGCTACCGGGGAGGGGAGAAAACATCGGAGGGGCCGGCTCCGGAGGAAAACCATGGCTCCCAAAGAGGTTGCGCAGAGGTATGTGACGGGGGCTCCAATGATACCGTCGGTAGAGTGAGATGCCCCCGAGGCATTAGGGCCATCGAGTTTGGGAAGGTCAGGGAGGACGGTATAAACATAACCAGATTGGGCATAGATAAGGTCATACTTCAAGGCTATTTGGAGGGCGACTTCTTCGGTTTGGAAAAAATGGGATGTGACATCTTTGCCAATGGGAGGTAAGAGGGAGCAAAGGAACCAGTCCATGTAAACCTGATCTTCAAAGGGGGGAGCGCGGCACAAGCTCCGTCTTCGCCACCATTCCTAGACATGAGCAGAAAGGCGGGTCAAAGAGGATTAATGGAAAGAGGTTAAAAGCTTGGTACCAGTGTCGTATCGGAGGGGGAGCTAGAAGTAGGATAAAAAGGCTTGGGAAATGGTCACAAAAGTGGTATGGGAGGAGGTGGCCAACATACCATTTAGAATCGTCGCCTGTAAGCGTGCGTTGGAACAATATAAGACGGATGGAGTCATCGGTGATGGAATTAGAGGAGCACCACATGTGGAAAGATTGGATATGCTTAGAGGGATCTTCGCTAGCAAGGCCTTCGAACTTGGGAATGTCGGAGGGGAGCTTGGTTGGAATAGCAGGCCAACTCACATCGTGGCGAATGGGATCATTAATCAGTTGTTTGAAGTCAAGGAGACTGAGGCTAGCCATATAAGGGAGTAATGGGGCAGTCAAGGTAGGTCCCGTAGTGGTTTGACTAGAAATGGACCCGGCGGTAGAACTGGGGTTAGGGCTAGGTCCGGAACTAGACATGGTGAAGGGAAAAGAGGGGGAACCAGAAGTAGGGGGAGAACCCGAACAATCAAAAGAGGAGTCAGAGTGTAGACTCAGGGGAAGACTGACTCGTTGACGACGGGAAGGATGAATTCATCCAAGTGAAAACTAAGGATGAAGGCCAAGAATTCTCTGCGAGTGGCGCCTCGGGGACGCAATGATGACGGGAAGAAGAAAATCAAGTGAAGTCAAGGGCAGAAAAGGTGCAGTGACAATTGATTTTAGAGTCTTTGCCAGGCGGTGTTAACTAGGCACTTCTTCACTTAGGGTCAGTGTGTGGCGTGCGTTAATTTTAATTGTTTAAACCCAAAAGTTTTGAGAGTAAAATAAAAAGTGTGTTGCGTAATGGAAAAGAAATCTACAGTAAATAAGACTAAAAAAACAGAAAATTAACAACTAATAATGCAACAATCTAACCCAGAAAAGGTGGGTCTCTCAAAACTAGTCTACAAGAGGGAGAAAACTAGGAAAAGCACGCTAAAAAAGGCCAATAGATCTAAGGTACAGAGGGACTGGGATCCAAAGGGTGAATCTGCTGAAACGTGGTGCAGAGAAAAACAAAGAGGCAGAGGCAAGGTTGCTGCTAAAAAGGAGGAGATCAACTTAAAGATCGGAGAGACAAGGCAGTGGCCTTAGAAATGAACCCAAACAAAATGAAATGAGGTGGTTTTGAGAGGGAGAAGAGCTGATCTAAAGGGATCTGAAAAGGAGGTGTCAGATCTAAGAAAAAGAGGGTTGAAACTCTGGTCTGAAATAGTAAAGACTCGTCCACAAAAAGTGGAGGGTACTAGAGCCATAAGGGGCAAGATTACCTCTTAGGTGAGTGAAGATGATCAGAAACAGGTCCAAACAGGCAGAGACATAGGCTGGAAAACCCTGACAGAAGCTTCAGACAAACCCAGAAAAAGTGCTGAAAAATTTGGAGAAAAAGTGCAGGTCACAGGTTCTGACCTATTTTCAGTCCAGGTCGCAGGTTTGGGGCAGAAAAGTGCATCTTGAGGCTTAGGTCACACTTTTTGTGCCAATAAGTGCGACCTGCAGATCCGGTTGTCTCGGCGGAAAATTTCAGAAAAATTTTGTCGTCTTAGCTGCGGCTGATGTTTGTCACCTGTGCAATAAGGAGAGAAACACATGGAAGTTAAAAATTTGACTGTTTAAATGCTTTTAGGGGTGAAAATCACCATAAAAATAGGAGAAAAAAAATGGAAGAGAAACCCTAGGGTCTGAAACAGTTGGATATGCAGGAATAGATAAAACGACAATGGTCGCAAAAGAAAACCCATGTGGAGTCGCCAATTGTTAGTATGAATCTTTTGTCGTAAAATTTTACTTTAGCTACACATAAAAAATAGCCCTAACATCGATTATGGCTGCAAAATACCTTTAAAATTGCTGCACACATTCATATCTAAGCATAAAAGGTATTAAGCAAATAAAAAATAACATAACTCCATAGATCCAATGAACAAGACAAGAAGAATGTATATGAAAGAATTTTATATTATATTAATGAATGGGGCACCTGAGAGGAAAACAAGAAAGGTGTTTTCCAGTTCTCCTTAGTGGGATGGGTTCTTGGAAGTCCTCATTGTTTCAGATCTAAAATTTCTCTCTCTTATGGATGTGGAAAAGCAAACATAGAACTCAATGGGAGTTCACAAAACAAAATGGAAAATGGTGACCAAGAGAAGATCTAGAGTGATCTAATGCAATGAAGGTGGTCAATGAATGGGGAAAACCCTTCTATTTATAACAAAATATTGGAGTGTTCTAGAAATCGGTGCATTAATAAAATATTCTTAATCATATTCTAGAATCACCCTTTAGGAATATTTTATTATATTTGTTGGAGGTAAAAGGGTTCTTGACTTGGGTCAATTCCTTTATTTATAAATAATAAATAAATAAATGATTTATTTATCATTTTAGGGGAATGATGGGAATATAATTAAATAAATAATGGTTTATTTAATTATTTGTGTATGATTTAGTCAAATTTAACTAAGAATATTATTTAAATAATGATTTAAATAACTTGTTCTTAGGAAATAATTAAATAAATAAGGATTTATTTAATTAATTTCCTTGTTTTGGGTTAAATATTACCAAATAAGTTATTTTATTTGGTGAAAGAAATTTTACTTAGGGTAAAATTGGTCTTACATGGTGTACTTGGGTTCATCTAATAATAATAGGTTAGATGACCAAAAAAATGGTGTAACAGAGTGAATGAGTCCACTCATGCAGAACCAAACATCAGACAAGGCAGAAAGTGTACCACAGAAGTTGAGAGACTGAAGCTTGATGCGGCACATATTGTAGGAGTCCCTACATCACAGCACAGACAGAGATAGTCACCTGACTGATTTACTGGATACATGGCTGTTATGAGCAAGTGTATCATGACAGAGCCATCTTATTTTGAAGAAGCGGTGCAGGAGCCCACATCGGTAGATGCCATGGTGGAGGAGTATGACGTCATTGTCAGAAATAGTGCTTGGGAGATTGTTCCAAGGCTGGTGGGTAAATCAGTTGTAGGATCAAGATGGATCTACAAGGTAAAGCAAGATGCTGATGGGAGTGTCGAGAAGTATAAGGAAATATTTTTTTCCCGAGGCTTCTCACAGATCAAGGGGATTGATTATGAAGAAACCTTTGCACATGTTGCACGGCATTCTTCCATAAGGACAATCCTTTCTCTCTCAGTGCAGATGAGTTGGCACATTCATCAGATGGATGTGAAGATTGCGTTCCTTAATGGGATCATTGAGGAAGAGGTGTACATTGAGCATCCTGAAGAATTTGATTTCTATAGCGATGAGTTGCATGTGTGCAAGCTCAAAAGAGCGTTGTATGGGCTGAAGAAAGCACCTCGTGCTTGGTACACATGGATCGACAACTATTTCATTGGACTTGGCTTCACCAAGAGTGAGGCGGATGCAAACCTGTACCAAATTGTGGTGGAGGGTAATCTTTTAATCATTGTTCTTTATGTTGATGATTTAATACTAATGGGTGATGAGCATTTGATACACTCATGCAAGGTAGACCTTGCAAAGGAGTTTGAGATGAAGGATTTGGGCCTCCTTCATTATTTCCTTGGATTGGAAATATGGTAGCGGGAAGGTGAACTGTTTGTGTCTCAAGGAAAGTATGCTCAGAAGATACTGGATAAGTTTCACATGCAAGGATTCAAGCTTATCGACACTCCTCTTCCAGGAAATTGGAGGAAAGAGGATGCTACATCGACAGACATAGTGGATGCCACTGTTTATCGACAGTTGGTGGGTTCGCTCATGTATTTAGTTAATACAAGACTGGACATATGATATGTGGTGAACCATATTTCACAAGCGATGGTTAAGCCTACCAAGCTCTTTTGGAAGGCAGGCAAGCATGTCTGAGATATCTCAGGGGCACATTTGAGTATTTTTTATGGTACAGATAGATGGATGAGGTGAAGTTGCATGGCTTCATAGATGCAGATTGGGTAGGCAGCGCAACAGATAGAAAGAGCACATCAGGAGGGATTTTTAGTATCGAATCTACAGTAGTTTCTTGGTACAGTAGGAAACAAAGATCCATGGCACTCATTTCAGCAGAAGAAGAATACATGGCAGCAATTCAAGCTGCATGTGAGGCTATTTGGATGAGGAAGATTCTAGTTGGTTTGTTCTATTCACATTTAGATCCTACAGTGATACATTGTGATAATCATATTTGCATTAAACTCTCGATTAATCCTGTGTTTATGATATATCTAAACATATTTATATCTGGTATCATCATCAAAGACTATGTGTAGCAGAAGATCATGTTGCTTCAGTACATTCCTACGAAAGATCAGGATGCAGATATTCTGACGAAGGCGCTCACCAGGAGAAAATTAGAATACCATAGAGGCAGGATCGGGGTGAAGGATAATCCCTATCTTGTTGAGAGGGAGTTTTGAGATTCAACAAGATGATGAGCTTAGTGAAAATGAGTTGCCTTCAATAAGTGGGCCCGCAGGCTATTTTTGGCGCAAGTCTATTTTTAGACTATGTCTATTTTTAGACTATGTCTATTTTTAGACATGGTGATTATATTTCAGAAGTTGCAGGATGCTATTTGTGGATGGTTGGTGAAGTTGGAAAAATAGATGAAATTCTATTTTTAGAATATTGGTTGAATTCTATTTATAGATCGTCGATCTAAAAATAAAAGTGTCGATTTATTAGCTCTTAATAATAATCCGACAATAAACAACAACTTATTCTCTTGGAGCACTTAGTTTCAGTGCACAGATTTGGAAAATCAATGGGCTGAAGGAATTATGAAATTCCTAGGGTTTATTGGTGGTTCATGCATGGAGGACTCAGTTAGAATTGAAGTGGAAAAGTTATGACAGAGTTGGAAGAGTAGTTCATGGAGTTGTTATTCAGTTTAACTCAGTTAAGGGAGTTAAACTCAGTTGAGCTAGTTGTATCTAGTCTAACTGAATGATACACTAGTGAGAGTGGAGTGAATTAATTAGTTAATTAATTCACAAATAATAACTCATTAATCAATTGAGTAATACAACAGTTAACTATAGTGCATGGCAATTCCAGTGGAGACCCAGTAGAGAGATATGTGAAAGGGCAATATGGAGTATCCGTTGTGACTATAGTGATGCATTGATTGCACCACACACACATTTGAGTTGCCAATGAGGATTGCGCAGTTCAAGAAAGGTAGATTCAAATTCATTTAGAGCTATTCTTCAGCAGGGATTGCGCAGTGGAGGCAGGCTAGCAGGTGGCAAGAAATCGATGCATGGATTTGAAAATTTCTTCTAATTAGTGTGTGACGATTGATTGTACTTAGAGATTGATGTAATAAGCTTTGTATGAGATTGTTACATGATCTCCATGATACATAATATATGATAGTTGGGGTTTTCAGCTTCAGGCTTTCCTGTTAAACAACTGTGATATGTGCGATTGTTTTTATTGCTTCATGTGTTTGCAATTGATTTTAATTTCCGCAAAAGATTAATAGTGGAAGGATTCTATATTTAGCAAGAACATAAAATATTTTTAGATCAAGAGAATCTGGATATATACATGCAAATTGTATAAAATTTCTACAATACATGAACTAAGTTCAATTGACATTGAAAAGGTAGATAAGACAAACACATAAGAGTTCATAAAGAATCTTAGGTTTGAAAAATTCTTTCTACAACTGTATATTACTGAACATAAAATATTACAATAGTAGCATAAGTCATAGCATTTATCAACCCTCTCTAACTCTGAAATGTCCCTATTTATAGAGTTAAACTCCTTTTCCATGAAGTCTTCCACCTAGGCTAGACCCTTGAAACTACTGAAGGTATCAAATCCAAAAAGAAATTTACTACATGGACATAATATAGAGATAATTATGTTTAGAATGAGTTTGAAACCTAATAGGAATATAACACCATTAAAAAATTAACAAATTTTAAAAAACCCATACAGGATGATGCTTATCGAATCAAACAACTTTTCCTGAGGTGGGAATGACCATGACCAAGTGATAAACTGCCATACTGGAATATAGGCTCTGCTGCTTGGAATTTTAGGATGTGTTGTTTTGTTTGATTATGTGTCAAAAAACATTAAATGCTACAAAAAAATAAAAATTTTCCCTCGTTGCAAAAACAGAGCATTTTAAGACAAGTTCATAGCAAAAAGTTTGTAGCGTTTTCCATTTAGCCCTTTCTGCACCCTTTCTGAATTTGCTTCTCATTGGAGGGTCTTCGTTAGGAAAAATGAGTTAAATACATGTTGTTACCCACTCCTATTATGATAAAATTTTGAAATTATACCTCCAAATATTCTTTAGCGAGTTCGTAGCGAAAACTTGGCTTTCAACATGGACTACGCTATGAACTTGCCTGACTTTTCTAGAGTTTGAAATTTCCACTCTTTACCTCCAAAAACTTGTCCAAAGCTATGCTAACTACTGAGATGGAGCATCCTAAGACAAAATTGGCCCAGAATATATCTTACCCACTTTCAAGGAGTAGCAGGGTCATCCACAACTATCATTTTCAAGCCTTTTTTCTTTAATTATGACTGCACCATTTCCATTTGAATTTTTAACTCTTTGAATTTGTTTTGCATCTTTCTCCTCTCTTATTGCAACCACCTATTTCTCCTCATGGCATGCTTCATCATTTTGTGCACTGGTATTTTTCTTTTCATCATCTTCCTTAACCTTTCTGCCACTTCATCATAAAAATCAATTTTCTTGCTAACTTCCTTCTTGAAATCTGTTAGCTCCTTCATTTCTTGTTTAAAATCCTCCAATTCCATTTTGGATTTTAAAACTTCTTCTCTGGCTTCCTTAATTTGTTCCCTAAGAAGCTCCACTTCAAACTTCTCTTGGAATTTCTCTTTTCCTATCTTTGTCTGATGATTTATGCTTCAGCTGGGGATAACTCTATGATTTTTTCTCTTATTGGAAGCTTCTTCATTTTTTTCTCTTTATGCAATTTACCAAAATTGCCTCCCTTTAAGAGCTATGACCTAGTGGAAGGTTTCCTAGGCTTAAATACAAAACCTGAATCCTCACTGGAAAAATCAAGATTTTTTGTTGTAAGACCTTTCTTCTTCATTTTTTTTCTTTAGCCTCTACAGGCTTTACAACAAGGGTTTCTTCAATATCAATGGCCTCCAAGATGTCTTCAAGTTTACCTTTCCCCTCTGTTTGAGTCCTCGTGATTCTCCTATGAGCCCTTGTATCAATATTGAGCTTGTTGTTGGTAGGGTTTGCTGAGGTGCCACTGCCTCCTACAACTGTTCAATCTCTACCTCCATTCCCTCTACTATAGGTTGCACCTCTACCTTAGGTTCAACCTTTGCTTTAGCTATTATCTCCTTATCCTTCTTGGGAGTGTTTTACTTTGACTTGGGTGTCTTTCTTGGAGTAATAACATCTACATCATAAGCACTAAAAACATGAAAGTAGCCCAATCCCTATTTAATTTCTTCAATTCTTCCATAACTAACAACTTGATTAAGCCATGATGAAATATGAATGTATCACTGCTCTCGGGTTTGGCTTCTACTTTGTCAGAAATCTTGCCTAAAATTCTAAATAGAAAGAATGGGAGATCACGAATTTTTTTACCTGTGAAACAGAGTAACAATCTGAAATGATATTGGTAGATAATGTGAAATCTACCTTCACAGGTAAAATATTGTTGGATCACCATAAGCAGCTTTGAGTAGTTTTCCTTGAGGAAACTCTTGGGTATGCCCAAGGTCATATCAAATCCTATATGTTCCTGCTTCAGAAATTCATCACAGCTCTAAAGCTTGAATTTGGTTGCCATGAACCGTTCTTCTCCAAACCTCAGAATTTCAGTTGCTTGTGAAATGGTCTTAGGAGAAACAGTGAAACTTAAGATTCCCACCTTTGAACCTGTGCCAAAAAAGTTGACAGCAAAATCCTTGGACACTTGTGCATGGTACCCCTACAGTTTTTGGAAAAATCTCATACAACCAACATTTGTGAAAGCCTGTGTGAATCTTGGGTCTTCCATAACCAGCTTCAGGTCCATGGGATCATATCTGACTACATAGCCTCCTTTGTTGGCCTTTTTATGTGAAGCCATGCCCTCCAATACAACATTGTCCTGCTTCAATTCTTGACACCTGAAAAAACTATCTAAGACAACAAGCAACTTGTATGATAGAGGTGGGAGCTAACCTAAGACAACAACTAGACAAGAAACTAATGTGAATACTGCTGGCACCAGATCAAGCATCTTACAAGGATGAAAGGTAAGTGTTGAAGTTTGAATGAGGTAACACTAAATTAGAAAATAAATGTTGAGATTCAACAAGATGATGAGCTTAGTGAAAAGAGTCGCCTTCACAAAGTGGGCCCGTGGGCTATTTTTGGCACAAGTCTATTTTCAGACATGATGATCATATTTCAGAAGTTTCAGGATGTTATTTGTGGATGGTTGGTCAATTTGGAAAAATAGATGAAATTCTATTTTTAGAATATTGGGTGGAGTCTATTTATAGATCGTCAATCTAAAAATAGATGCATGTCGATTATTATTAGCTCTTAATAATAATCCGACTCTAAACAACAACTTATTCTCTTGGATCACTTCAGTTTAGTGCACAGATGTGGCACAACAGCTGACAGAAGGAATTACGCTATTCCTAAGGGTTTACTGGAGCTATTGCATGGAGGATTCATTTAGAACTCAAGTGGCAGAGTTATGACACAGTTGGAAGAAGTAGTTATGGAGTTGTATTTAGTTTAACTCAATTAGACTCAGTTGAGCTAGTTGTATGTAGTCTAACTGATTGATACACTAGTGAGAGTGGAGTGAATTAATTAGTTAATTATTTCACAAATAATAACTCATTAATCAACTGAAAAATACATCAATTAACTACAGTGCATGGAAATTTCAGTGGAGACTAGTGGAGAAATAGGTGAAAGGGCAAGATAGACTATCTGTTGTGACTATAGTGATGCATTGATTGCATCACACACATAGTGGATATTCCAATGAGGATTGCGCAGTCAAGGATGGAGTAATTCAAATTAATTCAGAGCTATTCTTCAGCAGGGATTGTGCAGTGGAGGCAGGCTAGCAGGTGACAGAGATCGGTGCATGGATTTGCAAGATTGGTCCTGATTAGTGTATAACAATTATACTATACTGAGGGCTTGTGATAAGCTTTGTATGTTTGTATGAGATTTTCATATGATCTCCATGTTACATAATATATAGTTTGGGTTTTCAAATTCAGGCTTTCTTGATTAAAAACTATGTTATGTGCGATTGATAATTTTTGTTTATGCTTCACATGTCTGTGCAATTAATTTTTCTACAAAATATTAACAAGTGGAATAGATTCAGTATCTTGCATAAAGTTAAATAGTGTGAGATTAGGTCGATCTTTTACATATGCATGCTTAGTGCATATAATTTCTACCTGGTATTAGAGCATTGTTAATTTAATATTGCAATTGTGAAGTGAGTTTGTGCTGGTGGACAATTCGAATTTGCTACAGAAGATTGTTGGTGCAGAAATCGAGTATATATTGAAATGTCTTTCAACGGGTTGAGATTGGAGTATGCCCTTGATGGGAGATCAAATTACATAGCCTGGAAGGACAGGATGGAGGCGGTGCTGGAGGATAATGAGCTGAAGGAGTTCATCGATAGCGATGTTCCTAAGCTGGGATCTAGCGATGCTGCATTACTTGATGCATGGCAAAAGAATACTGCAAAGACAAGGAGCATTATGTTGGAAGGCGTGAAGGACCATATTTTGTCCAGCCTTCATGGGAAAGCCACTCCATTCTTAATGTGGAAGGCTTTGACATACTTTTTCCAAAGCAGAAGTGACCAGAGGAAGTTGGCACTTAAAGACAAGCTCAGAAAAATAAAAATGGAGAAAGGTGACAGTATTCCAAAATACCTCACGAAGTTTGTCCACTGCAAGGATGAGCTGGGAATTGTGGGGGTTACTATTAATGAAGAAGACTTTGTGAGCTTGGCTCTTCTTGGGCTTCCGAAGAGTTGGCATAGCTACGAAGACTCTGTTAATGGACGGGAGAAACTGTCGGGATGGGAGCGACTTTGGTCGTATCTTGTGTAGGAGGAGATAAGGCGGGGTACCAAGGATGGATCTTCATCGAAGAATGAAGATGAAGATAATTTTGATTTGGCTACCAAAGTAAGGAAAGTGAAGGGGAAGAAAAATCCTTCAAAATCCGGTGCTAAAGGCAAGAAGAAGGACTTGTCCAAAGTGAATTTTTTTCAATGTCACGAGTATGGACATTTCACCACTAACTGTCCACAAAAGAAGAAGAATATGCAGGATGCTGGATCTATAGCTGGAGAGGCCTTAGCCTCGCAATTTGATCTGGATTTTTCCTTGATCGCATGCTTGGTTTCAAGCTGCATGGGATCGGTGTGGTATCTTGACAGTGGTGTGTCTTTCCATCTGACGAGAGACAAAGAATTGTTTAGTGACTTGGAGGAAAAGGACCTCCAGATGCATATAGAGATGGGCGACGATGGTCGGTACAATGCGATAGGCATTGGGACCATTACCTTTGAGAGGGAGTCCAGTAATCCATTCTTGTTGAAGAATGGCATGCATGTTCCAGGTCTGAAGAAGAACTTGGTCTCAGTCGCAATGCTGGAAGACAAGGGTTATGATGTTGTTTTCAGTGAGGGAAAAGCCTTCCTTCGACATAAAGAAACGGGTCAAACTAAGAAGATATGGGTTCGAATTAAGAATCTCTAGAAGCTGGAGGTAGATGGCTGTGCTGCAATGGTGGGCAAAGTAGAAGAAGTGGTGAGCCAAGATGAGGGCGAATTATGGCACACGAGATTGGGCCATCTTCACCATGGTGCTTTGAATATTTTGCAGCAAATTTCTACTGGACTTCCCAAGGGTACTCTTGTGCACTCAGATCATTGCAAAGAATGTACAATGGATAATTTTGTGAAGACCACCTTTCATGAGAAGGAGAACTGTGCTTCAGTGATCCTGGAGAGAATTCACACAGACGTGTGTGGACCATTCTCAGTTGCTTCAACAAAAGGACCATTCTCGGTTGATTCAACAACAAAACACACGTATTATGTGATATTTTTTGATGATTATTCTCGTAGATGTTGGATCTTCTTCATGCATAAGAAGAGTGAAACGTTTCTCAAAGTTCTGTGAGTTCAAGGCATTGGTGGAGAAGGAGTCGAGGAAGCAGGTGAAAGCTCTACGGAGCAATAATGGTGGTGAATACATCTCGGGCGAATTCAAATACTTCTGTAGCAAAGAAGGAATTCAAAGATAACTCATAGTGCCTCGTAACCCACAACAGAATGGGGTCGCAGAGAGAAAGAACAGAATGATTGTGGGTGTTGCACGAGTGATGTTGCATGACCAGGGCCTACCGATGCACTTGTGGGCAGAAGCATGCAACACTGCGGTTTATGTGAAAAATCGTTGTCCTCATAGAGTACTTGGCATGAGTACACCCGAGGAAGCTTTTACTGGTAAGATGCCTGATATTTCTCATTTGAAGATTTTTGGCTCACCTGTTTACATTCATGTGATGAAGGATGCCAGGAAGAAGCTGGAGCCGATTGCAGAAGTTGGGATATTTGTGGGGTACACAGAAAAATCCCATAACTATCATGTGTATTTTCCAAACATTCGAATGAATATTATGCGATGGGATATAAAATTCAATGAGGTGAAAGCCATGAAGTTGTCGTTTGAGAGGGAGCTACACTTACATGTGGAAGAGGAACTTCTTGTTCCCAAAGATGAACCTTTGGATGTGGATTAGCCATATGAGGAGATTCATGGAGTGGGGGAGTCCACTCATGCAAAACTAAACATCAGACAAGGCAGGAAGCGTACCACAGAAGTTGAGAGAATGAAGCTTGATGCGGCACAGAATGTAGGAGTTCCTACATCACAGCGCAGACAGAGACAATCACCTGACCGATATATTGGATACATGGCTCTTATGAGCAAATGTATTGTGACAGAGCCATGTTCTTTTGAAGAAGCAACGAAGGAGCCCACATGGGTAGATGCCATGGTGGAGGAGTATGACTCCATTTTCAGAAATAGTGATTTGTTCCAAGACCGGTGAGAAAATCAGTTGTGGGATCAAGATGGATCTACAAGGTAAAGCAAGTTGTTGATGGGAGCGTCGAGAAGTATAAGGCAAGATTTTTTGCCTGAGGCTTCTCACAAATCGAGGGGATTGACTATGAATAAACCTTTGCACCTTTCGCATGGTATTCTTCCATACGGACCATCCTTTCTCTCTCAGCACAGATGGGTTGGCACATTCATTAGATGGATGTGAAGACTGCGTTCCTTTATGGGATCATTGAGGAAGAGGTGTACATTGAACAGCCTGAAGGATTTGAGATCTTCAGCAGTGATTCACATGTGTGTAGGCTCAAAAGAGCGTTGTATGGGCTGAAACAAGCACCCCATGCTTGGTACACTCGGATCGACAGCTATTTCACTGGACTTGGCTTCACCAAGAGTGAGGCGGATGCAAACCTGTACCAGATTTTGGTTGAGGGTAAGCTTTTAATCATTGTACTTTATGTTGATGATTTAATACTAATGGGTGATGAGCAGTTGATACACTCATGCAAGGCAGATCTTGCAAAGGAGCTTGAGATGAAGGATTTAGGCCTCCTTCATTATTTCCTTGGATTGGAAATATGGCAATGGGAAAGTGAACTATTTGTGTCTCAAGGAAAGTGTTGTACCTTGAGAAACAATTCCTTGCTATGTAAAGGAATCCGTGCTCAAGACATTCAAATAACTATGTCACAGATATATGGATCCATGTTCAATCACCTCCAGAATTCAATCATTACATCTTCAAAATCAAATGCTATAAACGATTCACAATGCTATTATTTGCTGATATAGAATGAAATGTTCAGAAGAAGAATGAAAGGAAAAAGCCCAAAACAATATGCTGATGTACAGAATCTATCATCTCATACTTTAGAAGAATGAAAAGCTAAGAACAGTTAAAATGAAGGAGCGCCTATTAAGGGTTTTAACTCTTATTTACACATGCAAAAAGAGACCTGCTGCTTCGATACTTCATTTTATTCCAGGACTGAAAATACATTATGTAAACTAGGAGATGAATCAATATCAACAAATGCTACAAGTTTGTATTTCCTTCATTAATCACTTGAAAACTCAGTACAAAGATCACTGTCTGGAGATCTGAAAACCGGAACACCTACCTCCTCCTCCTATCTCTGTTTTTATATCAGCCATCTAAAATAACTTCCTAACTGTTGTGATCAGTTTTGAAACTGATTCTTGAAAGTGCTGGAATCATTTAAATTTACAAAATATTTGTTTTAATATTATATATATAATATATAATATAAAACCCAAAAATTGAATTGAAAGTTTTAAAAGGGCGAATAGTGAATTTTGGGTCCCACTACTATGCATTCGTATTAATAATAAAGTCACCCATGGTTTTGGAAAACCCAAAACTACCTACGGGGGGTGATGATGGCAGCTTGTACGAAATAACCTCGAGACCCCGCAGTGCACCATAACCGTCGATCTTGTAGATGGTGGTTTCAATCAAACCATTTTACGGGGGGTACCAGCTCTCATAAACTTCGTTTAATTTATCCCCCCGCAAATCGTTGGATCTGAGCTAATTCTTCTTCCTCATCTTCCGATCTCTGCCCATTTACCACAAATTTCTATTAATGCTTTGTCTAGTTCATTTTCTATGCAATGAACAATAATATTTGCCAATAAACCTCTTAAATCATGGATTGCAATATCTGAATTAGCTGCATCGACTGCTTTCCATGTTTTGTACACATTATATTTCAGAGTTGTAGTCATCCATTCCTCGGAATCATGCCTCTTTATGCTCGGTGGTCTCCCTTTTTTAAATGCCGATCGATTTGCTATCCAGAGGCTGTAAGGGATTTATCCTGGCATTCGGATGCATTCCAGCGCATCTCTGTAAGTTAAAAAGTAATATTGGCAATCCACACAACAAGGTATAACTTTCACGGCTCATTATGAAAGGCCTAATCAATCCGATTACAAATTCAGAGAAAGACCAACATGCTTTGCTAAATGCAACCATTAATTTCTGCAACCAAATCCTCATGGGCAGTAATAAGGAATGTAGTCTTGCTAGTGTGATGAAATTCACCATGACATTTTGCCGAAATGTTCTTTGACGAATTCTTTTCAGCCGATATAATTGGCCATTCAAATGTCTATCAAGATCCCCTTTGAGCTAATACGAAGTATGGATTTCTTGAAAAATACATAACAGCTATTACCCATCTGAAGAAGATGACGATCCATCCAACCAAAAAGAAGGAAAACTCAATTGCAATTGTTAGTCTGTGCAAGATATCATAATCATGTCGTGGGAGGTGAATGCATTTCCATTTAACCATTAAAACGAGGACAGAAACTGTGACTAGGAAGCCTACAAATGAACTGAAAACTGACCTGGCCATGATATAGTCAGGTTGGGAGGCACGAACAACAATCCAACACTTGAGGGCGTGATCCACAATGTTGTCACACCCTCGTTTTTCATTGGAATTACAACATGAGAGTGCTACAGGAACCTTTTGAGAACTGATTTTACGAATGGTTTTACCTGCTAAGACTGCGCAGCTCAAGAGTAGAAGCAACAATACACATGATATGAAAAGTGTAGTGCCAGATAATAGGAGCTAGAATGATTCGCTTTTCTCAGATGGAAAACTTAACTTCTTAAATTTCCAAACAAAGTAGAGCTCAAGGACCATATGAAGTATGACTGCCAATACCAATCCTCCGATATCGCTCCACACATGAGTCCAGCCAGATTGGACCATACCCGGAAGAAAATACCCTATGAACACACATTGTAAGTCTTCGACAATCAATTATCAGCTGATCTTCTCTCAGCAAAACGTCCACTTGTTTTTTTTTTTTGGTTTGTGGTCCATATAACAGATATCCCAGAAATCAATGAAACCCAGCATCTGGATTGTAAGAGCGCTAAGAACAAGAGCTACACAAGGAATCCAGTGTGCCTTCCTCTTCAAAGCCCTACAGACATCCCATAGGAGCTGTTGTCTATTGTAATGATTTTGATTTAATTGTCCTGGTAGAGCTGTAGTTGATGCAACACTAGGTAGCCTCAAATTAGGACTAATAGGCCCTATATTTATCTTATTATTCATAGAAGATGGTTGTGATTTAGAATCAAATCCTTTGGACTGTGTTTGCAACCTAGGAACAGTTGCATGATTTTGAGTGGAAAGGTATGCATTCTGTTGTTGGAATGATTAAATGTGCTTCTGCTTGTTGCTTCATTTTTCCCATTTTCTTTACTCCAAATGTTGTTATCAAGCCAAAATCCTGAGAATGAACTGGCAATGTAGGTGTGCAACTATGAACTTCTGTAGATTGAGATTTCAAACTTGAAAATTTCCCAAAGCTTCTTTCGACTTTTTGCTGAGTGAAATTGTGCTACAACAGAAAGTATGCCCGGGAGATACTGGAGAAGTTTCACATGAAAGGCTGCAAGCCTATCAACACTCCTCTTCCAATAAATTGGAAGAAAGAGGATGGTACATTGGCAGAGGTAGTGGATGCCACTGTTTATTGGCAGTTTGTGGGTTCGCTCATGTATTTAGTCAATACAATACTGACCATATGCTATTCGGTGAACCATCTTTCACAAGTGATGGTTAAGCCTACCAAGATCTTTTTGAAGGCAAGAAAGCATGTCCTGAGGTATCTCAGGGGCACATCTAAGTATGGTTTATGGTATAGACAGAGGGATGAGGTGAAGTTCCATGGCTTCATGGATGCTGATTGGGCAGGAAGCCCAACAGACAGAAAGAGCACATTAGGAGGGATTTTCAGTATCGGATCTACGGTCATTTCTTGGTACAATAGGAAACAAAGATCCGTGGCACTCAGTTCAGCGGAAGTGGAATACATGGCAGTAATTTTAGCTGCATGTGAGGCTATCTGGATGAGGAAGATTCTGGTTGGTCTGTTCGGTTCACATTTAGATCCCATAGTGATTCATTGTGATAATTATAGTTTCATTAAACTCTCGGTTAATCCTATGTTTCATGATAGATCTAAACATATTGATATCTGGTATCATCATATCAGAGATTGTACGTCGGGGAAGATCGTGTTGCTTCAGTACATTCCTACGGAGAATCAGGATGTAGATATTCTGACGAAGGCACTCACCATGAGCAAATTCGAATACCATAGAGGCAGGATCGGGGTGAAGGATATTCCCTATCTTGTTGAGAGGGAGTGTTGAGATTGAACAAGATGATGAGCTTAGTGAAAAGAGTCACCTTCACTAAGTGGGCCCGCAGGCTATTTTTGGCACAAGCCTATTTTTAGACATGATGATCATATTTCAGAAGTTGTAGGATGCTATTTGTGGATGGTTGTTCAAGTTCGAAAAATAGATGAAATTCTATTTTTAGAATATTGGGCGAAGTCTATTTATAGATTTTCAATCTAAAAATAGATGCATGTCCATTATTATTAGCTCTTAATAATAATCAGACTCTAAACATCAACTTATTCTCTTGGAGCACTTCAATTCAGTGCACAGATGTGGCACAACAGCTAAAAGAAGGAATTACACTATTCCTAAGGGTTTGATGGAGCTATTGCATGGAGGACTCAGTTATAACTCAAGTGGTAGAGTTATGACACAGTTGGAAGAAGTATTTATGGAGTTGTATTTAGTTTAACTCAGTTAGACTCAGTTGAGATAGTTGTATCTAGTATAACTGATTGATACACTAGTGAGAGTGGAGTGAATTAATTAGTTAATTAATTCACAAATAATAACTCATCAATCAATTGAACAATACATCAGTTAACTACAGTGCATGGTAGTTTCAGTGGAGACCAGTGAAGAGATAGGTGAAAGCGAAAGATAGACTATCTGTTGTGACTATAGTGATGCATTGATTGCATCAAACACACAGTGGATATGCCAATGAGGATTGCGCAGTCAAGGATGGAGTAATTCGAATTCATTCAGAGCTATTCTTCAGCAAGGATTGTGCAGTGGAGGCAGGCTAGCAAGTGACAGAGATCAGTGCATGGATTTGCAATATTGGTCCTGATTAGTGTATGAAAATTGTACTATATTGAGGGCTTGTGTTAAGCTTTGTATGTTTGTATGAGATTGTCATATGTTCTCTATGTTACATAATATATAGTTGGGGTTTTTAGCTTCAGGATTTCCCGGTTAAATACTGTGTTATGTGTGATTGTAATTTTTTTTTATGCTTCACATGTGTGTGCAATTAATTTTTCCGCAAAAATATTAACAAGTGGAATAGATTCAGTATCTTGCATAAAGTTAAATAGTGTGAGATCAGGTGGATCTTGGACATATGCATGCTTAGTGCATATAATTTATACAAGAAATATGCGAGGGAAAGCAAAATGATGGATGTGTGATGATTTCCAAGCATGCAATATGAAAAATGCTGACTCATAACAGTTATGTACCATGATTAAAAACTGACCTCTAACCACTAAAATGATGACAACATACCGATCCCCTCACTGTTAGTAGAAAAACCTGAGTTCATAGCGATTTCAGTTAGTGGGATGACAGATTCGCTACGAAACTGGCAGGTGAGTCCATAATGAAAAATTGTTGTTTTACACAGAAAACAATGCGGACTCAGGAAAAAGGTGCCAAGTGTCAAAAAATTACTCTATTAACCAATGCATTTAGATTTTTCAAATTTTACTTTGACAAGACCTTTATCACATGACCAATGACCACTTATACCTTTTACATATATATATATATATACAAAACATGAAATTTAATCAATTTAATAACTTTTTTTGACCCAAACAACCTAATCTAACTCAAAAAGACACTCATAAACCAACCTAGTTTTTATTAAGGATAACACAATGCTTGAGACCCTCATTCAGGAGGAGTTGAGGAAAATATTGGATGCTCAGATCATTTACAAAGTACCACATTCAACATGGGTGTCTAATGTGGTCCTAGTAAGGAAGAAGTATAGGGAAATACACTCGTATGTAGATTCCTGAAATACAAATTGCACCTTGGACAAAGACAACTACCATGTGCCATCAATGGAACAAATATTATAGACATAATTGGGGTCATAAATTTTTTCATTACTTGATGGTTTTTTGGGCTACAATTAGGTTCAAGTCTCAAATCTTGACAGACTTAAGACTATGTTTTGAATGGAATGGGGCATGTTCGCATTTAGAATAATTCCTTTTGGGCTAGTTAATGTCAGTGTGACCTTTCAACGTGTGATGGACATCACATTTCATGGTATAATTGGCGAGAGAATGGTGGTGTATCTTGATGATGTCAAAGTGTTTTCATATAAGATATCTGACCACTTACGCCACTTGAATCAAATATTTGAGCAACGTAAAAAATACGAGATATAACTTAATCCCAAGAAAAAAAAAAATTGTCTAAGGGAAACATATTAGGCCATATAATAGCAAAGAGTGGGATTAAAGTAGACCCTGAAAGGTTTAGGGATATTATGTAAATTCTCTTCCCAGTGAACAAGAAAGTCATGTAATCCTTTGTGTGGAAGATAAAATTTCTTTGCAAATTCATTTCTGATTACACCCAAGTTGTGAATCGTATGTAGGAGATGGTAAGGAAGGATACAATTTATAGGTGGGATAAAAGGGGAAAATATGTGTTCTCCCGTATTAAGCAAGAAATCGCAGAGGCAATGACCTTGTACAATCCAGAATTCAATAAGGATTTTATGCTCTACACCTTTGATTTTGATACTTCTCTTGTTGGCATCCTTACATAGAAATATGATAAGAATAATGAGAATCCAATATATTTTATGAGTTCTATCATGCAAGGACCCAAACTTAAATATCCTGCTATCGATAAATAGGCGTATTCAGTCTATAAGGAGGTGAAGCACTTCTGACCCTATCTTTTGAAAACCAATTGTATTTTCTTTGTGCCACACCCAACAGTTAGATCGTTGTTTTACCAACAAAAGTTGAGTGAGAGAAGAGAAAACTGGATTATTGGTTTACAAAAATATGATATAGAGTTCAACCAAGTTCACACTATTAAAGGCCATAGTCTATGTTGGCTAGCAGCAGAAGCAGTGAATGCAAGACAAGATGAACCATCCAGGTGGAAGAAAGAAATTGAGATGTACAATGTTGAGCGAGCCACCCCCACTACTATCTCAGAATCTTGTTATGCACATGTGCACCATTATCTTGAATATGGCTATTTTCCCTCTCACTTATCCATATGGAAGAAGAGGGTAGTTAGGTTGAAAGTATTATCTTACTAGTTAGTGCATGGGGTGATTTTCAAAAAGCACCATAATGGAGTATTTCTCAGATGCTTGGAACAACATGATTCAGAGAAAGTGTTTTGTGACCTCCATGATGGACCAGCCAGAGCGCACTTTACGGGTGACACTACAATGCATAAGTTCATGTGGGATAGTTTTTATTGGCCCACATTATTCAAATATGCTCATCCATATGCCCACAAGTTCCCAGTCTTCCAGAAGTGTGCTCGCCGAGAAAATAAGTTAGCCGCCCCATTGCAACCTGTCGTCGTGGAACAAAAATTTCAACAATGGGTTCTAGATGTCATCGGTGAGTTTTTTACATGTTAATTGATGAAGTACCTCTATATTCTCATTTCTATAGATTACTTCATGTGGTGGACAGAAGCGGTTCCACTCAATGAAGTGAACGATCGGGAAGTCATCGAATTCCTCAAGCATAATATCATCTCCAGGTTTTGCATTCCGACTTAACTTGTTTTTTAAAACTCAACGTAATTTTCATTGTTTATATTATATGGTTTTTCATTGTAAAATGGTATTGTATTGAAACATTCTGCTAATTATTATCCACAGGGAAATTGTCTTGCTGAGTCTACCAATAATAACTTTATCCGCATCATTAAGAAGATCGATTTCTCTGAAAACAGGAACTAACACTCCACTTTTGTGAAAGCCTTATGGGCTAACTGAGTCACACCTAAAACTTCTTTGAATGTGTCTCGTTACTTCTTGGTGTACAAAAAATAATCCATACTACCCCCGAACACCTATTTCCTTCCCATCCCAGGGAAATCCATGCTTATTGGTTCAAATTAGGATAGACATAGACACTCTCTCCAAGTTACAGAAAGAAAGAAATAAATCCAAAGAGAAATTATCACTTCACCAACGTCATATCAGGATGTGGTTTGACAAGAAATCTATAAGGAAAAATGAATTAAGTGTGGGTGACCTAGTATTGAAGTGGGAAAAATCCCATGAAGACAAAGGAAAACATACTAAGTTCCATTCCCTGTGGATTGGACCGTTCATAGTACATGAGAAGCTTGGACAACACACATATCGTCTCCAATTGTCTAGATGAGAATATTGACTCTCTTCCTATGAATGTCAAAGACTTAAAACAATATTTTCTTTTTATTTTATGTAAAAAGTGTTGTGTGTGAACGTGTTTATGGCTTCTTTGTGTGTGGCTAGGTTGGAAAGAGTCTTGTGACACTACAAAATTTGGCTAACCCTTTGTCCTCCTTTGTTTTGGGTTACCTATTATGGTTAATGATGTTCTGGCAGAAAATATGATCCTTTCGTAAGGGAGATTTTTTTGTTGAACCATGATACCTATGTCTATTCTAGAAACCTTACGTCCATACTCATTTATTTATGTTTCATTGTTTTCAAGCTTATCCAATCAAGTAGAATAAGAATAGCGGAAAAATATGAACGATCAAACTAAAATCATAGGTCTTTTTATGCTTCTCCGGAGGAAAAACATCTTCTTCTCTCACTAAGTCGGGATCCCTCTTCCTCCCATGAAATAAATAAGTTCTTATGCATATTCCTATATAAATTATATAAATGAAGGAAAAAGAATAGAAAGGCTTCCTACGCAGATAGGTGAAGCAAGAAACTCTGTCAGGGTATTGTCCAAGCTTGCTAGTAGCAGAACAATATTTGTGTTCCTTTATTGACTCTATTGGGGTACTTTCGAGGTCTGCTGGTAGCGGAGCAATTTTTTTTTTTTTTCCGGTAGTAACTCTGTTGGGGTACTATTGATGACTTATGGTAGTGGAGCGACATCAGAGTTGAAAAATGATACTTTGAAAATATAAAGCCTGCAAACTATAATACCCTTTCTTGATTCCAAACATTGTGATATTGTTGATCTTATGTGTCTTTTCAACCAAGAAGGGAAAAATGGGATTATGTTTACTTGTGGGATAAGTGGGGAAACCAACATGATCTGCATGATGAATAAATACTTCCTGAAAAACTAGAGCCTGCACAAAATAATCAACCTAGACAAAGAAGCTATAATATTACCGGTGTGTTGCCAAGGTTGTCGCTACTACAAAAACCACCAAAATTTTTTCCTACACCCAAATTTTGGAGCTAGACTTGACCTTTCATACTATATTCGTAAGCTTTAGGACTCATTGCAAATGTTTTATCTAAGGCTTTTTTTCCCATTTGCAAGTAAATGAAAGTGTCATATTTTGGGAGGTGGAGTGTCGCATGTTGCCAAAAATCTATTTTTGGTGGTTGAAAAAGGTAATATTTGTGCAAATGAGTTTTTCTTACCATGTAAACATGTGTCACACTTATTTCCCAAGTTTCTGGCACTGTCATGCAAGTGTCGTCACGGTCATCACAAAGTTTATATTTGGTGTTACACTTGTAGTAACTTTTCACAAAGTTTTCGCACTAAGGGGAGTATGTTTTTCATGTTTTATATATGATCTATGTTGTGTCAACAAGTGTTCTAGGCGTGTGATCACAATAAAGTCTTGTCACTGTTCACATCAGTTGCATGGATCCCACACATATTCAAATCTCAAAAACTTCCCCACTGTTAAACCTAGCCCCATCCAACCTTCCGAAACTGCCCATTGCACAGTCTCAACCCTCAAGCTACAACCATGCCTCTTAGTATTGTGTAATTCATAGTTCCTTCCTTTCAGGACTGTGCACTGCATAATCATAGTTCTCAAACTCAACCTCTGACCTCCAAAACTGTGCATTTTCCCTCTCCTACCTAGTCAGAACCAAGCATTGCGTAGTCTCATGTCTTAGGCCTCATCCCTCAGCTCCTTAACTGCAAAACTGAAAAGTAACCTAGACTCCTCTGCCTTCTAGAACTATGTAGTGGGAAACATCAATGTTCAGGCCCTCAGTCTAACCTCAGGGAGACCCCTTTGAATGTGGCTAGGTCCAACACTGTCAAAATTTCTAGTGCTAGAAGGAGGGAAGCCATATTTTTATGTTAGATAACTCCACCCACCCTCATCATACTTATTCTGGTCCAAGCAGTAATATTCCTAGCACCTCCTCTACTCATATTCCTGAAGTTAAAGAATATTCTCATGCCAGTCTTGGAAAAACTTGTGAATTCTCTTACGATCATATCTAAGCCATCTAACCTATAACCCATTGCTTTGAAAAGGCTATTGGTTTGATCCCTAGAGTACATAATATTCCTTATTTTCCAAATATGAATGCTACAATTCCTACTAGGATAGTGGTATCTACAGTCAAAGATTTAGTTCTCGCCACCCTTGAAGAGTTAGAAAAGACTGCAGAAAAACATAGAGAAACCAGAGAAACAACCATATTTTAATGGAGGTGAAGGAGACAATGTTGTACTCTCAGATGCCACCTTCCATGAGTTAGGCACTTACGAAGAGCAGGAGGAATATCCCTTATATTATGAAGAAGATGCAGAGCACATATACGAAGACATGGCAAACCAAAATCTGGATTGGGTGTCTCAAGGCCCACTCACTCTACTAGGTGTTTTACAGAAGATGTTGAGACATCTTGAGAAGCTGGTAACGAAGTATAACACTGAAAAAGAAGTCAAAGTGGAAGACCGTTTGGAAAAATTTTACCTACACCTGCATATGCTTGAGGTACATTGCAGTGATGTTGCATGTATAATTTTTCCTTGTATCTTAGACGGTAGAGCAATTGTATGGTACCACATTTTTCCTCCAAGCTCATTCCAGAATTGGAAGGGGTTTAAAAAGTAGTTTCTTGAAAATTTTGTCGATGATAAAATCCTATCCATGTTATTCAAGGATCTAGGAAATATGAAGATGGAGCAAAAAGAGAAAGTTAAATATTTTAACCAGAGGCTCAATTGTATTTGAACAAATTTCCTGTGAATAAAAAAATCTCCCAAATCCATCACTATTGATTACTAAATTTATGCCTTAATGAAAAGCATTAAACATTTCATCAAGATAACTGCAAAAGAAACATTGGATAAGAATTACAAAGAGGCAATTGCGGTTGAAAAGGAGTTACGTGAAATTGGAGTCATTGTCGATGAGGGACCATCAAAGGACTCCAAGGCCACGGGTAAAATATCTTAGGTCTTGGAAAATGGATAAAAGAACTCTCCCTGTGTGTTTCATGACATGGAATAACTACCTCTCGTGGATCCTTATCTCTGGCTATGCAATTGTTGACTAACACCCGCTGGTTTTGGTATAACAACAATCGTGATTCCCAACAAGTGGTATCATAGCGTAGGTCACAATTTCGATACACACTCGGCTTGCGTTGGGGGTGATATTGTTGAAAATTGGATAAACCAACTCTCCCCATGTGTTTCGCGACATGGACTAGCCTAATTTCGTGGAACCTTATCTCTGGCGATGCGATTTAACCTTATCTCAGGTTTTGGTCTAACGAAAATCGTGATTCACAACATTAGGCCTCGTTAAGTAAGTCCAAGGATAAATAAGTCACCAATCTTTAAATATTTTCCTAGATCATCGAGTCTCTATCCAATGAGTTGGAAAAATTAAAATAAAGTTCAAGCGATACCACCGTCAGTAGCAAGCCCCCAAGATTCAACTTCTTGAGAAGGGATACCAACTCTAGCAACAACAACAATCAACCAAATCTTTCTTCACAAATCTCGAACGTTGTGCTAAATGTCGAGAGCATGGGCATGGACCAATATTGTTATTTTCATCAATAATTCCATTCAGAAAATACATGCCCACAATGGAATCACAACATGAACGCTCATGATGTGTGTATCATTGATACATTACTTTAAGATGAGGAAAATGAGCCAACAGAAGAAAAGGAAGAAATTTTTGTTGTTGAAGAAACAACAAGTGTTGGAAACACAGAGAATGCTTTTGGTTGTGTATTCATAGCTGAAAATAAAATTGCCAAAGAACGACCACAGAGCGAGTATCCGACTCAAAAATAGAATAATCGATACAAGTTGAGAAGCCAAGGTCTAGTTTCCGAACAAGAGCTGACTAGGCAGAAATGGAAAGGACATTTATTAAGGAAGATCACATTGCCTATAAAATGAGCTTAACACACTCAAAATAAGTATGGAAATAATGCTACAGTGAAAAATACTTCAACCAATAGTAAAATCAAGTATATCGTTCATTAAATATTAGGTAAATTCACTACTACAGAAACTTCGATGATGCCCACTACGCTTGATTATAATGTAGTCAAATATATGAATAAATATCACGCTAATATTTCTATCTTCAAGCTTACAAGGATTGCAAGTCAACGAGAGATGTTTGTCCATGCTCTTGATCAGACTGGCCCAACAAATTACAAGGGTATTTTTCTGTCAACTAGTCACATTTATGGCTTACATATAAGGGCAGGACTAACCAAATATGGGTGGACTCAGAACATTACATGAAACACAATATTTTTACACCCTTCAAGGGAAATAATTTCTTCTTGGAGATTGACCTAGGGTGTTACCATGCTCAGCCTTCCCCAATCCCACAAGACACACAGTTGGAAATCCTTCCTAGTCCAACTGGTGCAAATGATTTTGATGGTTCTAAGACACATGAGGGATCTGGAGCTAGTTTTTTTTAAATATACCACGATAGAGAAAATATTTTATTTCTTACTGCTTGGAATTTTAGAGCACTAACAACATTGTAGAATAAAAATCACTCATCCTGGTCTTATATAAGGCCATTGACCTCAATGTTGGGATTCTTAAAGAGATAGGTGTCTCTGAGATCGTCATACGGTAGGTACGAAACACTATACACTATGTGTCACCTAATTTGAAAAGTTATCAACAATAGGTATGGTGTTTATTTTCTCAATTCAAAGCTTTAAATATTGTATTTGTTCCTATATGTGTAACACAACTATGGATGCATTAACAAATGATACTGTTAGGTTGTCACTTCTTAGGGACATTTTTTCTGTTGAAAACCTTTATAAACTATATGTCCTTGATCATATAACTAATTTATGCATTGTTAATGATGACCAACATATACTTCAATTCATGGAAAACTTTGATGTATTTAAAGATGCAACCATTGACGAAGACGATCATGAAAAAGTGTTGCAAGATACAACTCGAGCAAGCAAAGATAACCCCATGTTGAAGGGCATGGTATCAATTGAAAAGTTGTAGGACTTGCAGAATCACTTTGGAGGGTCATTCAATGCTAAAGCCCAGAGTGTAACGCTCTCGCATGAGCAGATAAATATTGGAACAGAGAATGATCTGAAGTATTTTAATCTAAATACTTGATGCACACCACAAGTGTGACAATCCTTCATCCGCTTATTCAAGAAGTAATGAGATATTTTCGTGTGGACATACAATGAGCTCAAAAATTTACGACATGAAAATAATCAATCATGGTATTATGATTAAGGAAGGGGCCAATATTCTTTAGCAGTAGCTGCGGAAGGTGCATACAATGTCTTATCACCAAACTAAGGTGGATTGGGCTATTCAATAGTCAATTTAGTGTAACTTTTTCAAAAAAATTAGGGTTGGAAGTTAGCCCTTCCAACCAGAGAGGGATCTCTCAATAAAATGTATGATATTCAATAATAAAGCTTCAAAAATAATATGAATAACTCTTAGATGTATTTTGGATGTTTTTTTTGCAGGTTAAGGATGTGAGATGACTACCATTGGGCATGGAGTTCGTATGAAAGTCAATTACATAAAAACAACTTTCATGGAAGCTGAGGCATGTGAACCCTTATAAAAAATAACTTGGACATCAAACAGGATGCATAAAGGAATTTGGAGCATAATTAACTATGAATTCCAAGTGATTATACATGAAGTAAGCTGAATTGACATTGAAAAGGTAGATAATACAAACACATAAGATTGCATAAAGAATCTCAGGTTTGAAAAAGCCTTTCTGCAACTGTATATTACTGAATAGAAAATATTACAATAGTATTGTTAGCCCCCCCTATAAAATTTTTGACAAGAAAAATGGTGGGCTAAAATGTTCTTGAGTCTTCAAGGAATGCATTTCCCTTGAAAACACATCATCCTTGAAGCCTCTTTGTGCCTTTGTCCTTGAATAAAATCCCCTCTGCTGATTCTCATTATAAAGCCTCTCTGTTATGTGAAGGAATGTCCAAAAGGCCCCTTTCTCCTCTTATTTCACCCCCTCTTAGCTCCTATTTTTATCCCCCTTGTCGCCCCTTCTATTACCCCTTTTACCCTCTAATCCTCCCAAAATCCCCTTTAAGTTCTACCCCTATCCCTTTTTCGGTCTAATTCACCCTTATTCCCTCTATCGTTACTCTTCCTGGGCCTTAGAACACATTAAAATGGGCCAAAACCCACTCTCCACTTTATAATAAGGCTCAGCCCCTTTCCGCTAGCCCCTTTAGCTATTTCCCCATGTAACCAAGCGCTGGATGCCTTTGGGGTCGATCGCAAATCCGCCCCATTGCAATATCGCAAAGCGCAAGTTCTCTGTTTGGTGCCACTTTCCGCCATCGCGCTTTCCACCTATGCGATTTGTGATCATCGCAAATCGCATCCATCGCAAAATCGCATAATCGCATTTTCATTATATTTATTCGATTGATCCATCGAAAATATTTGCGATGTGATTTGATCGCGTCGCAAATATTTGCGATGCGATCGCCCGTCGCACTTGCCGCCATCGCACTTTGCGCCGGTCGCATTTTTCCCATCGCATTTCCGCTCCGTCGTAGAGCGCAAAGCGCAATTTTCTGTTTGGTGCTGATTTCCGCCGTCGCACTTTCTCCATTTTCGATTTTGCGATCAGACCCCCGGGTCCCACATCCACGGCCCCCCTCATTGCATTTTGTTCATTTCCTTTGTATTTCCTCCGTTAGTTTAACCTTTTCATTTTACATTAAATTTTAATGAATCGCCCTCCACCATGACCGGGTCCTGCCATTTCGAATTCATTTCATGTGTTTGACCTTTCCCCTTTGTAGCTCGGCGAACGGTTAAACCTTAGTGTTTAGCACTAAAAGGCACTCTCCGTCATTGTTCTATTGTGTTCGCCGTTTCCATAGTCGTCACCGCCTTTCCTCCATAGGCCTTTGAAGCATTTCTCCACCACCACTGCCCGGACTCACAACAGGGTTATTTATTGTGCAGATAGTGCAGAGAAGCCATTACAGCCGCCAGTGAAGCAGCAGAGACGGTTTTTGAAGGGATTCAAGCCGGTTAATTGAAGGTTAACAATTATGATCCCGTGGTCAAAGAATCGAGGCACAGTTTGAAGATTTAAGCACACCATCGAAGTCTTATCTGTGTTTAATATCAGCAGAGTACTCTTCTCCAGACAGGACACCTTCCTACAAGAAATCTCCATGCCTCCTCGAGCCGTGAAATGATTAATTACACTGACTGAAGCTCATTTAAGATAGTCAGGAAGCAGTTATAGAGGTATGGAGCGGCCTTGCAGTTTTTCCACACAGTTCATTTATTCCATAAGGCTACCACAGTTCCAGACCGCCGTAAGGACTTAAAGAGCATATCAGAGGCCAATCTCGACCTGACAGACGCTTCCAAACAGTCTACAGAGTACAGCACAACGCCATTAAGCAGAATGGGCTCGGCCTTCCCTACCATTCTGTCTTAATAAGACTCATTTAATTTGTATCTACTACTGCTTTTGTCTCTTCTTCTATAAGAATCCCCCAGAACACATTGTAAAAGGTTGTTGTTGTTGCCTTGTTGTGGCAGTTGCTATTAGAGGGATTCATTCTTGACTGTTAGAACAGTCGTGGGAGAGAGTAGCAGAGTAGTTGTATTAATACGCTAGGAGGATAAGTGTGGACTGTATTAGCCATTGAGCTTATTGTACATGACTGGTTTTGCATCAATTAATCAAAGCACATTTCACAGGATCCTGGTCTATTACTATTGGTGATGTTTTTCTAACTCTGTTTATTTCATTTACATACTGTTTCATGTTCTTCTGGTAGGAAACAAAAGTATGACATAGGATTCACCCTTGTTAGGTGCCCTATGTTTCCTGCTCTCCCTACCTTTAATGTTTTCTGCCTTATGTGCTATCTAAGAGTTGATTTCAGTTGATTTAACCAGTGTAGTGGATGTTATTACCTACTCTCTGATGTATGAATTGGTTGAATCAGTTCTTAGATGTTCTTGCTGGGTTTGAGCTGGAAGGTTTGGGAACACTAGGGATGAGTGTTAGCCCTATCCACTAGGATCCTTGCGCGACCAGCTAGCCTTTCTAAGATCCCTTTGTAATCTTATCTCTGTCTTCCCTTGGAGTTGCTAAAGCAGACCTAGAGTTAAATGACCTCTGGTCTGATCTATAAGCTGCCCCTTTGTCCACCTTTGAGAGTTTCCTTTGAGTATGTCCAAGCAGGTCTGGAGTTAAATGACCTCTGACCTGATCTATAGACATAAATTGGGTGCCTCTCCTTCTTCCACTTTCTCTCCTTAATGTTCCATTCCACCATCTGCCTAAAAGATCCTTTACTGTAGATGACTTGCCCTTTGAAAGCCTTGGCTATTTGTTGCATGTAATTTCCTTTCATGACTCCATAGCCCAATGGATGGCACTTTCTCGGCCTATCCTCTTAGCTGAAACTTCTTGCTGCTTTTTTCCTTCCCTCCCATTACTTTCTCAGCCTATGATCTCCTAACCAACCCATCAACCCTTCAACCAAATCATTTTAAAACCCCCTTTGTGCTTCATACCTAGCCCAACATCTCATCTTGAGCTTTCAAAGACATATCACTCTTTTTTTTATTGGAGAGATCCCTCTCCGGGTCCAGGAGGGCTAGATCCTAGGGCCCAAAAGTGGTTCTGATGTTGTCTCATCTTTTGGTCTTCCCAATCTGGCCAAAACATGGGAACCCCAACATAATGGTGACTCCGCTGGGGACGAGACAACTTTTCCTTTAGATTGGTTTTCAATTGCTGATGGTGGACAGAAACCTGCTTCAAATAGTCAAATTCATCCACCTGGCGACTCCACACTCCATGATCCTCAAGACTCCACTAGAGGAAGAACCTGAAAAATGGCCAGGCCTCATAGAAGGGTAGAACATACGGGTTGGATTTGGTTTAAAGAATTCATTGTTTTTTTCTATCACTATGTTCTATCCTACTTCAAGCCTGATCAAGTGCACCAAGATGAGACCCACATTGAGTATGGGAAAGATCTCAAGCCTCAGTCTTCAGACCACGAGCAAACCTGTACTCCTGTGAAGAAACTGGTCGAACCAGAAGCTCATGTTGTATCTCCCACCCTTAAAGAAGTTTCAAGCAGCCATGAGCCCATTGTTTCACCACCTACACCTACCAAGGTCATAGAAAGATATAAGCCTCTGGTTTTACCTCTTATCTTCCAACCCCTCCCTTCAGAGCTTATAAACCAGCTGCCTCATTTTGATGGGGAAAATAAAGGGTCCACTGCAGAAGAACATGTTCAAAACCTTGATGATTTACTAGAGCTGTATGAAATAGAAGAAGATGATGTGCGCATTAGAATTTTTGCCTAGTCATTACAAGGAAATGTTCAGAATTGGTTCAAAGGCCTGCCTGAGGCGAGTATTTTCAGCTTTCATCAATTTTCTCAAGTTTTCCTTGATAGGTGGGCAGCCCCGAATAATGTTCTCTCCATCCTAAGAGAATATCAAAATTTGAGAAGGCAGCCAGGAGAGACAGTGCAAAATTTTTCAGCTAGGTTTAATAAGGTATATGATGCAATGCCTTCAGATATAAAGCCACCTTTGGAATGGGCACTTTTGCACTATCCAAGCTCTTTTGACCCCGAGGTGGAATTCCATATAAGAGAAAGGGAGCCTTCGAGCCTGGAAGAAATGCATAATATAGCTATCACTATTGAATACAACATAAAGTGCAGGGAGGAAAGGTTAAAGGCAGCAAGGAAGGACCAAAAAAAGCAAATAGTGTAGATCTCTTTAGAGAACAAGCTGCAAATATTGATAGAGACTGCCAACTCCTTGCTAAATATAAAAGAGCGAGGATATGAGGATGAAACCAGAGAAGATGATTGGGAAAGAACTGCTCCTCTTCCTCAGAAAGGACATACTAGATCACTGCAAGACGTAAGTGGCATGCCAAGCATGTATGATGAACAAGAGTTTGAATCAGGAAATAAAATTGCAGACTGTCTTGAAGAAAAGCTTGTTGAGAGTCCCGAAGATTCGATGGGTAACAGCGCTTTTAATTATGATTCCTCTGATGATGATTTTTCTGATGATGATTTTTTCCAAAGGGAAACTGAGCTGGCAGGGCCATCATCAGTAGATTCATGGGAGGAATATCACGAACATCAACTTCAAGAAAACGACGAGCCAAGGCAGGCCGTCTACAATACTGATGAAGAAAGCAGTGAAAGCATGATGGCAGACAAAGAATCATTGAATCTTCTTTCTGTCTTATATCCGAACATCAGTTATATTTTCCAAGAGGACGGAGATCAAAAACTCTTCAGCGCAGAGGACAAGGAGGAAAAAGGTGAAGAAAATCTTGACCGGAATGAATATCCAAAGCCTTATCCCGAAAGGATCAAGGTAATCAGAGAAGCCCCCGCTCAAGAATATGTTAATTTTTTCACAGAGTTCCAGCAGGACCAGCCTGCATTACTAGAGGACAACACTGACAAATATAATAAGCCCTCTAGCTCAGGCTGCAGTGAAGATGAGGTAGATCTCCTTTACCACAGACATATTTGTCTTGATCAGGAGGAGGTATGTCTGGTTGATACTTACCTGCCAAATACTCCCAACCAGGAAAAGAAGGAGTGTGATTACGAAGGCCTCGCTACAGATGCGGCAACTGAAACTGTCCAGGATGCAGACAGCCTACCAGTCATGGGAGGTTTTGAGGAAAAAATTTTACATCATGTTTTTGTTGATCCTGTGGCAGAGTACATGGAGGCCCTGATTGGCTCAGTTACTCAAGCATCAATCCTTTGTAAGAGAAAAATTCATCAGGAATGGTCACTATTGATGGTGACCTCAATGTTGAAGAACCACACGCAGAGCACCCTGTGGTTATCTTTGACAGGCAGCCAGTGCTCATATCCTTTTTTGTTATTGCTTGACTGGCTGCATTGGAATTATTGTATTACCTAGTACATCAGAGATTTCTAGTTAGAGTAGGGTAGGTAGGAAGTCTAAAATAAAGCTCAGCCTGTGAGCGTGTAGTTAGTTGTTTTTATTTTCTGCAAAGTCTAGCAAGTCAGATAGTCTAATCCTAGCTTGAATTTTTTCAATTTCTGTCTTAGAATGTAGTGAAGAAACCTGTTGGACAATTTAATCTCAGCAGGTAGTAGTTCAGGTAGAGAAACTATGAGACCAACAGTCTAATTTGGTCTCATGGAGTAATAAGGGTAGAATTAGAATAGGTTTATTTTCCTGTCTGTAAAAATTAATGATGTAAAGGGTCTGCAAGTCCAAATGCACCTAGAAGAAAATTTTTAGGACTATAGTGTGGGTAGGTAGTTGTATGGGAAGTGTTTCTGCTGATGTGATGTCTTCATGATTTGTGGCAGCTGATCAAAGAAAGAAAGGGATGTGCCAAGCAGCAGGCATCTAGCCTACACCAAAGATCTATTCTCTGGATTCTTGACTCCTTCAAGAAGAATCCATCCCCATGTGGAGCCACTGTTAGCCCCCCTTATAAAATTTTTGACAAGCAAAATGGGGGGCTAAAATGTTCTTGAGTCTTCAAGGAATGCATTTCCCTTGAAAACACATCATCCTTGAAGCCTCTTTATGCCTTTTTCCTTGGATAAAATCCCCTCTGCTGATTCTCATTATAAAGCCTCTTTGTTATGTGAAGGAATGTCCAAAAGGCCCCTTTCTCCTCTTATTTCACCCCCTCTTAGCTCCTATTTTTATCCCCCTCGTCCCCCCTCTATTTCCCCTTTTACCCTCTAATCCTCCCAAAATCCCCTTTAAGTTCTACGCCTATTACCATACTGTCTAATTCACCCTTATTCTCTATCGTTACTCTTCACTAGAACACATTAAAATGGGCCAAACCCACTTTCCACTTTATAATAAGGCTCACCCCCTTTCCCGCTAGCCCCTTTAGCTATTTCCCCATGTAAACTGCGGCTGCTGCCTTGGGGTCGATTGCAAATCCGCCCCATCACAATATCGCAAAAGCGCAAGTTCTCTCGTTTGGTGCCACTTTCCGCCATCGCGCTTTCCGCCTATGCGCTCTGAGATCATCGCAAATCGCATCCATCGCAAAATCGCATAATCGCATTTTCATTATATGTATTCGATTGATCCATCGCAATAGCTTGCGATGCGATTTGATCGTGTCGCAAATATTTGTGATGCGATCTGATCGCGTCGCAAATATTTGCGATGCGATCGCAGATCGCTCCATCGCATTCTTCCTCTCCATCGCAGAGCGCAAAGCGCAGTTTTCTGTTTGGTGCTGATTTCCACCGTCGCACTTTCTCCATTTGCGATTTTGCAATCAGACCCCCGAGTCCCACATCCACGGCTCCCCTCATTGCATTTTTTTCATTTCCTTTGTATTTCCTCCGTTAGTTAAACCTTTTCATTTTACATTAAATTTTAATGAATCGCCCTCCGCCATGACCGGGTCCCGCCATTTCGAATGCATTTCATGTGTTTGACCTTTCCCCTTTGTAGCTTGGCCAATGGTTAAACCTTAGTGTTTAGCACTAAAGGCATTCTCCGCCATTGCTCCATGTGTTCGCCGTTTCCACAGTCGCCACCGCATTTCCACCACGGGCCTCCAAAGCATTTCTCCACCACCACTGCCCGAGTTTGTAATAGTTTTATTTGACTGTTCAGTTAGCACAGAGAGGCCAGTTCAGTGGCCAAACGAAACAACAGAGATGGATTTGAGGGATTCAAGCCGGTTAATGGAAGATTAACAATTATAATCCTGCATTCAAAGGAAAAGGTGCAGTTTGAAGATCCAAGCACATTTTTAAAGTCTTATCTATGTTTAATATCAGCAAGGTACTCTTCTCCAAATGTACACCTTCCTACAAGAAATATCCATGCCTCCTCGAGCCCTGAAACGATCAATTACACCGACTGAAGCTCATTTAAGACAATCAGGCAGCAGTTATGGAGGTATGGAGCAGCCCTGTAGATCTTTCAGCTAGTCCATTTATTCCAGAAGGCAGCATAGAGCTCCAGACGCCATATGGACTTAAAGAACATATCAGAGGTCAATATTGACCTGACAAAGATCTCCAAAGCAGCCTGCAGAGTACACACAGCGATGCAGATTGCCATTAAGCGGAATGGGCATGAACTCTTTCTCCACTCTGTCTTAATGAGATTCATTTAATATCCATCTACCTCTGTTTCTGTCTTCTCCTATAAGAATTCCAAGAACATATTGTAAAAGGTTGTTGTTGTTCAGCTGTTGGGCAATTTGCTGTTAGAGGGATTCATTTCGACTGTTAGAACAGTCGTGGGAGGGAGTAGCAGAGTAGTTGTATGTAATAGGCTAGGAGGAGAAGTCTGGACTGTATTAGCCATTGAGCTTATTTTACATGACTGGTTTTGCATCAATTAATCAAAGAACATTTCACAGGATCCTAGTCTATTACTATTGGTGATGTTTTTCTAACTCTGTATATCACATTTTCATACTGTTTCATGTTCTTCTGGTAGGCAACATAAGTATAACATAGGATTCAATTTGTTAGGTGCCCCATGTTTCCATTTCCTACCTTTACCGTTTTCTCGCCTTATGTGCTATCTAAGAATTGATTTCGCTTGATTTAACCGTTGGGTAGTGGATTGCATTTCCTACTCTCTCGATGGTGCGAGAATTTAATGGAATCAGCCTCTTAGATGGCTTAGATGCTCTTGAGGGGTTTAAGCTGGAAGGTTTGGGAACACTGGGGATTAGAGCTAGCCCTGTCCACTAGGATCCTTGCGCGACCAGGCGGCCTTTCTAAGATCCCGTCGTTAATCTTATCTCTGTTTTCCCCTTGGAGTTGCTAAATCAGACTTGGAGTTAAATGACCTCTGGTCCGATCTATAAGCAACCCCTTTGTCTCTTTGAGAGCTGCCTTTGAGTATGTCCAAGCAGGTCTGGAGTTAAATGACCTCTGACCTGATCTATAGACAGAAATCTGGTTGTCTTTCCTTCTTCCACTTTCTCTCCTTAATGTTCCATTCCACCATCTGCCTAAAAGATCCTTTAGTGTAGATGACTTTCCCTTTGAAAGCCTTGGCTAGTTGTTGCATGTAATTTCTTTTCATGACTCCATAGCCCAATGGATGGCACTTTCTCGGCCTATCCTCTTAGCTGAAACTTCTTGCTGCTTTGTTCCTTCCCTCCCATTACTTTCTCAGCCTATGATCTCCTAACCAACCTAGCAACCCTTCAACCAAATCATTTTAAAACCCCCTGTGTGCTTCATACCTAGCCTAACATCTCATCTTGATCTTTCAGAGACATATCACTCTTTGTTTTATTGGAGAGATCCCTCTCCGGGTCCAGGAGGGCTAGATCCTAGGGCCCAAAAGTGGTTCTGATGTTGTCTCATCTTTTGGTCTTGCCAATCTGGCCAAAACATGGGAACCCAAACAAGTATCATAAGTCATAACATCAATCAACCCTCTTTAACTCTGAAATATCCCTATTTATAGAGTTAAAATCCTTTTACATGAAGTATTCCACCTAGGCTAGATCCTTGAAACTAGTGAAGATATCAAATCCAAAAAGGAATTGATTAAATAGAGAGAATATAGAGATAATTATGTTTAGAATGAGTTTGAAACCCAATAGGAATCTAACACCATTAACTTCATTAACAAATTTAGAAAAAAAAACATACATGATGATGCTTATCGAATCAAACAACTTTTCCTGAGGTGGCAATGACCATGACCAAGTGATGAACTGCCATACTGGAATATAGGCTCTGATGCTCGAAATTTTAGGATGTTTTTTTGTGTTTGATGATGTGGCAAAAAAAACATTAAATGCTACAAAAACATCAAAATTTCCCCTCATTGCAAAAACAAAGCATTTTAAGACAAGTTCGTAGTAAAGAGTTTGTAGTGTTTTCCATTTAGCCCTTTCTGCACCCTTTCTGACTCTGATTTTCATTGGAGGGTCTTCATTAGGAAAAATGAGTTAAATACATGTTTTTACCCACTCCTATTATGATAAATTTTGGAAATTATAGCGCGAGATATTCTTCAGCGAGTTCATGGCGAAAACTCGGCTTTCAACCTAGAGTACGCTACGAACTTGCCTAACTTTTCTAGAATTTAAATTTCCAATCTTTAACTCCAAAAACCTATCCAAAGCTATGCTAACTGATGAGATGGAGCATCCTAAGACAAAATTGGCCCAAAATATATCTGACCCTCTTTCAAGGAGTAGCAGGGTCATCCACAACTATCATTTTCAAGCTTTTTTTCTTTAATTATGTCTACACCATTTCCATTTGAATTTTTAACTCTTTGAATTGGTTTTGCATCTTTCTCCTCTCTTCTTACAACCACTTGTTTCTCCTCATGGCATGCTTCATCATCTTGTGTACTGGTAGTTTTCTTTTCAGCATCTTCCTTATTCTTTTTGCCACTTCATCATAAAAATCAAATTTCTTGCTAACTTCCTTCTTGAAATCTGTGAGCTTCTTCCTTTCTTGTTTAAAATCCTCCAACTCCATTTTGGCTTTTAAAACTTCTTCTCTGGCTTTGTTAATTTGTTCCCTAAGAAGCTCCACTTTAGAATTCTCTTGGACCTTCTCTTTGCCTATATTTGTTTGATGATTTTTGCTTCAGCTGGGGATAACTCTATGATTTTTTCTCTTATTGGTTTCTTCTTCATTTTTGTCTCTTTATGAAATTTATCAAACTTGCCTCCCTTTTAGAGCTGTGACCTAGTGAAAGGTTTCCTAGGCTTAAATACAAAACATGAATCCTCACTGGAAAAGTAAAGCTTTTTTGCTCTAAGACCTTTCTTCTTCATTTTTTTTCCTTTAGCCTCTGCAAGCTTTACGACAAGGGTTTATTCAATATCAATGGCTTACAAGATGTCTTCAAGTTTACCTTTCCCATCTATTTGACTCCTAGTGATTCTCTTATGAGCCCTTGTATCAATCTTAAGCTTGTTGTTGGTAGGGGTTTGCTAAGGTGCCACTGCCTCCTACAACTGTTCAATTTCTACCTCCATTGGCTCTACTATAGGTTGCACCTCTACATAAGGTTCAACCTCTGCTTCAGCTATTAGATCTGTATCCTTCTTAGGAGTGTTTTCCTTTAACTTGGGTGTCTTTCTTGGAGTAATAACATCTACATCATAAGCACTAAAAAACAGGAAAGTAGCCCAATCCCAATTTAATTTCTTCAACTCTTCCATAACTAACAACTTGATTAAGCCATGATGAAATATGGATTTATCACTACTCTTAGGTTTGGCTTGTACTTTGTCAGAAATCGTGCCTAAACTTCTAAATAGAAAGAATGGAAGATAAAGAAGTTGTTTACCTGTGAAACTAAGTAAGAGTCTAAAATGATATTGATAAACAGTGTGAAATCTACCTTCACAGGTAAAATATTTTGGATCACCATAAGAAGCTTTGAGTACTTTTCCTTGAGGCAGCTCCTAGGTATGCCTGAGGTCATATCAACTCCTTTATGCTCCTGCTTCAGAAATTCATCACAGTTCTAAATCTTGAATTTGGTTTCCTTGAACCATTATTCTCCAGACCTCGGAATTTCAGTTTCTTGTGAAATGGTCTTAGGAGAAACAATGAAATTTAAGATTCCCACCTTTTAACCTGTGCCAACAAAGTTGACAGCAAAATCCTTGGACACTTGTGCATGGTACCCCTGCAGTTTTTGGAAAAATATCATACAACCAGCATTTGTGAAATCCAATATGAATCTTGGGTCTTCCATAACCATCTTCAAGTCCATGGGATCATATCTGACTACAGAACCTCTGATGCAGGGGCATTCGGCTCAAAATTTACTTTGTACATAAGTATACATAGGGGGTCCTATGTTGTTCAAAGTTTCTTGTAAATATTAATAATTGAATAAAATTGGTAGAAATTGTAATTTTTCTCAAGTCATTTTGAGAACATGAGGAGTTGGTGGAGATAGGAATATGAAGGGTCAGTTTAGGATTAATTCAGTTATTGAGTATAGATTCAGGAATTGGAATGCTAAGAGTTGTTGAACTGTTTGTATAAATGTAACCCCGAAGGGGTTAGAGGAAGCCTAGAGAGAGAGAGCTGGAGAGAGGAGAAAGAACCTCTTCAGCAACAAAATAGGAGGGTAATGGCCACTGAACTAAATATCTGGCCTATCATGAAATTTTAAGAATTAGTTTAGATTTATCACCTGTATATGTATGTATATATATATATATCTGTTTATGGAGAATTGTTTTTAAATCCCGTGTGTGACTTTAGGTCTTCTTGTTAGAATTATATGAGGAAACTATCTCAGTGTAACTGTGCATTTCTTTCTTAAACTCTGTGTGAGGAACACCTTGCGTATTTTTGTGTTTGTTGATTATCCTCTGTAATTATGTATAGCATGAATCTCTATGTGTGAAGTTAAAAGTGGAAACCTGTTGAGGAATTCTGGTAGTGGGATTCGAATCCAAGTAGAGACTTTCCAAAAATAAAGAACTGGCTTAGTTGATAATTGAAATCATGGAGGAACTTGGTTGGATATCTGAGGGGTATCTGATGTACAGTGAAGCATCGATTCGAAAGGAATCAATGCTTTCGAAACCAGAACACCTAGTTCAAGAGCTGGATATTTTCACCTAATAAGTGAAGATGTGTGTCGAGGCAAAAGTGAAAGCCGGGTCGATTTTAATCGTTTAACCTTGCGAAGTCCTGAACAGAGTGTTGGATCAGAACTTGGAGTGGAGAATGGAACAGTGACTGCGGTTTGGAGCGAAACCATGGGTTTCATCACACCACTGTCCGTCGGGCAAGCGATTTCCACCATTCGCGAGCGATTCCATAGACTGACTAACGCGTGTCCCTAAAAAAAATTGGAAAACCGCCAGTTAAAGTGCGCCATCACATGTTATAGTTCGTATTAGGAGGCCAAGCGATATGCGTACGAGCCGTTAATCTGGGATAGGGCCATCGGATGGTGATCGCATGTTGGACTTGCCCGGAGTTTAACCAAGGTATGCGGAGGATAGCCAGGTACGATACGAGTGTTTGATTGGTCTATTGATGTATATGTGGGCCCGGGGCCAAAGGGCTATGGAAACATCAATTGGTTATAAAGTGTCGGACTATTATTATAATGTTCGTAGATGAACATATAGGCTGAGAGATATATGTAATGAATTTGGTTTATTTGTGTGAATGAATTGTATATATTATATACATTGAGATCTTATGGTGTGCATATAATGTTTGTATATGCGAAGAGGGGCCACATGAATTGTGATTAGGCGCGTAGTTAAAATATCAAGGGTTATATGATATGGTTGTATATGTGAAGTCAGCATATGGGGATTATAAACTGGTTGAACTTACAAAAATAGAGGAGTCGAGTGCATGACATAAGGTCTTGGAATTAATATCTCAAATCTCAGAGATTTGAGATATTAACACTCTCAGATTTAAGTGTTGAACTTGCCAGCCTTGAATAAAGGAAGGTTGTGAGATTGCCCGGATTAGGAAAATGATTGGGCATGAATTTTTGAATGCAGTTGTACACAAGGCTTGGGGAAAGTATGAGCTAAATGAGACTGTGGATGTGAGACCATTATCAAGTGGTATTAGAGCTGCAGGAATAGCTCTTTTTGGAAAATTCCAAGTTTGGTGAATGCAAGGAAACCAAACTTGTGGAAACTGATAAGATTGCAGCCTACAGAAAGTGATTGCAGAATTACAGAGTCCAATTGGAGGACAAGAATTTTGAAGACAACTGATTTGGAGAAGGAAGATTAGGCAGCAAGGATACACAGAATCACAGTGAACAGGATTTTCAGAGTGAGTGGAGGATAGGATCATGATCTTGCAGGTAATTAACTTTAATTTGATTTGAATTTGGAATTGCAGAATTATGGTTGCTGAAAATTGAAGAAAAAGTTGATAGTGAAGCTAGTGAGCCTGGTATTCAGCTAGAGGCTGGATAAAGAGGAAAATTGCAGTGTTCTTAAGAGAAATGAGCAGTGTTTAGCCCTGGTTGAAGGATTGTTTGCAGAAGTCAAAGTACAAACAATTGAAGACATCTCATCAAAAGTAGAGCACAGCTTTGAGAGAAGTGATAGAAGAGTCCAGCAAGGGATTTTGAGTGCATAAAGAGTGTGGTAGAACCTGAAATAATTCCCAACTGAGGTTGGATGAAAGGAGAAAAATATTTTTCTTGAGAATGTTGCAGAGTGAAGCCTAGAGAGCAGAGAAAGTGCTCAGGACGTTCCAAGAGAGGGGACCAGTACTTGCCAAAAGCTGGAGCTCAGAGAGAAGCTTGGTGAGGTAATTTGTGGCAAGAGAGCTTGTTTTTACAGAGGCTTAATGTAGCTTGTGAATGAAGAACTCCTAGAGAAGGAATGGCTACTGAGAGCCATAGCAGAGACTGCAGAGATTGCAGAGGTTCTGAGAGAGACCACAGTAAAAGAGTGTGTGAAGATGCCAAAGAAAATGGCATGAGGAAGAGAATCACAGATGAAGAATATTGGAAGGAATTTGCTGAGATCAGGGAAGAGCTCAATGAATTGAAGAGAAGGATAGAATAAGGCCAGAGAGTTGGTTGGCTCATGAGGAAGAATGTGAAATGGCAACCATTATAGAAGAGGTTGAGGCAAAAGAAGATTGCCCTGTTGAGAGAAGAACTTAGAGCAACTGAGTTGAAAGAAGAAATTTCTGCTTGTGAAGCAGAACAGAGCACAGATGAAGAGTGGAGATTTGCAAGAGGTCCTGTAAGATATAGTGAAGACTTGAGGTAGAAAGAATCTTGTCTTATTGAGGAGGAAGTCATTGAGGAATTCCTGAGTTATTGGACAAGTCCAGATGATGTAGGGGCTTGTGTTCTTGAGTCTGAAAAATGTGAAGTGATGAAGGACTCCACAGAGGAAGAAGAACCTAGAGTTCTGGAGGCAGGGATGGAATTTGAAGATTCCATGTGCAGACCTGTTCAAGAAGAAGTGCTTGAGGGAGCAGCCAAGACTGAAAAGTCTTGTGATTTGAAAACTAAAACGTTGTGTGTGTTTGCAGGTACACCCCTGGAAGATGAACAAGCTTCAAAGTTTATTGATGAGAAGAAGAAGACATTGAATCTGGAATCTATTCATATCAATGCTGAGATAGTGAGATCTCAGGAAGAGATGAAGACAGAAGGGTCAATTGAAGATATCCAGCAAGATGGTGAAGCTAAGAGAGAAGGGCCAATAGAGGATTGGTCAAGAATAAGAAGAGGCATAAAAGGTTGTGTAAGGTTCTCAAAGTCTACTCCTATGGAAGTTGTTGAGTTATATAGGAGGTTGGATTCTCAGAGAAGAGAATTGGAAAAGCAGAGGACCTACGCACTGGATGAGTTGCTGGGAAAGCAAGGCAGGAAGATCTTCATGGATGGATTTCATGAAGCAGATGATGGAAGAAAAGTGAGGCTAGCTGACTATCTCCTGGAGGATGCAGATCAGCATACTGAAGTGATGACAGAAGATTTGGAAAGGATTTATGCACAACATACTAATGTGTTGTCAGAGGAAAAGAAGGCATTGAAGCATTGGAACTTTACTGCTGATGATTCATGTGCAGAGAAAGGGGAAGAACATCAGTTGGAATTTTTCAGAGAGATGAATGAGAAGGAAACTATGGTTACTGGAAACATAGTGAGAAATCATCATTTGGACATGGTGATTGGGACAGCGGAGATGACTATAACAGCTGAAGAAAAATATGATGAAAAATTTCTAAGCCTTGAACCAGACTTAGAAATGATGGGAGACAAATTGGTGACCAGGTCATCAATTGAGAATGTTGGGTCTCATGGTTTTAACACTGACAGTTTGTTTATGTGTACAGGTGATGCAAAAGACAATTCATCCTTGGAATTTGTCTTGAGAGAATAAAAACTGTTGTTGAAGGAGGATGAGACAATCATGTCTCATAGGCAGAGATTTGCCACTATCCTTGACAAAGAAGAATTGGCTAGAATGATGGGCCAAGAGCAGATTGAAGAACAGATTTTAGAAGCTGCTGAAGTGAGGAAGAATCAACATTCCATGCTAATAGAAGATGAAGATACAGTGGCTAGAGAACTTGATTTGATTGTTGAAGTCAATCAAGGAGATGAGAGGCAATTGCTGAAGATTTCCCACAAAGAAGAAGAAAATGCTGAGTTTAACTTCCAGCATGTTGAAGATATAAAAAAAACACAGGAGAATTGGCTGAGTTGTTTGCTAAGAGAAATTGAAGAAGAGAAAGGGATTGCAGACCCTGGAGCAAGGATGCCTGAGGCTATGAAGAAGAAAGGGGTAGATACTAGATTTCAGAATCTAATTCTGTATACTAGTATGTTGGAGAAGTATGTCACTGCTGGTGGGAAATCAAATAGTGGATTGTTTTCTGAGAATGAAATTGCAGATGATGAAAAAAAGAAAAGTGTTGCAGAGGGACAGGAAGGGGAGGCAGCAACACCCATGGTGGAGGTAGCAACACCCATGGTGGAGGCAGCAACACCCATGGTGGCGGCAGTAACACCCATGGTGGCAGTAGATGCAACATGGAGGATGGCACATGGGGAAGAAATAAACATGTTAATAGCATGTGAGACTACAGGAGCAACGAAGATTGAAAGCAGCAATAGAGGGAAAGATAATTTCCAGCTGGAAGATAAGCTGGACATGGAGATTGAGTAAATTAGAAGACTAATGATGAGAGTGACTCAGGAGCAGCAGACAACAGCAGGAAAGCAAGAGAGTTTCAGCAGGAGAAAGACAATGGAAGATTGCGAAAGTATAGCTGGAGGTGACTTATAGAATAAAGTCTAGAAGCCTGGAGAAAATCAGTTGAGGAATGATGCAGCTGATGGACAGCAGCAAAACCAAGTATGGGATCCTGGAGGCAGAGACAAGGAGCACATGATTAGGAGACCATGAAAATTTTGAAGCTTGGGAGTCTGATGTAGGGGCATTCGGCTCAAAAGTTACTTTGTACATAAGTATACATAGGGGGTCCTATGTTGTTCAAATGTTCTTGTAAATACTAATAGTTGAATAAAATTGGTAGAAATTGCAATTGTTCTCAAGTCATTTTGAGAACATGAGGAGTTGGTGGAGATAGGAATACGAAGGGTCAGTTTAGGATTAATTCAGTTATTGAGTCTAGATTCAAGAATTGGAATGCTAAGAGTTGTTGAACTGTTTGTATAAATGTAACCCCGAAGGGGTTAGAGGAAGCCCAGAGAGAGAGAGCTGGAGAGCGGAGAAATAACCTCTTCAACAATAGAATAGGAGGGTAATGGCCACTGAACTGAATATCTAGCCTGTCATGAAATTTTAAGAATTAGTTGAGATTTATCACTGTATATGTATGTATATATATATATATATATATATATTTATGGAGAATTGTTTGTAAATCCCGTGTGTGACTTTAGGTCTTCTTGGTCGAATTATATGAGGAAATTATCTCAGTGTAACTGTGCATTTGTTGCATAAACTCTGTGTGAGGAACACCTTGCGTATTTATGTGTTTGTTTATTATCCTCTCTAATTATGTATAGCATGAATCTCTGTGTGTGAAGTTAAAAGTGGAAACCTGTTGAGGAATCCTGGTAGTGGGATTTGAATCCAAGTAGAGACTTTCCAGAAATAAAGAACTTGCTTAGTTGATAATTGAAATCATGGAGGAACTTGGTTGGATATCTGAGGGGTATCTGATGTACAGCGAAGCATCGATTGGAAAGGAATCGACGCTTTCGAAACCAGAACACCTAGTTCAAGAACCAGAGATTTTCACCTAATAAGTGAAGCTGTTTGTCGAGGCAAAAGCGGAATCCAGGTCGATTTTAATCGTTTAACCTTGCAAAGTCCTGAACAGAGTGTTGGAATGGAACTTGGAGTGGAGAACGGAATAGTGACTGCGGTTTGGAGCGAAACCATGGGTTTCATCGCACCACCATCCGCCGGGCAAGCAATTTCCACCATTCGCGAGCGATTCCATAGACTGACTGACGCGTGTCCCTAAACGAAATTGGAAAACCGCCGGTTAAAGTGCGCCATCACACGTTATAGTTCGTACCAAGAGGCCAAGCGATATGCGTACAAGCCGTTGATCTGGGAGAGGGCCATCGGACGGTGATCGCACGTTGGACTTTCCCGGATTTTAACCAAGGTATGTGGAGGATATCTAGGTACGATACGAGCGTTTGATTGGTCTATTGATGTATATGTGGGCCCGGGGCTGAAGGGCTATGGCGACATCAATTGGTTATAAAGTGTCGGACTATTATTATAATGTTCGGAGATAAACATATAGGCTGAGAGATATATGTAATGAATTTGGGTTATTTTTGTGAACAAATTGTATATATTATATACATTGATATCTTATGGTGTGCATATAATGTTTGTATATGCGAAGAGGGGCAACATGAATTCTGATTAGTCGCGTAGTTAAAATACCGAGGGTTATATGATATGGTTGTATATGTGAAGTCAGCAAATGGGGATTATAAATTGGTTGAACTTACAAAAATAGAGGAGTTGAGCGCATGACATAAGGGCTTGGAATTAATATCTCAAATCTTAGAGATTTGAGATATTAACACTCTCAGATTTAAGTTTTGAACTTGCCAGCCTTGAATAAAGGAAGGTTGTGAGATTGCCGGGATTAGGAAAATGATTGGGCATGAATTTTTGAATGCAGTTGTACACAAGGCTTGGGGAAATTATGAGCTAAATGGGACTGTGGATGTGAGACCGTTATCAACCTCCTTTGTTGGCCTTTTTATGTGAATCCATGCCCTCCAATACAACATTGTCCTACTTCAGTTCTTGACACCTGAAAAAACTATCTAAGACAGCAAGAAGATTGTATGACAGAGGTGGGAGCTAACCTAAGACAAAAACTACACAAGAAACTAATTTGAAGACTGCTGGCACAAGATCAAGCATATTACAAGGATGAAAGGTAAGTGTTGATGTTTTAATGAGGTAATGTTAAATTAGAAAAGAAATATGGGAGGGAAATCAGAATGATGGAGGTGTGATGATTTCCAAGCATGCAATACGAAAAATGATGACTCATAACAGTTATGTACCATGATTAAAAACTGACCTCTGACCACTGAAATGAGGACAACATACCGATCCCCTCACCATTAGTAGAAAAATCTGAGTTCATAGTAATTTCAGTTAGTGGGATGACAGATTCGCGACGGAACTGTCAAGTGAGTCCATAGCGAAAAATTGTTGTTTTACATAGAAAATAATGTGGACTCGGGAAAAAGGTGCCAAGTGTCAAAAAATTACTCTATTAACCCATGCATTTATATTTTTTTAATTTTACTTTGACAAGACCTTTATCACATCACCAATGACCACTTATACCTTTTACATATATATACAAAACATGAAATTTAATCAATTTCATAACTTTATTTGACCCTAACAACCTAACCTATCTCAAAAAGACACTCCTAAACCAACCTAATTTTTATTAAGGATAACACAATGCTTGAGACCCTCATTCAGAAGGAATTGAGGAAACTATTGGATGCTCAGATCATTTACAAAGTACCACATCCAACATGGGTGTCCAATGTGGTCCCAGTAAGGAAGAAGTATAGGGAAATAAACTCGTACGTAGATTTATGAAATATCAATTGCGTCTTGGACAAATAAAACTACCATGTGCTGTCAATGGAACAAATATTATAGACATAATTGGGGTCAATAATTATCCTGCTATTGATAAATAGGCGTATGCATTATATAAGGAGGTGAAGCACTTCTGACCCTATCTTTTGAAACCTATTGTATTATCTTTGTGCCACACCCAACAGTTAGATCGTTGTTTTTCCAACAAGATTTGAGTGAGAGAAGAGAAAACTGGATTATCGGTTTACAAAAATATGATATAGAGTTCAACCAAGTTCACACTATTAAAGGCCACGGTCTATGTTGGCTAGTAGCAGAAGCGGTGAATGCAACACAAGATGAACCATCCAAGTGGAAGCGAGAAATTGAGATGTACAATGTTGAGCGAGCCACCCCCACTACTATCTCATAATCTTGTTATGTAGATGCGCACCATTATCTTGAATATGGCTCTTTTCCCTCTCACTTATCCGCATGGAAGAAGAGGGTAGTCAGGTTGAAAGTATTATCTTACAAGTTAATGCATGGGGTGCTTTTTAGAAAGTGCCATAATGGAGTATTGCTCAGATTCTTGGAAGAACATGATTCAGAGAAAGTGTTTTGTGACCTCCACAATGGACTAGCCAGAGCGCACTTTACGGGTGACACTACAATGCATAATTTCATTCGGGTTGGTTTTTATTGGCCCACATTATTCAAATATGCTCATCCATATGCCCACAAATTCCCACTCTGCCAGAAGTGTGCCCGCCGAGGAAATAAGTTAGCTGCCCCGTTGCAACCTGTCGTCGTGGAAGAAAAATTTCAACAATGGCTTATAGATGTCATCGGTGATTTTTTTCGTATTCATCGATGAAGTACCTCTATATTCTCATTTATATAGATTACTTCATGTGGTGGACAGAAGCGTTTCCACTCAATGAAGTGAACGATCAAGAATTCATTGAATTCCTCAAGCATAATATCATCTCCAGGTTTTGCATTCTGACTTAACTTATTTTTTAAAATTCAACGTAATTTTCATCGTTTAGATTATATGATTTTGCATTGTAAAATGGTATTGTATTGAAACATTCTGCTAATTATTATCCACAGGGAAATGGTATTGCTGAGTCTACCAATAAGAACCTTATCTGCATCATTAAGAAGATCGGTTTCTCTGAAAACAGGAATTGGCACTCCTCTTTTTTGAATGCCTTATGGGCTGACTAAGTCATGCCTAAAACTTCTCTGAATATTTCTCGTTACTTCTTGGTGTATATAAAATAAGCCATAATATCCCAAACATCTATTTCCTTCCCATCCTAGAGCAAGCCATGCTTATTGGTTCAAATTAGGATAGGCATAAACACTCTCTCCAAGTTGCAGAAAAAAATAAATAAATCCAAAGAGAAATTATCACTTCACCAGAGTCATATCAAGATGTGGTTTGACAAGAAATCTATAGGGAAAAATGAATTAAGTGTGGGTGACCTAGTCTTGAAGTGGGACAAATCCCATGAAGACAAAGGAAAACATATTATGTTCCAATCCCCATGGATTGGACCATTCATAGTACATGAAAAGCTTGGACAACAAACATATCGTCTCCAGTCTTTAAGACGAGAATATTGACTCTCTTCTTGTCAATGTCAAAGACTTAAAACAATATTTTCATTTTATTTTATGTAAAAAGTGTTTTGTGTGAACGTGTTTTATGGCTTCTTTGTGTGTGGCTAGGTTGAAAAGAGTCTTGTGACACTACAAAATTTGGCTAACCCTTTGTCCTCCTTCTTTGTTTTGGGTTACATATTTTGGTTAATGATGTTCTCGCAGAAAATATGAACCTTTCGTAAGGAGAGTTCTGTGTTGAACCATGACACCTATGCCTATTCTAGAAACTTTACGACCATACTCAGTTCTTTATGTTTCATGGTTTTCAAGCTCATCCAATCAAGTATAATAAGAATAAGGGAAAAATATGAACGAGCAAACCAAAATCATAGGTCTTCTTCTCTCACTAAGTTGGGATCCCTCTTCCTCCCATGAAATAAATAATTTCCTATGCATATTATTATATAAATTATATAAATGAAGAAAAAATAATAGAAAGGCTTCCTGCGCATATAGGTGAAGCAAGAAACTCCGTCAGGGTACTGTTCAAGCTTGCTAGTAGCAGAACAATATTTGTGTTCCTTTATTGACTCTATTGCGGTACTTTTGAGGTCTGCTGGCAATGGAGAATTTTTTTTTTCCCTGTAGTAACTCTGTTGGGGTACTGTTGAAGATTGATGGCAGTGGAGCAACATCAGAGATGAAAAACGATACTTTGAAAATATAAAGCTCGCAAAATATATTACCCTTTCCTGATTCCAAATATTGTGATATTGTTGATCTTATGTGTGTGTTCAACCAACAAGGGAAAAATGGGATTATGTTTACTCATGGGATAAGTGGGGAAACCAAAGTGATCTGCATAATGAATAAATACTTCTTGAAAAACTAGACCCTGCACAAAATAATCAACCAAGACAGAGAAGCTATAATTCTACTAGTGTCTTGCCAAGGTTGTCGCTACTATAAAAGCCTCCAAAATTTTTTCCTACACCCAAATTTTAGAGCTAGACTTGACCTTTCATACTATAATCGTAAGCTTTAGGACTCATTGCAAGTGTTTCCTCTAAGTTTTTTGGTCCCATTTTCAAGTAAATGAAAGTGTCATATTTTTGCAGGTGGAGTGTCGCACGTTGCCAAAAAGCTATTTTTGGTGGTTGAAAAAGGTAATATTTGTGTAAATGAGTTTGCCTTACCATGTAAACATGTTTCACACTCATTTCCCAAGTTTCTAGCACTGTCACATTCATTTCCCAAGTTTCTAGCATTGTCACACAAGTGTCGTCACAGTCGTCACAAAGTGTATATTTGGTGTTACACTTGTTGTAACTTTTCACAAAGTTTTCGCACTGAGGGAATTATGCTTTTCATGCGTTCTATATGATCTATGTTGTGTCAACAAGTGTTCTAGGCATGTGATCACAATAAATTCTTGTCATTGTTCACATCAGTTGCACAGATCCCACACTTAGTCAAATCTCGAAAACTTCCCGACTGGGAAACCTAGCCTCATCCAACCTTCCTAAACTGCCCATTCCGTAGTCCCAACCCTCAAGCTATAACCATGCCTCTTAGTATTATGCAATTCATAGTTCCCGCCTTCCAGGACTGTGTACTACATAATCATAGTTCTCAAACTCAACCTCTGACCTCGAAAACTATGCAGTTTCCCTCTCCTACCTAGTCAGAACTATGCATTGTGTAGTCTCAAGTCTTAGGCCTCATCCCTGAGCTCCTTAACTTCAAAATTGCAAATTAACCTAGATTCCTCTACCTTCTAGAACTATGCAGTGGGAAACATCAGTGCTTAAGCCCTCAGTTTGACCTTTTAAGCTCCCCAACTACGCAATCTTCTTGCATAGTCTGGCCTAAACTACACATTCCACACTCTCAAGGCTCAAGCCCGGCCCTTAATTTCCTGAGTTGTGCAACTACACAGTAATTGAGCTTGTCCCTCAGCTTGCCACCCTATTCCGACTTATTTAGTGACAATGATGTAGCATCTTAGACTATGGGTTTATTGGACTAATGTCTTCTTGTTATGAGTGAATTATAGATGCGGGTAATCTATCATTCTATGACAAGACGATTAAGAAGGAGCTGGAGAAGGAGAACATGCTAGAAGACACCACTGTAGCTAAAGATACAAGTTGTTAAATGAGGTAAAGGGACATCATTTTTCGACCACATCTCAAGACCCGATAACACTGAAGACTCCTCATCTCTAAGCCATATGGAGGTGGAAAGAGGTCATTTTCAAGAATACACATAGCAAGGAAAAACAAATAATGGCTTGACATTGCCATGTCATAATGTAGTCCACGTCATCAGTGTCATGTCATTAGTCATCATATTCCATATCATTTTGTGTATTATGTAAATTCTTATTCGAAAATGTATTGTAAAGTGGAATTCCAAAGGACGTGTACAAAATATGAAGAGCCATGTAAATTCGAAAAGTCACAGGGAAGTAAAATATTCATAAGGGTATTCAAAGAGTCAAAAGGGAGGTGAAGGGTCACCCCATTGGCCATATATACACCCTCATTGTACAAGCAAAGGAATTTTCACCTTGGCTCCCCCATAAGGCATGAAAGAGACAAGATATTTATTTTGAGGAGAAAGTAGTAGCTCCAATGCTCCAAGTAGTTTTGTTCGTTGTATACACGTGCCTTGTTATTTTTAATTAAAATATGAAGCCTCATGGCCAGCACGTTCTTCATGCATGGATTATGAATATTTGTAAGACTGTTTTGTGAATGTTTTTGATTCATGTTTTTTTCACCTATACTAAATTTAGTTGAATGGTTTCATTTATGTTAATGCTTGTCATATTGAGAATGTGGTGTAATGGCTTCAATGAATATCACATATTTGGGGAATATTTTGTTGGATGTTAGAAGGATATTTCATGTTTGTGTGTGTCTCTGTTAGAGTGGCACTATTATCTCTCCCTTAGAGGCTCACTTTCTTTTCCCTTCAAAGTAGAAGAACCTCAACATACGTACAACGAAACACTCACGAGGCACATTCACTTTATTTTCAAATGCACATATGCGTTCCTTTATCTTGATGACATTTATTGCCAAGGAAAACCTTTAAGAAATTGATAACCATGTCATATTCTAGATGGGGCTCCTATCCCAAACGATGTGAGGTCTAATTGGGACCACATATCAGGGAGACCCCTTTAAATGTTGACAGGTCTAGCACTTTCAACATTTCTAGCCCTAGAAGGAGGGTATCCAAATTTTTGTGGCTGATAACTCCACTCACCCTCATCATACTTCTTAAGGAAAAAATATTAACAACCCCTCCTCTACTCATATTCCTGAACTTGAAAAATGTTCTCAGCTCGGTCTTGGATAAAATTTGGAAATCTCTTATGAGAATATTCAGGCCATTCACCTTACAACTCGTCACTTTGCAAACGATATTGGTTTGATGCCTAGAGTACATAATTTTCCTTATTTTCCAAAAAATAATGAAACCACTCCTACTAGGATAGTGGTCTGCATTTTCGAATATTTAGTTCTCACCACCCTTGAAGCGATATCAAAGACTCCAAAAAACACAGAGAAACCATACGAGTCTACATAGTGACAGAGATAATGTTGTACTCTCAGACAAAATCTTCCACGGGTTAGGCGGTTAAGAAGAGGAGGAGGAATATCCCTCATATTATGAAGAAGAGGAGGATAATAAAGATGAATACATGGCATTATAAGTTTTGGATTGGATGTCTCATGGCCCACTCACTGTACATATTTTACACAAGATTTCGAGACAGTTGGAGAAGTTGTTAACAAAGTATGACCTTGAAAAAATAGTCAAAGAGGAAGACCAGTTGGACAACTTCTACCTACACTTATATATGCTTGAGGTACGTTACGATGATGTCGAATTTAGAATTTTACCTTGTAACTTAGACTGTAGAGAAGTTGTATGGTATCATATTATTCCTCCAAAATCAATCCAAAATTGGAATGGGTTTAAAAATTTGTTTCTTGAAAAGTTGGCCGATGACAAAACCCTGACCACGTTATTAAAGGAGCTGGAAAATATGTAGATGGAGAAGAAAGATAAAGTTAAATATTTTAACCAAAGGTTCAATCATATTTTGAAATAATTTCTTGCGAATATGAAATCTCATGAATCCATCTGTAATATTCCTAAATTAGCATACAGCTAATTGGAATATTAATTATGCTTTTGACATGTAGTTAGATGAATAAATGGGTAGGGAGGCCCATAAATATCTTTAGTAGATATAAAATCTATCTTAATGCGAAAATGGATCATATTCATAGCTGGATAAAGTACCTTCATGTGTGAACAAGGGCTAACGCATGTGGATAAGGTTAAGTTTGACCAAGTCAACAAAGCTAGTATGGAGGGAGTGGATCATTAACAGAGATAATCCAGTGGGAATATGGATCAATTTAGATAGTTAGAATAAAGCCACCTTGAGTATGGAAGAAGAAATTTCATGGAGATCAAGTCAAGGTTGACCAAATCAAACAACGTTGTTATGGAGGAGTGGCTTTGATGATGGGACAATGCAGTTTTGGAGGGAGATTAACTGCACGATGATGGAAACCCTAATCAGTGGGACCCGAGGTGAGAAGTCTCACATTGTTTATAAGGAAGAGGATGGCAGCCATATGGGGTTAGCTTATGATTATGATTTTCTAAATATATGGTCTATTTAAACATATACCTTTCTCTTGTTATTTAGCTAATATTGAATGTTGTTTAGCATTGGGTGTTCTTGATCAGGAATCCCACCTCTTCCATTGTGGAGCTCTTAGAGGAGCCTTGCACCACATTGTCCACTATATGGCTCAAGGCCAAGCTTCACCTTTCTTTTGCAACGTAAATCCTGTTAAGGGTTTGGTTGATTCACTAAGCTGCAGTAAGTTGAAACTAGATCTATAGATCTAGGCCATTTCAGTACTCATTTTCAGTGGAGGAGGTTTTGACTCCATTGGGAGGACACTATTGAAGGCATTGAGCCTCATTTCTAGATCGTAGCATTAGGCCAACTACATTTTGATCCCTAAAGTGTAGTATAGATCCATATCTGTGTAATTTCTGAAGGTACAGTTGCAGGGTGGTTCAGCACACCATTTGGAGAGTTGATTTTCTAAGTGTTGGGGATATGTAAATGAAATTTTGGAAAGATTTAATATGCAGGATTGCAAGGCAAAAATTACTCCTACAGTGATGGGATTGAAACTCAACAAATAGGACAGCAGCAAGGATTTTGATCCTAGTATGTACATGAGCATAGTTGGCAGCCTCATGTATTTGATTGCAACTAGGCCGGATATTATGCATGTTGTGAGTTTAATTTCCAGATTTATGAAAAGGCCAAAGGAGGCACATTGGCAAGTAGCAAAAATAATTATGAGGTATGTGAAAGGAACAAAGAGGTATGGAATTTTACACACCACTTCAGAAAATTCTAAATTGATTGGATATACTAATAGTGATTGGGCTGGAAGCATAGATGATTGGAAAAGCACCTCTGGTTATGTTTTTCATATGGGTTCAGGAGCCATCTCATGGGTTTCTAAGAAACAGCCAATTGTGGCTTTATCCACAACAGAAGCAGAGTATGTGGCAGCTACAATAGCAGCATGTCAAGCAGTTTGGATGAGAAGAATGTTGAGGAGCTTGTGTCATGAATAGGTAAAAGGCACAACAATTTATTATGACAATAGCTCAGTTATAGCATTGTCAAATAATTTAGTGTTTCACAAGAGCTCGAAACACATTGATGCCAACTATCACTACATCAGAGAGCTAGTGAACAATGGGGAAATTGTTCTAAAACATTGCAAAACAAAGGAGCAGTTTGTAGACATTTTAACAAATCCATTGGGGAAAAAGAATTTTAATTATCTGAGGAAGTGTTTGGGTATGGAAGAAAACCCAGCAGTTGAATTTAAGGGGGAGTGTTGAATTTTTAAATTCAGCCACTGCTGTGCAAAAGGACATAGAATGCAGGGGCAGCAGTTATTATTTTCTTTTTGCCTCCACACCACAGAAAATTAAAAGCTTACAAGTTCAAATTTAGACAATGGCCGTAGCCATGCTCAACAATTGAATTCTGTTTTTTTTAAACCACGCCATCTCATGCATTAAACTCTGCCATGCCCCGCCATTACAATGCGCCATACCTGCATTCAAACTCCACCAACAACCACAGTCCTTACCACACATTTGAATTTGTTGTTTGAAGACCGCCAACACAGCAAACATGTGGACCAATCAGTGCTTATCACGAGGGTTTGTTGCTTACGTCATGGAGCCAATTTTGTATGCGATAAATTCTTGAAATAGGGTTTAATTTTTGTTTGGATTACGTGGGCTCCACCTCCAGCCAATGGGAGGCCGGTCACGCGGAATTGATGCCCAGTCAGTAAGGGGGCATTTCGTACGCAATAAATCCATGCATTGGAGTTTAATTTCTCATTTTGAAATCCGCGAAGGGTTTGTAAATTTGGTTAAAACTTTTTTTTATTAAAATGTTCACGACAAAGTATTTTAAGGTTTGAGTTAAGTTAATATATATGTAAAGGTTTTAATACATATATATTATAAATATTTTTCAATATTTATAATATATACGTAAAGATAGGTTGTTTTATTTTTATTTTAATAGTTTTGTTATGAAAAGTTTTAGAAGGCTCGAAAGCCAAAAACGAAAAAGATAGTGATGTAATTTTTTTTTACTGTGTATTTTTTTAAACAAAAAAAACATAGAGTGTGTTGCTGCATATGCTCGAAGGCAAAAATTAAAAATATAGCAGTGACAGAATGTGGAAAAATGTTGTTTTTTTTAGTGTGTGCCCGAAGGCAAAAACACTGTGAAGCAAAAACAGAGTAATTTTGTAAGCATTGTGTGTGAATTTTTGTGAGAAACACAGACATAATTTTATGAAGGACATTGTGTTTTGTAGCAGTACCACATTTTTGTAAATATCTCTGATAGAGGAAGAACCATTTTGTAATATATTTTCATTTTTAATGAAATAGAAGCAGTTTGCCATCTTTGTGCAGCAAAATTTGTAATTGAATCTTTGTGTTGGAGTTGGGGAATTTTTATTCCTCTATTGTTTGGAATACTTCAGAAATTCCAACACCCATAATAAGTAAAATGATATTTGAATAATCGAACTTAAACATTTAATGACGTTGAAACAACTCAAGCCATAAAAAGAATACTTATTGAACAAGTTATGAATTTTCTAGCCATAAAAAGAATACTTATTGAACAAGTTATGAATTTTCTAGTTTGAGGCATATTCTGGCTTCTGTCATTTGTCATTAGAGATAGCTATTACTTGATATGGCTATCCAATGTCAATATATAAATTTGTGTTTCTCATGAATTAAGAATTGTGATGAGCATCATTGATTTTGACCAATTTTAATTGACACTTTTGTTTAACAATTGCTAATTTGAAAATTTATTTAAGGTTCTTGTCATTTTCTGGTATTGCAGTTTCAATTGTTGAGAGTGGAAAAGTCCACACAGATCTTCCCTCTCCTCTTGTTCAAAATGAATCTGAGCAAGCATTGGCCCAATATGTCTCTGAGTCAATGGCGTGAAGCTTCAAGTCCTTCACCAATCTCGTGCCACAGACAATCTTATGAAGGTGACCATACACTAACGTAACTTCAAATTTCTCTTCTTTGGTTTGTGATGCCATCTCTATGATATCAATGATTAAAAGATATTACTTGGGAGGAATTTATTGGAGATTAATATGCCCACTATTTCTTTGAAATTTGTCCCAACAATATCTTTTAGTAATTATTTAAATCATAAAAATGACATCACCAACAAATGAAGAGGAAGATGGAGTTACAGTGTATGGACACCTTCTTAAGATTGTCTTTGGCTGGAGATCGGTGAGGGAATTGAAGCTTCACCTCATTGACCGTGAGATGTTGAGGGATTTGCCTTGAACGTATTGGGCCAATGGCGGTTCGGATTCATATTGAACAGAAGGAGAGGAAGATCAGAAGATCGGTATGGACTCTTCCACTGCCAAGAATTGAAGCTTCATCTCATTGACTTTGAGATGTTGAGGGATTTGCCTTGAACATATTGGGCCAATGGCAGTTCGGATTCATATTGAACAGAAGGAGAGGGAAGATCAGAAGATCGGTATGGACTCTTCCACTGCCAACAATTGAAACTCAAATTGTTACTGAACAAAGGGCGTCAGTCAAAATCAATCATGGTCATGAGAAGCACAAATCTATATATCGACATTGGAGTGTCATACCAAGTAATAGCTAGCTATCTCTAATGACAAATGATAAAAGCCAGAATATGGCTGCAAACTAGAAAATTCATAACTTGATAAAAAAATATTCTTTTTAGGGTTTGAGTTGTTCCAAGGTGGTTAGATGATTGATAGTTGGGCTTTTATACTCTGTCAGAGCACATCAAGTCTGGCTACTAGGCGTCTTTTCATAGTGGGTGAGAGCTAATGCTAACAGAGAGAGATTATTTTCATCGATAAGAGTTGAAACAGATTAAGAACCAGAAATTGTACACTTTGAACACGAGGTTGATTTTCGCCTACCCTTAAACTCACGAAAGGGGTGATACAATTGGCTTTACTTTGATGGTCTTCAGTATTATTTGGCTCTTATTTATATCTCTCTGGTCAACATAGATCGAGGTAGTCATGTTCATCTACACTGTTCCACTAGTTTCAAACACTGTGAGATCGAGGTAGTCATGTTCATCTACACTGTTCCACTAGTTGCAAACTCTGAGATTTTATACAGCTTGCTAAGCACTTCTCTTCCAGCTTGGCCATTGGTCACATTTTTAATTGATCTATTTAGAAGGATATACAGTGGAAAAAAAATTGTTGTTAGAGTTTGTTTTCCAATGTATATCCTTCGAAACAGATGAACGAGAAACGTGACCTCACCCTTCAAAATTACCATAGTCATTTCAGATAACTAAGGACGTGGTAACCTGGACCACCAAGCTGGAAGAGAATTGCTTAGCAGGTTGGGGTAAATTACATAAGGAAATCGATTGATAATAATTGTTTGAGCGTTAGTTCATCATCCTTAAAAAACAAAAAATGAGGAATGGAAGAAATAACTGATATTTACAGAAAATTTCTTAATTTATGCAAAATTAACTCTGAACAGTTGTTCAAACCTTTAGACGACCTAGAATAAATTGAAATATGAAAAATCCCATGAATTTTGAAGAATTTAGAAGCTTTTACAAGGAAAACAAAATGAACGCAAATACAAAAATAGTTTTAGTTAACTGAAATTTATGCAGTCTGAAATCAAAGAAAACGTGGAAACCTGCAGCATACCTGATTTCTTAAAATCTTTAAGTCATTTTTCTATATTTCTGTATTTAAAAATACATTTAACTGATTAAAAATTATTAAAATCTTAAAAATTAAAAATTAATAACTTTATAATAAAATTTATGAAATATGAATCAAAAAGATAAAATCTAAAATGATTTTCATGTTAATTTTCAACGCAGAAATTGAAAAATGGAGAATACTTGCTTGAACCCTAGTAGATCTATAGTAAAAATACAATAAAAATACGGCAAAATCTTTAATTTGTGCAGAAAAAAACAGAACCCAATTTTAAAGCTATTCTTTCAAATCCTTAAATTTTAAAGCTATTCTTTCAAACCATTATTAGCAAACTGAACACAATTTTAAGTCACAGCGTCATGATCCTTTAGATCAAAAATATGAGATGTCTCATATCTTCAAAAAAAATTAAAACTTCTGTCAGAAAAACAGAATGAATGCAAATATAACTAAAGTTCAAAGAAAGTTTTGTAGTTTAGAAGTGAGGGAAGCATGAAAGCCTATAGTATACCTGATTTCTTAAAATCTGTAAAGCTTAAGAGAACGAAATGGAATAAAAAAAATAGATATTTCTGTAAATTGTAAAGCTATTGTCTAATACTAGCTTCAAACAGGACTAAATTTAAAAGCTATTTGTTCAAACCATCATTAGCAAACTAAGCACAATTTTAAGTCACGGTGTCACGATCGGCTAGACTACAATAAAATACGAAATGTCTCATATCTTCAAAGAATTTTAAAACTTCTACCAGAAAAAACAGATGTTGCCATGAATCACATCCTATCTATGAACATCCGGGGGTTGGGAAATGCCTCCAAAGCACATTGCCTCAAGGAACTACTGTTCACAGAAAATCCGGTCATATTTTTGGGACAAGAAACTATGTGTTGTCGGGAGAAGGCTATCAATTTGTTTTTAAGTTTCAAGTCAGGGTGGCATGCGGCTGCAGTGGATGTGGTGGGTCATTCTGGGGGTCTTATTGCCATTTGGGACCTGGACAGGGTTAAGTTTAAGGCTTATAAATTTTTTGGAGGCATTTTGCTCTCAGGCCACTTCAGGGGTTTGGAAGATTCTATACATATCATCAACCTTTATGCGCCATACAACTGTAGATTGTCCTTTTGGCGACGGATGGTTTCATCTGGCATTCTCTCTTTGCCAAATATTATTATGATGGGGGATATGAATTTTACATTAAACGCTGATGAAATCTGGGGTAATGCGGCCAGATTGGATCCTCTTGCCACCTTTTTAAACGATCTGGTCACGAACTTTCACTTGGTTGATATTCGCCGAAATCCTCTTTTACCTACTTGGTAAAATAGGCTTGCTGGAGTTGACTTCATCGGTAAGAGATTGGATCGTGCTTTTATCAGTGATTTTATGCTGGACAAATGGGGGGGGGCTTCGCTCGAGGATTTTGGCTTATGACATCTCAGATCATATGCCAATTATTTTGTCTTGGAATGCTGCCGCTGTGACAAAAGGTAGGCCCTTTAAATTTAATCGCATATGGCTTGAGGACGAGGAGTACTCCAGCATGATTCATCGGATCCGGCATGATGATGGGGATTGTTCTGACCTTCAGGGCTGGAGTCACTTTTATTGCAAGCTCCAGTTTATCAAGAAATTTTCAAAAGAATGGGAGATTCGGAAAAAACAGGAGCTCAAGAAGGAACTGCAGGAGATTTCCTGTCAAATGGCGATTTTGTATGAATCATTTGCTGATTCTGCCCCTGATGCGTCGGTTTTGGAGTCTATCAAGATTCTTGGTTCTCGGAAGCGAGAGATTTTAAGAATTGAAGAAGTTACATGGCGATTAAAAAGCAGAATTATGTGGTTAAAGGATGGTGATCGCAACACTTGGTTTTTTCACAAGACAGCAAATGATAGAAGGAGTCGTAATGCTATTTGGCACATCAAAATAAGTAACAATTCCTATGCTGTGTCTACTGTCGAGATTCAAGATGAAGCTTATGCTTATTTTTCTTCATTTTATATGAACGATCAATCTATCTCTGCAGAGAATCAGAACTGGGTTATGGAGCATATAAGTAGATTTTTTGATGAAGATGCCATTGCAAAGATTGATTGATGCATCACTAGGAATGAGGTTCTTATGGTCCTGAAATCCTTTCCTCATGACAAATGTCCGGGGCCTGACGGGTGGCCTGCGGAATTTTTCATCTTCTTTTTTGATTTGCTTGGTGCTGAGCTCACTGACTGTTTGGAGAGTTTCCGTTTACAGGGTTATATGCCAGCTAATCTAAATTCAACATTTATTGCGCTCATTCCAAAAGTTGCTGATCCTCAATAATTTTCATATTTCCGTCCTATTGCACTTTGTAATCTTATATACAAGATCACATCAAAGATTATTGCTAACTGAATTAAAGATGTCCTTTCTAGCAATATATCAAAGGAACAATTCGATTTTCTAAAGGGGTGGTCCATTCACGACGCCATTGCCATTGCACAAGAAGTTCTTCATTCTATGCACGTCGGTAAAAAGGAGGCCCTGGTCATGAAGGTTGATCTGCATAAGGCGTATGACTCGGTGGACTGGTCTTACATCAGAGTTGTTTTGATCAAGGTTGGTCTTCCTATTTCCATTATCTAGTGGATTATGGCCTGCATCTCTACTGTTCGTTATGCCGTCATTGTTAATGGTATGCCTACCAAATTTTTTGAGGCCAGTTGTGGCTTGAGGCAGGGATATGCCTTATCACCGTTGATCTTCATTCTCATTATGGATGGCTTTAGCAAGCTAATGCACAGTGCTGAGTAGAAGGGCTATATTAAGGGATTTTCTTTCTCTAATACTATGTCATCTTCACATTCTCTTTTTGTTGACGATCTATTGTTGTTTGGCTATTTGAAGCGTAATCATTGGTTCTACATTCATATTATGTTCATGCACTTTCAATCAGCCTCGGGTCTGGGTATTAATAGTGATAAATCCTTTATCATTTATGAACACGGGGACATAAATGAGGTTATGTTCATTGCGAATTTTCTGGGTGTTGAGTATAGATTTGCGTCCATGGGTATCAAATATCTGGGATGTATGATCAAACCATGCGGTTATAAAATTAGAGTTTGGCTTTGGTTCATTGACAGATTCCGCACTCGGATCCGCATATGGACTCACTGTTGGCTGTCCATGGGAGGTCGTCTTATCATGATTCAAGTTGTATTATCTCAAATGATGGTTTACTGGGGTCATCTTTTTTGCCTGCCGACTGATGTGGTTAATAGTATCAATGGTATTATATCTCGTTTTCTTTGGGGTGGGGCTGAACTGGATAAAAAATTGCATCTTTGCCGTCTCGAGCTCTTATGTAGGCCTAAGGATAGAGATGGTTGGGGTATACTAAATACCAGGGATTTTAATTGCGCCCTTCTTATTAAATCATTCTGGCGGGTCATTAATGGCTCGGGCATATGGTCTGACATTACAAGAGCCAAGTATGTGGATGGAGATATCCCTTATATGATCCTTTGCAACTCTATTACTTTCCCGCGCAATATTTCTTTCATATGGAGTAGTTTTAAGAAAATATTGCCCCATCTATGTTGTCGGCTCATCTGGAAATTCCAGGACGGTGGTCGCATCCCAATTGGAACTTCTGGCATTTTGTCTCTGTCTTTAGATTTTGCTCCATCGCCCCACCTTATCCATACACTGGTCCAGATGGGTATAATGTATTTATCTCAAACCATTTATACTTGGAATGCTGCTGCTCCCATTTTCAAATCTGCTTTCCAGTTGGGGCTGATCGATGCAGATGCTGTTGAGTGGGATCTGCTACGAGATTGTCTCAAAAGTGCTGGTTTTTGCTACGGTACGGGTGGTGATCGGATTGTTTGGAACGGTCCTCTTATGGAGGACACGCTCATTGTTCAGGAAATTTATCAGTATATTAATGACCAGTCTCTACAGGCACATGCAACCAGGATTTTCTCTCCATTCTGGCACCGTAACATTCCTACCAAAATAATCCTCTTTGGTTGGCTGGTCTGGCGAGGCAGGGTACTCACATGGGACATCCTTATGAAGCGAGGTTTTCAAGGTCCCAGTCGATGTGCCCTTTGTGGAATGGGAGAAGAATCCATCTCTCATTTGTTTTTCACTTGTTAGATATATGTGGTTATATGGAAGCTGTTTAGACCTTTCCTTATTAATCGGGACTGGACCCCGGTGGATTTCATTTCAGCTGCATATGATTGGGACAAGCTGAAATCTAAATATAACTGCCTCCCATTTTTCTAGTTTGGGAGATTTGGCTTGCTACGAATAATATTATTTTTGAGGGCCATCCCTTCTTAATTCACCATGTCTACCTGGCCATTAAAATATGGATGGATGATCATGTATAGCATACTCCTTCGATCATGGATGGCTCTCGCCGCATTAGACCACACGAGATATCCTTCCCTGTGCTCTTCTTTGATGGTGCATCGGTGGATGGGATCACTGGATGTGGAGTTTGGATCAAGATGTCAAATTTGTAATGATATCACATATTCTGGAATGGGGGTCCAGGTTCTAACAACAAGGCTGAGATAATGGCTCTTTGGGGTGGCCTCTTCTTTGCATATGATCTTCAATTCCAGAATATCAGTATATACGGGAACTCAAAATTGGTCATTGGATGGGTTACAAATGATTGTCACATGATGTCTCCATGTTTACAAGGATGGATGGACAGATTTTGAAGACTGTGGAGACGTTTGGATTGCCCTGTTATTTCCCATATATATCAAGAAAATAATACTCGTGCAAATTGTCTTTCTAAAAGAGGTCTTCTGGCAGATTTCGATTCCATGATGATTGAACACTTCAGAGATGGTGTACTCATGGAGGCGTCATCCATCCCCATTCCATGAGCCTCTGCGTCTTATGATTCTCCTTTCTGGCACCTACTACCCTCGTTCCTCTCTCTGCATAGTTTTTGTTCTTTTCATTATTTCAGTCTCCACACGGTTTTGGCTATTGTCATCAACTTTATCCTATTTCTATATTTTCCTCAGAATGTCAGTCGTTATGTCGGATAAATTCTCTTCTTTTATTACAAGCCAATCAGTGGATCTCTAGTCAAAGATCCAGAAAATCGTTTTCTTATGCTTATCTCGTATGAAGCGAGCCTGCTGAAGTACATCAAGCGAGCCATTTTTTTGTATTTTCCTACTCATATGCCTGTAGTGCACATTTTCAAGTTTATCAGCTCTGCTTACTTGTCAAGATGATTTCTATCAGTTCAAGCGAGCTTGGTTACTTTCTTTTTCGAAGGAATGGATGGCTGTTGATTCAGGCCTATGTGGTTACATTTTCTCTCAAGCGAGCCTATACATAGTCTACAATGGGATGTCCTATCTTAACGATTATCCCTTCATCATGGAAAATCCCATAATATCCTTAGCTATACTTCGTTTTAAAATAGTCACCTTTCTGTATAAGCTTTATATGTTTTTTCTACTAATCATTGTCCTCACCTTTCATGTCTTATTGCTAAGGATAGAAATTTGTGATGTTATGGGATGTATTTTTCATCACCAAGATGCGGCAGCCAGAATATTGCTCACAGTTTTGTTCTTTCATTATGAGTACTGTATGCTCTGGAATATTGACTGATCTCTCACTATCTCTCAGTAGTTGAGAATGTTGTTGAATATGTACTGTTTATATTATCAATATAATCAGCGTTTTTTTCTTCTGAAAAATATAACTAAAGTTCAAAGAAATTTCTGGAGTTTCGAATTCAAAGGAAACGTGAAAGCCTACAGTAGGCCTGATTTCTTAAAATCTCTAAAGCTTATGAGAATCGAAATCGAATACCATTTCAAACTTTTAAGACAGAAAGCGGCAAACAAATTAAATTTATTTTTTTCTTTATATGATTTTTTTAAAAGTTTGCCTTTCATAATTTATACAATATGTTGAATCTATATTAATATATTTAATTTAAAAGAAATAAATTAATCTAGATTTATCTTAATTTCAGATCTACCAAAAGTCTAGAGGGATCAAATCTCTTTTCCCTATAAAAGAGATTTGTATATCAATAGATTTGATCTCTCTAGATGCTTGGTAGATCAAGAAAGAAGAGAGAAAGAAAGAAATTATATTAATGTCCAATGAATGACCACAAAAGTAGGTCAATGTGACTGCAGAGTACAATGATGTTGATACAAAGAGGAGTACCAAAAGGTCTCCTATATAAAGAGCAAGAAATAAGAAATAAAGCAAGAAAAACACAATGCCTAAAAATCAAAATGAGGGAAGTCCTGAACTCCAAGTGGAGAGGGCACAAGATAATGTTCCACTAAATCTCTCTCCTAACGCTTGAGGTCGAATGCAAAAAACTCAAGAATCTCTCTCTTAACGCTTGAGGTCGAATGCAAAACACTCAAGATGGAGTGTTGCCGCGAGGGAGGGCTAGGGGAGGATCTAGAGCCTTTGTTACGCAGCTGCCTAGAAGAAGTGATATGTCGTTGATGACTCGGCGATCTCAACTGCCTGCTAGTAAGAGTTAAGATGGATATAGGCTTGGATATAGGCTTGTTTAATTTCTCCCTATAAATAAGCCATGTTCCACATGAATACCATGGGTTCTCAATACCATGGGCTATTTTTATTTTTATTTCTATTTCGTTATTTTTATTTTATTTTGAACAAGTTAAAATGTTCACATTCCATTAATCTTTTTAGTTAAATTTATTTGAACATTTTATTTTATTTTTATTTTTATATAATTTGATTTGTCAAAACCTTAAACATTACATTACAACATCTCTTCCATACTTAGTTTAAGAGGGCCTCGACGCAATAATTTGTAAACATTTACATGTAAACTCAATTAAATAATAATAAGTGATTAAAATCAATCTAAGACTCGGTATGAGGAGTGGTAGTGTCCATAATAAGTTAAAATTATTTAAAAATAATAAAATTCCATTTGTTAAATTGTAATTTTGTTTTTATTAATAAAAATTCATAATATACATATCACATTAAAATGCATAATATATAAGTAGTAGCTATAAGTTACGATTCATTTTACCTTATAAATTAAAATAATGATTTTGTAACCATATTTAAATTTAATTAATAATCACATAAAACTTTAATATTTACAATATAACAATATTTTTAACTATGGATGTTCACACCCGCTTTTATATAGATATGATTAACTTATGAAAAGGCTTTGTTATAAGATATGCCCAAAAACCAAATCTCATTTTAGAATCAAAACATTTTATAAATATTTTATTTATATTTAATTTTATATAAAATTTTAAATTAAAAATATTATAATTACTTTTAAGATATATCTAAACGTTCTATCACATTAAAATATATAAGATATAAATTGTAGTTATAAATTAAGATACATTTTACCATATAAATTAAAATAATAATTTTGTAACCTCTTGTAGGTGGTACAACACCAACCAAAATTTTGGCCTACCCCCAAATATTAGAGCCTACCTTAACCTTGCATATTGTTGTCGCAAGCATTAAGACACATGGAAAGTGTTTTCTCTAAGTGTTTTTGTCCAATTTGCAAGAAAATCAGTGTCGTATTTTGGCATGTGGAGTGTTGCACGTTGCCAAAAAGCTAGTTTTGGTGGTTGCAAAAGGTAATATTTGTGTAAATGAGTTGGTCTTACCTTGTAAACATGTGTCACATTCATTTCCAAAGTTTCAAGGACCATTGCACAAGTGTTTTCACGGTCTTCGCAAAGTGTATCTTTGGTGTTGCAAAGTTGTTGCATTGAGGAGAGTATGTTGTTCATGTGTTCTAGATTATCTATGTTGTCCTCAAGTGTTCTAAGTGTATGATCACAATCAAGTCTTGCCACTATTCACATCAGTTGCACGAATCCCACACTTATTCAAATCTGGAAAACTTCCCGAGCGGGCAACCTAGCCTCATCTAGTCTTCCTGAACTGCGCATTTCATGGTCTCAACCCTCAAGATGCAACCATTCATCTTAGCACTACGCAATGCAAAGCTCCTTCCTTCCAGGACTATGCATTATGCAATCACAGTGCTCAAAATCAACCTCTGACCTCTAAAAGTATGTAATTTATCTCTCATACACAGTTAGAACTACACGTTATGTGGTCTCCAAGGCTCAAGCCTCGGCCTTGGGCTCTTGAACTACGCAATTGCACAATCACCTTGTATCCTCTACCTTGAAGCTGGTGTAGTGGAAAAATCAATGCTCAAGCCCTTAAGCTCTTAGTATGGCTCCCTAAGCTCCCCAAACTGCGTAATCTTCTTGGAAAATCCAACCTAAAATTGTGCATTATGTAGTGTCAAGGTTCAGAAACTGATCAGGAAGCTCCCAGAGTTGCACAATTGTGCGATCACTGACTAAGCCTCTCCCTCGGTCTGCCTGGTTTCGGGTAAAGTCGTGGATCATCATACAACTTCTTAGACTAGGGTTTATGAATTATGTCATATTGTCATGAGTTAGCTATGAGTTACAAGTTCTTTATCATGCTTTGACAAGATGATGAAGAGGGAGATGGAGAAGGAGAACATACTAAAAGAAATCTTTGTAGCTAAAGATACAAGTTGATCAATCGAGACAAAGAAATGGACATTAGATTCGACCACAACTTAAGATGCGACATGTTGAGATTCAACAAGATGATGAGCTTAGTGAAAAGAGTCACCTTCACTAAGTGGGCCCGCAGGCTATTTTTGGCGCAAAGACTATTTTTAGACTATGTCTATTTTTAGACATGTCGATCATATTCTATGAGTTGCAGGATGCTATTTGTGGATGGTTGGTCAAGTTGGAAAAATAGATGGACTTCTATTTTTAGACATATTGGGCGGAATCTATTTTTAGATTGGCAGTCTAAAAATAGATATGTCGAATATTATTAGCTCTTAATAATATTTGGACTCTAAACATTATCTTATTCTCTTGGAGCACTTCGGTTAAGTGCACAGATGTGGCACAGCAGCTGACAGAAGGAATTACGCTATTCCTGAGGGTTTACTGGAGCTATTGCATGGAGGACTTCAGTTAGAACTCATGTGACAGAGTTTGGTGGAGTTGGAGAAGTAGTTGGTGGAGTTGTATTTAGTTTAACTCGGTTAGACTCGGTTGAGCTAGTTGTATCTAGTCTAACTAATTGATACACTAGTGAGAGTGGAGTGAATTAATTAGTTAATTAATTCACAAATAATAACTCATTAATCAACTGAAGAATACATCAGTTAACTACAGTGCATGGCAGTTTCAATGGAGACCAGTGGAGAGATAGGTGAAAGAGCAAGTGTGACTATTAGTTGTGACTATAGTGATGCATTGATTGCATCCAACACTCAGTGGAGATGCCAATGAGGATTGCGTGAGCAAGGCTGGAGTAATTCGAACTCATTTAGAGCCATTCTTCAGCAGGGATTGCGCAGTAGAGGCAGGCTAGCAGGTGGCAAAGATTGGTGCATGGATTTGCAAGATCGGGCTTGATTAGTGTGTAGTGATTGTATTGTACTGAGAGCTTGATATGATTAGCTTTGTATGAGGATTGTTACATGATCTCTATGACATATATTATATACAGATAGTTGGGGTTTTCAGCTTCAGGCTTTCCCGTTAAACAAATGTGTTAATGTGTGTGAATTTTTATTGTTTCATGTGTGCATTGCAATCTTGATTTAATTTCCGCAAATGATCAATGGTGGAATAGATTCTGTATTTTGCATGAAGTTAAAATAGTGTGAGATCAGGAGAATCTTGGACATATAACACATAAGTTATATAATTTCTGCATGGTATCAGAGCAGTGTTGATCATTGGAGGAGATTGCAATTATTGAAGCGGTTGAGTTTTGTGTTGGTGGAATTCGAATTTGCTGCAGTGTTTTCTTGGTGTTGAAGTTGAGCATTCATTGAAATGTCTTTCAACGGATTGCGATTGGAGTATGCCCTTGATGGGAGCTCGAATTACATAGCATGGAAGGACAGGATGGAGGCGGTGCTGGATGATAATGGGTTAAAGGAGTTCATACATGTTGATATTCCAAAGCCTACTTCTAGCGATGCAACTGCACTTGACGCATGGAAAAAAAAAGGTAGTAAAGTGTCGAAGGATTCTGTTGGAAGGTGTGAAGGACCACATTGTGTCAAGCCTTCATGGTAAAGCCACTCCATTCTTAATGTGGAAGGCTTTGACAGATTTTTTCCAAAGCAGAAGTGACCAGAGGAAGTTGGCGCTTAAAGACAAGCTCAGAAAAATAAAAATGGAGAAAGGCGACAGTATACCAAAATACCTCACAAATTTTGTCCACTGTAAGGATGATCTGGGAAGTGTGGGGGTTATTGTTGATGAAGAATACTTGGTGAGCTTGGCTCTCCTTGGGCTTCCGAAGAGTTGGCATAGATACGAAGACTCTGTCAATGGACGGGAGAAACTGCCAGGATGGGAGCGACTTTGGTCGGATCTTGTGCAGGAGGAGATAAGGTGGGGTACCAAGGATGGATCTTCATTGAAGAATGAAGATGAAGAAAATTGCGCTTTGGCTACCAAAGCTCGGAAAGGAAAAGGGAAGAAATCTTCCAAATCCGAATCTAAAGGCACGGGAAAAGTGTTTTCACTATCATCGGCACGGGCATTTCGCCACTAATTGCCCACAGAAGAAGAAGAATAAGCAGGATATTGGATCTATAGCTGGAGAGGCCTTAGCCTCGCAGTCTGAGCTGGATTTTTCTTTGATATCATGCTTGGTTTCAAGTGTGATGGGATCAGTGTGGTTTCTTGATAGTGGTGCGTCTTTCCATATGACCAGAGACAAAGATTTCTTTAGTGATCTGGAGGAAAAGGATCTTGGAGTGCACATCAAGATGGGCGATGATGGTAGATACAGTGCGACTGGTATCGGGACCATTTCCTTTGAGAGGGAGTGTGGTAAACCTTTCATCTTGAAGGATGTCATGCATTTTCCAAGTTTGAAGAAGAATCTGATCTCCGTGGCGATGTTGGAAGACAAGGGTTATGATGTTGTTTTTAGCGAGGGAAAAGCTTTCCTGCGCCATAAAACAATTGGTCAAACCAGGAGGATAGGGATTCGAGTTAATAATCTTTATCAATTGTAGGTAGATGGCTACACTGTAATGGCAGGCAAAGCAGAAGGAGTGGTGAGCAGAGATGAGGGCGAATTGTGGCACAGGAGATTGGGCCCTCTTCACCATGGCGCTATGAAAATTTTGCAGTAGATTTCTACTGGGATTCCCAAAGGTACACTTGCGCAGTCAAATCAGTGCAAGGGATGTACTTTGGGAAAATTTGTGAAGACCAGTTTTCATGAGAAGGATAGTCATGCTTCGACGATCCTTGAGAGAATTCACACAGACGTGTGTGGACCTTTCTCAGTTTCTTCAACATCAAAGAACAAGTATTATTTGATATTTGTTGATGAATTTTCTCGTAAGTGCTCGATCTTCTTCATGTAGAAGAAGAGCGAGACATACTCAAAGTTCTATGAGTTCAAGGCGCTGGTTGAGAAAGAGTCGGGGAAGCAAGTGAAAGCTCTCCGGAGCGATAATGGTGGTAAATTCATCTCTGGTGAATTCAAAGGCTTCTGTAGCAAGGAAGGAATTCGAAGAGAACTAATAGTGCCTCATAACCCACAACAGAATGGGTTCGTGGAGAGGAAGAACAGAACGATCATGGGTGTTGCATGGGCGATCTTGCATGATCAGGGCCTTCCCATACACTTGTGGGATGAGGCATGCATCACTGCGGTTTATGTGCAAAACTGTTGTCCTCATAGAGTACTTGGCATGAGTACACCCGAAGAGGCATTTTCTGGTAAGAAGCCTGATATTTCTCATTTGAAGATTTTTGGCTCACCTGTTTACATTAATGTGACGAAGGATGCCAGGAAGAAGCTGGAACCGACCGTAGAGGTTGGGATATTTGTGGGATACATAGAAACACCCCATAATTATCATGTGTATTTGCCAGACAGTCAGATGACTGTCATGCGACATGATATCAAATTTCATGAGGAGAAAGACATGAAGTTGTCACTTGAGAGGGAGCTACACTTGCATGCAGAGGAGGAGCTACTTGTTCCTAAAGATGAGTCTCAAGATTTGGATCAGCCACAAGAGGAGGTTCATGGAGTGGAAGAAACCACTCATGCAGTGCCAAACATCAGAGGGAGGAAGCGCACTACAGAAGCTGAGCGACTAAATCTTGATGTAGTGCAGAATGTAGGAGTTCCTACATCACAGCGCAGACAGAGACAGTCACCTGACCAATTTTATGGATACATGGCTCTGATGAGCAAGTGTATCGTGACGGAGCCATCCTCTTTCGAGGAAGCTGTGGAGGATCCCGCATGGGTAGATGCCATGGTGGAAGAGTATGATTCTATTGTCAAAAATAGTGCATGGGAGATTGTCCAAAGGCCATAAGGGAAATCAGTGGTAGGTTTGAGATGGATCTACAAAGTGAAGCAAGTTGCTGATGGGAGCGTCGAGAAGTATAAGGCAAGATTTGTTGCCCGGGGCTTCTCACAGACCGAGGGGATCGACTATGAAGAAACCTTTGCAGCTGTCACAAGGTATTCTTCCATACAGACCATCCTTCCTCTTTCAGCGCAGATGGGTTGGCACTGTCACAACGTCAGGTGGGAGGGTAAGATTTTGATCATTGTGATTTATGTAGATGATTTAATACTAACGGGTGATGAAATTTTGATACACTCATGCAAGGAAGATCTTGCAAAGGAGTTCGAGATGAAGGACTTGGGCCTCCTTCATTATTTTCTGGGATTGGAAATTTGGCAGCAGAAAGGTGAACTGTTTGTGTCTCAAGGCAAGTATGCTCGGGATATACTGGAGAAGTTTCACATGCAAGGCTGAAAGCCTATCAACACTCCTCTTCCTAGTGGTTGGAGGAAAGAGGATGCTACATTGACAGAGGTAGTGGATGCCACTGTTTATCGATAGTTGGTTGGTTCGCTCATGTATTTAGTCAATACATGATCGGACATATGCTGTGCTGTGAACCAACTTTCACAAGCTATGGTGAAGCCTACCAAGCTCTTTTGGAAGGCAGGCAAGCATGTCTTGAGGTATCTCAGGGGCACATTTGGGTATGGATTGTGGTACAGATAGTCAGATGAGGTGAAGCTACATGTCTTCATGGATGCAGATTGAGCAGGAAGCCCAATGGACAGAAAGAGCACATCTGGAGGGATTTTCAGTATTGGATCTACAATAGTTTCTTGGTACAGTAGGAAACAAAGATCCATGGCACTGATTTTAGCGGAGGCTGAGTACATGGCAGCAAGTTTCGCTGCATGCGAGGCTATATGGATGAGGAAGATCCTGGTCGGTTTGTTCGGTTCTCTTATAGATCCTACTGTGATATATTGTGATAATCAGAGTTCATTAAACTCTCGGTTAATTCAGTATTTCATGATAGATCTAAACATATTGACATCTGGTACCATCATATCAGATATTGTGTGCAGCGGAAGATCATGTTACTTTCTTACATTCCTACAGAGAATCAGGATGCAGATATTCTGACGAAGGCACTCACCAAGAGAAAATTTGAATACCATAGAGACAAGATCGGGGTGGCAGATAATCCCTATCTTGTTGAGAGGGAGTGTTGAGATTCAACAAGATGATGAGCTTAGTGAAAAGAGTCGCCTTCACTAAGTGGGCCTGCAGGCCATTTTTGGCGCAAAGTCTATTTTTAGACTATGTTTATTTTTAGACATGTCTATCATATTCTATGAGTTGCAGGATGCTATTAGTGGATGGTTGGTCAAGTTGGAAAAATAGATGGACTTCTATTTTTAGACATATTGGGCAGAGTCTATTTTTAGACTACTAGTCTAAAAATAGATATGTCAAATATTATTAGCTCTTAATAATATTTGGACTCTAAACATTATCTTATTCTCTTGGAGCACTTAAGTTAAGTGCACAGATGTGGAATAATAGCTGACAGAAGGAATTACGCTATTCCTAAGGGTTTAGTGGAGCTATTGCATGGAGGACTCAGCTAGAACTCAAGTGGCAGAGTTTGGTGGAGTTGGAGAAGTAGTTGGTGGAGTTGTATTTAGTTTAACTCAGTTAGACTCAGTTGAGATAGTTGTATCTAGTCTAACTGATTGATACACTAGTGAGAGTGGAGTGAATTAATTAGTAAATTAATTCACAAATAATAACTCATTAGTAAACTGAAGAATACATCAGTTAACTACAGTGCATGGCAGTTTCAGTGGAGACCAGTGGAGAGATAGGTGAAAGGGCAAGTGTAACTATCAGTTGTGACTATAGTGATGCATTGATTGCGTCCAACACCCGGTGGATATGCCAATGAGGATTGCATGAGCAAGGCCGGAGAAATTCGAACTCATTCAGAGCCATTCTTCAGCAGGGATTGCGTAGTAGAGGCAGGCTAGCAGGTGGCAAATATCGGTGCATGGATTTGCAAGATCGAGCCTGATTAGTGTGTAGCGATTGTATTGTACTGAGAGCTTGATATGATTAGCTTTGTATGAGGATTGTTACAAGATCTCTATGACATATATTATATAAAGATATTTTGGGTTTTTAGCTTCAGGCTTTCTTGTTAAACAACTGTGTTAATGTGTGTGAATTTTTATTGTTTCATGTGTGCATTGCAATCTTGATTTAATTTCCGCAAATGATCAATGGTGGAATAGATTCTTTATTTTGCATGAAGTTAAAATAGTGTGATATCAGGAGAATATTGGACATATAACACATAATTTATATAATTTCTACATGATAAAACTAAATACTCCTCATCTCTAGTCCATATGGAGGTGGAAAGAGATAATTTCCAAAAAGACACGCAACAAGCAACAACAAACAATGGCTTGAGATTTCCATGTCATCATGCAATCAATGTCATCAGTGTCATGTCATGTCATGAGTCATCATATGCCACATAATTTTATGGACTATGTAAATTCTTATTTTAAAAATGTATTGTAAAGTGGAAGTCCAATGGACATGTATAGAATACGAAGATTCATGTAAAGTTTAAAAGTCATGGGAATGTAAAATAGTGATGAGGGCAGTCAAAGAATCACAAGGGAGGCGAAGGATGCCACCTTTGGTTATATATACACCCTCATTCTACAAAAAGGCAAATTTTCACCTTGGCTCCCCCATAAAGCATCAGAGAGACAATCTAGTTCTTTTAGGGAGAAAATTGTGGCTCCAACGCTCCACTATTGGAGCTAATGGTGCTCGTTGTATACATTTGTCCTATGAATTTTACTTAATATATGAAGCCTCAATGGCCAGCATGTTTTGCATGCATGGATTATAAATATTTGTAAGATTATTTTGTGATTTTTTGTGACTCATGTTTTTTTTCATTTGTACTAGAGTAGTCGAAGTATTTCAGTTATTTTAGTGCTTATCATATTGAGAATGTGTTGTAATGGTTTCAATTATTGTCACATCTTTGTAGACTATTATGTTGAATTTTAGATGGATATTTCTTGTTTGTGTGTGTCTCTCCTAGAGTGATACTATACCTCTCTATTATAGGCTCACTTTCTTTTCCCTCCACAGTAGAACCTCGACACACCTACAGCCGAACACTCACTAAGCACACTCGCTTTCTTTTTGAATGCACATATGTGTTCCTCTCTCTTGATGGTATTTAGAGACAACGAAATCATTTAAATAAAATGGTAACCGGATCGTATTCTTGATGGGGCTCCTATCCCAAACAGTGTGAGGTCAAATTGGGACCACATATCAGGGAGACCCCTTAGAATGTGGCTAGGTCTAACACTGTCAACATTTCTAGTGCTAGAAGGAAGGTAGCCACATTTTTATGTTGGATAACTCCACCCACCCTCATCATACTTCTTCCGGTCCAAGCAATAATATTCCTAGCACCTCCTCTACTCATATTCTTGAAGTTGACAAATATTCTCATGCCAACCTTGGAAAAACTTGTGAATTCTCTTACGCCATCTAACCTATAACCCATCTCTTTGAAAAGGCTATTGGTTTGATCCCTAGAGTACATAATATTCCTTATTTTCCAAACATGAATGCTACAATTCCTACTGGGATAGTGGTCTCTACAATCAAATATTTAGTTCTCGCCACCCTTGAAGAGTTAGAAAAGACTGTAGAAAAACATAAAGAAACCATAGAAACAATCATATTTTAATGGAGGTGAAGGAGACAATGTTGTACTCTTAGATGCCACCTTCCATGAGTTAGGCAGTTACAAAGAGCAGGAGGAATATCCCTTATATTATGAAGAAGAGACAGAGCACATAGACGAAGACATCGCAGACCAAAATCTGGATTGGGTGTCTCAAGGCCCACTCGCTCTACTAGGTGTTTTATAGAAGATGTTGAGACACCTTGAGAAGCTGGTAACGAAGTATAACACTGACAAAGAAGTCAAAGTGGAAGACCATTTGGAAAACTTTTACCTACACCTACATATGCTTGAGGTACATTGCGGTGATGTTGCATGCATAATTTTTCCTTGTACCTTAGAAGGTAGAGCAGTTGTATGGTACCACAGTTTTCCTCCAAGCTCATTTCAGAATTGGAAGGGGTTTAAAAAGTAGTTTCTTGAAAAAAATTTCAATGATAAAATCCTGTCCATGTTATTAAAGGATCTGGGAAATATGAAGATGGAGCAAAAAGAGAAATTTAAATATTTTAACCAGAGGCTCAATCGTATTTTGAACAAATTTCCTGCGAATAAAAAATCTCCTGAATCCATCACTATTGATTACTACAATTATGCCTTACTGAAAAGCATTAAAAATTTCATCAAGAGAACTGCAAAAGAAACATTAGATAAGAATTACAAAGAAGCCATTGTGGTTGAAAAGGAGTTACGTGAAATTGGAGTCATTGTCAATGAGGGACCATCAAAGGACTCCAAGGCCAGGGGTAAAATGTCTCAAGTGTTGGACAATGGATAAACGAATTCTCCCTGTGCGTTTCATGACATGGACTAACTGCCTCTCATGGATCGTTATCTCTGGCTATGAGATTGTTGACTAACACCTGCTGGTTTTGGTATAACAACAATCGTGATTGCCAACAAGTCGTATCAGAGCGTAGGTCACGATTTCGATACACACTCGGCTTGCGTTGGGGGGGGATATTGTTGGAAATTGGATAAACCAACTCTCCCCATGTGTTTCGCGACATGGACTAGCCTACTTTCATGGAACCTTATATCTGGTGATGCGATTTAACCTTATCTTAGGTTTTGGTCTAACGAAAATCGTGATTCCCAACATCAGGCCTCGTCAAGTAAGTCCAAGGATAAATAAGTCACCGATATTTAAATATTGTCCTAGATCATCGAGTCTCTATCCAATGAGTTGGTAGAATTAAAATAAATTTCAAGCGATACCACTATCAGTAGCAAGCCCCTAAGATTCCACTTCTTGAGAAGGGATACCAACTCCAGCAACAACAAAAATCAACCAACTCTTTCTTCACAAAGCTCAAACGTTGTGCTAAATGTCGAGAGCATGGGCATGGACCAATATTGTTCTTAGTTAAATATGGTGCATCTTTAGATGTAATTCCATTGTCCATGGATAAGAAAATAAATTCTAAATGGGATAAGACAGA
>JAXQQM020061806.1:0-23889 GCA_034641835.2 Pinus albicaulis
CAATTTGTGTGTTGAAATTTTAAAGTTAGACATTTGAACTTTAAATCCTCAGGGGAGTGGACCCCAAAGGATAAATAAATTGTGAATGTAACTTAATATTTAAGTTGAGGAAATAAATAAAACTTTCTGGTGTGCATATGGACCAAGAATGAGATTTGGAGATCACTTGCTAAATCCATGAGGATGGATAAGGCACTATTCCCCTAAAATCCTTCAGAAATCCTTGAAGGGAATTATTTCTAATTTAGATTTTGAGGAAGAATCTAAATTTCCCCCAATGATGAGGAAAGTAGTTGGGAAGAGGTGAAAAGCTGGAAAAGCTGAGGAAAAGCATAAAACAGCTTTAAAGAATCCCAAAAATGGGAAGCCTAGGCCAACAGGAAGAAAAGCATCCTGCTATTCTGGACGCAGAATTAGAAACAGGCTTTGGGAAACTATTAGCTTAAATAAGCTACTCCTAAACAGATCAGGGGTTGATCTGTGGTGGATGTAGTCTCAGCTCGGGGGTGAGTTCTGGGAGAAAAAGGAACTCTACGGTTGGGAGGTTGGTCTACTGCATGAGTGGTATGTCTTTAAATGAAATGTTTCATTTACTTCAATCAGTATGAATTGGCTACATATAAAAACAAAATATTTACTTGATTTTATATTCATTATCAGTTCTACATTTAGCAGAATGAGCCACAAGGAGTGCACCTTGTCATTATGCATTGTTGTAGAATATCAACATGTAGAGTAAAATCTTATAGAATCTCTAAACCATAACTGGTTTAAATCTAAAGATACTTATCTCCACAGAAAAATTTGATGAGTCAGTTTTAAATCTGCTTCTGTTTCATAAAATAATGCTAATGTATGCATACATAGGATAGACAAATCTAAAGTCCGTATACTACAGTGGAAATAGCCATAGATGAGTTAATTTTAACGGTGCATGCAAGCAGCTAGAATAGAAATGAACCACTGTTGCAAATTCCATAGATTTCTCCTAGTTAATTAGCTAGGGAGACCACCCTAACAGCCGAGTACATCATTTGGAGCCACATGTATTATATTTATGGTAAACAACATGAATTACAAAGGAAAGCCGTAGATAAAAGAATGTAAAAACTACTCCTATTACGAGAAATTCTGTTTTCACTTTTACCTTGCTATGAAAAAAAAAAAATGTAAAGTAAGTAAATAAACTTTGGTCCATTACAAGTAAGAGTATTTGTGCATGAATGATATACAAAGGTGAGAACAATCGATAGTTACATCTGCTTAGTATCAAACCCTTATTGTTGTATCACAATCATAAAATCCATTGGAGCGCCGAGTCAAAACATTTATACCTTTCATAATGCGAATAGGTTACGGCTTCTACTTCCAGTAGTGACAAATCGTGTACAGAGTAATACCATTCAGGATGAACCATGATTTAAGAGCGAAACCGAACGTATATGTGGACATAAAGCAAAGAGTAACTATCAGAGTTACAATATGATTTAATTGATAAATTTCCAAACCTGAATGAGAAGTCAGCGTATATACAAAAAAAATAGGTAAAACATAGATATTAACCAGGATTCGACATGCGGCAAGAATCTTTGAGTTAGAATGAATGCCGAAAAAGTTGTGTTTAGAAATTTGAGGTAAAATGCTACACAGAAGAACTAAACTATTCATTTCCTGCGGCATATAAATTTTCCCGTGACGTTAACATAGACAATAGTTCTGAAATTATGAACATGATTGTTTACCCTTATTATTAAAATGGAGCTTTTAAATTCATAACATCGTTTTAGCTTAATACCTAGGGTTTATATGTGAAAGACGAAATAAGATTTCACTTCGTTATGGAAAAACAAAAATATAACCAGAGAAAGAAGGGCGTATGTGGGTGAACAGGTTGGGGCAAATGCCGAGTACTCCTGCACAAGTCTATTTACACTAAACTTTATAAATCGACATGCTACTGACAGAGGAATTAACTCGAATGAAAAACATCTTACTGTAGAAATATTATTAAACAGAGTCTCCTCCAGTTAATAAGGATATGCTAGCATAGGAGAAATGAAACGATAAAACAACTGAACTATGGGAGCACGGCAATGAAATAACTTCAACCTTTAACCCTTTCATAGAAACACGAATGTCGGAACCCAACACACTTACTAGAACAAATGAAAAAAAATTATATTCGACAACCGGAGCTGCGTCTCAATCGCACCTTTGAAGAATTGGTAAAGGGGGAAACCTGTACACCGGGACCGCCGGAAACTTGAGTTAGCAAGGCATAGATGTAAACACCGAGAGTTATTTATATAACACCTAAAAAAAAAACAAACACAGACATGCCATAAAAATACAGAGAAAACGGTAGATAAATTTACCAAGGAGTAAGGGTAAATGTCGAATGAGAATAGGATTACTCGCCATGGATGAAATCGACAGGCCCGAAAACGATCGTTCGTCTGGCAGAAGAGTAATAACGTCTTCCTGCTTAGTTAAGCACACCCTTAACTCGTCATATGGCGGAAAACGTAATACCTTATTTAAAATCTGGAATACGCAACATAGTTGCGCAACAAACAATGGAATGCATCATAAGATTAGCTTACGAAAAAACCACAGTCTCTGGACAGAATAGAAAAGAAGGATCCACTCTACGTACAAGGAAATCCACAAATAAATGAATGCGGAAGAGGAGTAGCCAGGTAAGAGGGTTACCATCCGGTCGACTGTGGAACACAAGTCTGCTATGCACATCCAGAAAATTTTAAATCCGTGAAGACTTGAGAAAAAAAAAAAAAAAACGAAAGGGCGAGACGAACAGTAGTGAATCCTGGGCAATGGAGGGTTTAATAATGGGAACCAGGAACCCAAGGATAAAATCTACAAACGTACGTGCGAAATCCAGATCAAGGATTTATGCATTAACACTTCAACGATCCCGAGCTTGACGAAATCCCGAGGGGGATTATAAGAATTAAGTCGAACAGCAACCTCGATACCATTCTGTAAGGTTTAATATTATTCAATTCATTTTCAAGGTACCTGGCAAGCGGACTTTTGGCGAATTCATGAGTTATCCCTGCCGAAATGACCCTTCCCAATTTCTTCTCCAGCTATTGACGAAACGTGCCTTCTGCTTAGAAGTAGTGGTACATTTTTTTGAAACGAATTTTCCCGTGTCGTGAACAAGGAACATGCCAACCTGGAGTCCGTAAACTTGTAGCAAAGGAGGGTAGGACGCATGCACCTCTTTCAGTCCAAAAGATGGATTTCTGGTTGTACCAATTTCTCCATATTCATGCGCGGAACGCTGTCACGGCATACCTACCTGAAACAGTGAATTTTCGATATATGTGAGTTACATGTAATGGTGCGTGAAAGATCACGCAGGTTAGGGTTTAGACGAATGTTAGGGTTACGTGAACTATAAATATTCGGAATAGGACCGAACGACCTCAACGATCGGTAGCTGTGACATTAATTATACAATGTGTTATCATAACTATCGACTTTAACGATCGGTAGGTATAATGTTAATTTCATAATCAGTAATCATACCTATGTGTATATATATATATAGCACCGATATACATAGTGTTAAATATATATAACAATTATGTAATACACCAAATCATATACTATGGTAGTGTAACTTTTGTTTCATGATTTTATATATAAGAGTGTCTAAAGTGGACTATTGTGTCGCGATTTTATATGTAAGTGTATCTAAAGTGGATTATTGTTATCACAATTTTGTATATAGATTTTGTATATAAGAATGTCTAATATGATAGTTGTAAAGGTTCTAAGTGTTACCATAATAAATAGATTAAAAAGGGGTTACTACCTCTTGACCCTAATTAATGTTCAAATGGTTTGAGAATGGAGAAAACCTAGAATGAACTGGTGGAATAGATAGGCAAAGACATACAAGTTTAATTCATGATAAAAAAAAAAAAAAAATTTGGGAGGTGTGACCCATAGAGGATGATCACACTGTGAATCACACTACAAGCATTAACAATGAAACAAAATTAAGAAGGATGTGTAAGAGAAATTTTTATCATAATTATATCATTACATCACTCCTATATAGAAGTTCCCCTTGGAGGAAAGCAGTTAAATGAGTGATAAAACTATGAGTGGTCTGCCCTTGTAGATTCCAAGTAAAGAAATTGAAGATGTCTTCCTAAAGATCATTATGTTAGAACAATTGAAGTGTATATAGAGAAGCAATGATTATGGAGTAGTCCTAGAAAGGAATATGCAGTGATATTATTTTAAAACAGAATGACAGAATAAGAAAAAGGTTAATGATTCTAAGATCAGATTCATTATATTGATGATTGTTGTTGAGAACAATGGAGAGCTCAATAGTAGAAACTATGAATTTTGTCTTAACTATGGGTGCATGTACAAGTTGATGTGAAATTACTGCATGATTTATCAAATTAGTATCAATTGGTATTTGGAACAGGCAGTCTCCCTATCAGTAGAATACCAAGTGTTATCAATGGAGCAGTGATATGGTACAAGTCCTCAAGATTAGAATATTATGGTAGAAGTACATCAAGGGAGTATTCCCAACATTATCAACATTATAGTATATGTGAATTAAGCTCTGGTTGCTCTGATTATTGCAAAGTATCCGAAGTATGAAGGACTAGTTGTGTTAATCTTGCATTTGAATCTCAAGAGTCTTCAATTGATTCATCTAAATCTTCCTTCAGCAGAAAGGAATTGCGTGTATTTCACCATTGCAGAAAGGTTCATCAGTGACATACATAGCCCCTTATGTCATAAATAAAATTGCATAGTTGATAAGTGAGATTGACCAATGCATTGAATGTATCCAACCTCAAGGGTTTCTTTTCTAAAGCACTCTGTATAGTATTAAAGTCAATTGGTCTCTTAGATTGAAAGATGTTGTCTAATATTACTATAAGTTGTAAGTTCTGGTGTGATTTAGTGTTCACATTAGTATCAAGGAAATTTCGGCCAATAGTGTAATATCCTTGTCAGCAGTCTAGCACATATCACCAACAACAGACAGTAAAGGTGAACCACAGCTATAAAAGATATACTGACATCATCATATTTGAATAGATGTGTACTGCAGATATGTATTACAAGAGAGGACATATTCCATCTACAATCTCCCTCAACAAATATGTATCTCAGATGTAGATCATAATATAGACTAAAGTTTATTTGAAGTAGTTTTTATATGTCGTATGGAGCATTCTCAGTATTTTAGTATTGTTCCAATGATGCATCCATGATTATATAGGTCTGATTATATAATTTTTTTCTATGAAGTGTCCTTATCATCACTTTCAGCTTTATACAAGTGCAAGGATTCTGTGCTTTGGGAGGGTATCAGCTTACTGTGTATATACATACAAGTTCAATGATTCTCAAATTTTTCTCCCAGCAACTCTTGTACACCAGTCTAGAGCACCAAGGTATAAAGTCAGAAGAAGAAGGCCTATACATAACTCAGAGAGAAACAATGCAACCCTTTTCCATTGATGTCAAAGGGGGCGGAAAAGCAAGAAGAAGAAGCAAGGCTCTTCTAAAAATCAAGCAGACGAAGAAAGACAAGGAATTTCTCAGAATGAAAATGGGAGCAAGTCCTGGAGGAGGAATTAGAGTATTGGTGGATGTGTTTCCATAAATGAAAAAGGGGGAGACTGTTCGAAATATTGTCATTAATGGCAAAGGAGCACAAAGGAGTAGAGAAGAACCAAAAATAAGGCAAAGAAGCAGATCAGGCAACAATACATTAAGAAAGCATAAAAGACAGGCAGGGGAACAACAGAGAGGCAAGGAGTAGAATTAGACTATCAATAAAGGCACCAAAGGAAGAAAAGGCACCAAAGGCAGTAGAGGTAGCAAGGCAGTAGAGAAGCAGCAAAGGCAAAAGAGAAACAACAAAGATAACATAGAAGAAAAAATCACAGTGGAGAAGCAACAAAGGCAGCGGAGAAGCAGCAATGTCAGCAGAGAAGTAGCAAAGGCATGCAACAAGCATAATAATCCCAAGTGGGAGTGAATAATGAATAAAATAAAAAGCTTAGGAGAGATTAGCTCATCTAGAAACTGAATAAAGCTTACGAAGGATAGTGGAGATGCAGAGTAGCAGTGCTCGGTAAAAGAAAAAAAATCCAATAAGGTGAGAGCTCTTAGAAGAATTCCAAGGGAGGTGATCGAACGACAAAGATCAAATCGTAGAATAAAAGTATTAAGAATTAACGACAGAGATCGGAGTGGGCGGAAGAGATGAAGAAGAGTCGGGTGAACGATGAGCAGACGGTCATGATTAGATCACAAAATTGAAGATTTAATATTAACAATAGAGACATGGACACGTGTCGGGTGGAGAATGAAAGCACACATTGCAAACCAGGAATTACAATGTTTATGTGTTAAGAATTGAAGACCAATCAGATTTGCAAAAAGCAGCAAGGTTCGTTAGATTAAGCACAGATCAACGGTGGGGATCATCTTGCAAAACCATGAAGACTTCATACATCGTAGGATTTAGCAGATAGCGTTAATATTTCGGACGGTAATTCATTTAACTAGCATTGTGAAGTTGATCAACAAAACAAGTGTGGACCATTTGATCCCTCAAAGACCAACGACGGAGATCGAATCGCACCAGGAGTGATTTCGCAAATTACAACTCTTGGAGTTTAGCGTTAAGGCGTTGCATGGTAAGTTAAAGTATTTGCAATGCGAAGTGGAGAAGACATGTGTTGGCATGGTGCAATATCACAGATCGCAAGAGATAGAGTGTAATGAAAAATTAAATCCTATAAAGTGCGAAGTGCGATTAGGTGAGGACCATTATATCTGGGCGCAGATCAATGGCGGACGACAGAACGCAAGTTCGTTGATTGCATATATTGACAGATAGCACTAAGGTATGGTAATTTGTTTGCGATGCGGTAATTTTAGAAAGTGGCGATGTGATGAGGGAAGAGCCACGTGCTAGCTTTACACATTAGCGCACATCAAAGATTTCATGTTTTATGCTTAAGGTTCACACGGTAAGTTAAGTTGGATGCGATGTGATGCGATCGCATATCGCACAAGATAGAAGATACATTATTGCTAACAGTTAAAAGTTGTGGGCATGCATGGTGCAATGTATTTTGATTGGTCAAGGGTTGTGGGACCTGATACCACTTGTTTTGTGTATGTTATGTGTGTTTTGTTATATAAAATATGAGTTTTTTTATCACTAACATATGTATGTGGAATGAACTCCGAAGTTGTATTCCAAAGCATGTTAAAAGGGATTTTATGTGGGCCATAACCCACAAGTCACAAAGAAAAGACCTGAATGCATAACAAAGAACCAAGAACTCGTGTAGAATAGTGTTGCGGTAATGAGTCAAATTAAAAGGCTGAATGCGGAAGAAAAGACTCGAGTAACAAAAGAAAAGTTTAAACTCAGCAAGAAAAGGCTTTGGTAAGAAAAAGTACCAATAGCTCATGCATAACAATGCAACAGCATGGGTCGAGTCGAGCAAAAAGGTGGTTATGCATCACAGTTGAAATATAACTACGAAAACATAAAAGAAAAAGGAAGAACAAGCAGAAGAGGACAAACACATAGCAAAGCTAAGAAGCTGAAAGGGCTGAATTGGAATATTATTATAATTGTAATTGTAAATGTATTAATTATTTTATATTGTTTGGGATGCAAAGGCAAGTCTCTAAGGTAAATAAAAACTCCAATTTAATACTGAAATGAGTGTATGTATTGTTGTAACATCCTGAATATGTTGAGCAAGAAACTGAGAGGATGGAAGGCGAAGAGTCATACCTATTCATTTCATATTCCCATATGGAATGCAAACAATTATGAAGTGGTCTTTATAAATGATGGTATTTTTATATGCATAGAGAGGTTAGAGAGTGGAGGAATAAGACAGAGCAGGTAGAGAATTTGTGAATATCCAGAGCTGATATAAGGCAGATTTAAAGGATGGAAGGACAACAGTGAAGAAAGAGAAAAACAGAGCTAATATCCAGGTAATTCGGCATATGATTTTAATATAGTATGAGGAATTTGGTGCTAATATATCAAGTTGTAGCTTGATATATGTCCATTTGTAGCTGGTTCAGGTAGGAGCCTCCTGTGGGTTGCAGCCTACATAAAATACATGGGAGTTGGTGCTTCTATTTCAAGTTGTAGCTTGCTATATATCCAATGGAAGTTGGTTAAGGTAGGAGCCTACTGTGGGTTGTAGGCTACAAAAAATTGATGGGAGTTGGAGCTTCCTTGAAGTTGTATCTTGTAGAATTTTAGATAGAAGCCTCCTGTGGGTTGTATCCTGCCGAAAATGGATTCGAGTTGAAGCTTCCTTGCAAGTTGTGGCTTGCAAAATTTGAGGTAGTAGCCTCCTATAGGTTAGAGCCTACAAAGAATCAGTGCTGAGAGGGAGTTGGAGTTTGCCTTTGTATTACAATAATAATAATATGTGGTTTTCTCCCTTATGGGTTTCCACTTATATTTTTTGTCCATGTGTATGATGATTATGTGCTAATGTTCTGTATTTAATTTGTTTAATATTTGCTACTCACATATTAAGATTGTTGTTTCATTATATAATAAATTTATCATGAAATGAAGGTGTAAAATAATTTTAAAGGAAAGTTTTCAAAGTCCATGAATGTATTAAACTAATCCACCTCGCTCTCTCGCTTAACTAAGGGATCAACAAATCGATCTTTATATTTGGAGTAAAAAAAGGGTTCCTCTTGAGACGCTCTTCACCCTTGTTGTCTTATACAAATGTGAAATTTGTGGTTACAGTATATCCATAGAGTCTTGGAGAAATATTGAGATGGTTGAAAAGAAATTCATAACCTACAACCTCAAGATCAAGGGAAATACTCCTTATCGTATCCTCCTTATCTAAGTTTTCCTTTCCCCCTTTGAGAGCATGACTATGTTTAGGTGTCTAATGTATAGGAAGATGATTTACAACATGCATATTTGAATAGATGTGTACTGCAGATATGTATTACAAGAGAGGACATATTCCATCTACAATCTCCCTCAACAAATATGTATCTCAGATGTAGATCATAATATAGACTAAAGTTTATTTGAAGTAGTTTTTATATGTCGTATGGAGCATTCTCAGTATTTTAGTATTGTTCCAATGATGCATCCATGATTATATAGGTCTGATTATATAATTTTTTTCTATGAAGTGTCCTTATCATCACTTTCAGCTTTATACAAGTGCAAGGATTCTGTGCTTTGGGAGGGTATCAGCTTACTGTGTATATACATACAAGTTCAATGATTCTCAAATTTTTCTCCCAGCAACTCTTGTACACCAGTCTAGAGCACCAAGGTATAAAGTCAGAAGAAGAAGGCCTATACATAACTCAGAGAGAAACAATGCAACCCTTTTCCATTGATGTCAAAGGGGGCGGAAAAGCAAGAAGAAGAAGCAAGGCTCTTCTAAAAATCAAGCAGACGAAGAAAGACAAGGAATTTCTCAGAATGAAAATGGGAGCAAGTCCTGGAGGAGGAATTAGAGTATTGGTGGATGTGTTTCCATAAATGAAAAAGGGGGAGACTGTTCGAAATATTGTCATTAATGGCAAAGGAGCACAAAGGAGTAGAGAAGAACCAAAAATAAGGCAAAGAAGCAGATCAGGCAACAATACATTAAGAAAGCATAAAAGACAGGCAGGGGAACAACAGAGAGGCAAGGAGTAGAATTAGACTATCAATAAAGGCACCAAAGGAAGAAAAGGCACCAAAGGCAGTAGAGGTAGCAAGGCAGTAGAGAAGCAGCAAAGGCAAAAGAGAAACAACAAAGATAACATAGAAGAAAAAATCACAGTGGAGAAGCAACAAAGGCAGCGGAGAAGCAGCAATGTCAGCAGAGAAGTAGCAAAGGCATGCAACAAGCATAATAATCCCAAGTGGGAGTGAATAATGAATAAAATAAAAAGCTTAGGAGAGATTAGCTCATCTAGAAACTGAATAAAGCTTACGAAGGATAGTGGAGATGCAGAGTAGCAGTGCTCGGTAAAAGAAAAAAAATCCAATAAGGTGAGAGCTCTTAGAAGAATTCCAAGGGAGGTGATCGAACGACAAAGATCAAATCGTAGAATAAAAGTATTAAGAATTAACGACAGAGATCGGAGTGGGCGGAAGAGATGAAGAAGAGTCGGGTGAACGATGAGCAGACGGTCATGATTAGATCACAAAATTGAAGATTTAATATTAACAATAGAGACATGGACACGTGTCGGGTGGAGAATGAAAGCACACATTGCAAACCAGGAATTACAATGTTTATGTGTTAAGAATTGAAGACCAATCAGATTTGCAAAAAGCAGCAAGGTTCGTTAGATTAAGCACAGATCAACGGTGGGGATCATCTTGCAAAACCATGAAGACTTCATACATCGTAGGATTTAGCAGATAGCGTTAATATTTCGGACGGTAATTCATTTAACTAGCATTGTGAAGTTGATCAACAAAACAAGTGTGGACCATTTGATCCCTCAAAGACCAACGACGGAGATCGAATCGCACCAGGAGTGATTTCGCAAATTACAACTCTTGGAGTTTAGCGTTAAGGCGTTGCATGGTAAGTTAAAGTATTTGCAATGCGAAGTGGAGAAGACATGTGTTGGCATGGTGCAATATCACAGATCGCAAGAGATAGAGTGTAATGAAAAATTAAATCCTATAAAGTGCGAAGTGCGATTAGGTGAGGACCATTATATCTGGGCGCAGATCAATGGCGGACGACAGAACGCAAGTTCGTTGATTGCATATATTGACAGATAGCACTAAGGTATGGTAATTTGTTTGCGATGCGGTAATTTTAGAAAGTGGCGATGTGATGAGGGAAGAGCCACGTGCTAGCTTTACACATTAGCGCACATCAAAGATTTCATGTTTTATGCTTAAGGTTCACACGGTAAGTTAAGTTGGATGCGATGTGATGCGATCGCATATCGCACAAGATAGAAGATACATTATTGCTAACAGTTAAAAGTTGTGGGCATGCATGGTGCAATGTATTTTGATTGGTCAAGGGTTGTGGGACCTGATACCACTTGTTTTGTGTATGTTATGTGTGTTTTGTTATATAAAATATGAGTTTTTTTATCACTAACATATGTATGTGGAATGAACTCCGAAGTTGTATTCCAAAGCATGTTAAAAGGGATTTTATGTGGGCCATAACCCACAAGTCACAAAGAAAAGACCTGAATGCATAACAAAGAACCAAGAACTCGTGTAGAATAGTGTTGCGGTAATGAGTCAAATTAAAAGGCTGAATGCGGAAGAAAAGACTCGAGTAACAAAAGAAAAGTTTAAACTCAGCAAGAAAAGGCTTTGGTAAGAAAAAGTACCAATAGCTCATGCATAACAATGCAACAGCATGGGTCGAGTCGAGCAAAAAGGTGGTTATGCATCACAGTTGAAATATAACTACGAAAACATAAAAGAAAAAGGAAGAACAAGCAGAAGAGGACAAACACATAGCAAAGCTAAGAAGCTGAAAGGGCTGAATTGGAATATTATTATAATTGTAATTGTAAATGTATTAATTATTTTATATTGTTTGGGATGCAAAGGCAAGTCTCTAAGGTAAATAAAAACTCCAATTTAATACTGAAATGAGTGTATGTATTGTTGTAACATCCTGAATATGTTGAGCAAGAAACTGAGAGGATGGAAGGCGAAGAGTCATACCTATTCATTTCATATTCCCATATGGAATGCAAACAATTATGAAGTGGTCTTTATAAATGATGGTATTTTTATATGCATAGAGAGGTTAGAGAGTGGAGGAATAAGACAGAGCAGGTAGAGAATTTGTGAATATCCAGAGCTGATATAAGGCAGATTTAAAGGATGGAAGGACAACAGTGAAGAAAGAGAAAAACAGAGCTAATATCCAGGTAATTCGGCATATGATTTTAATATAGTATGAGGAATTTGGTGCTAATATATCAAGTTGTAGCTTGATATATGTCCATTTGTAGCTGGTTCAGGTAGGAGCCTCCTGTGGGTTGCAGCCTACATAAAATACATGGGAGTTGGTGCTTCTATTTCAAGTTGTAGCTTGCTATATATCCAATGGAAGTTGGTTAAGGTAGGAGCCTACTGTGGGTTGTAGGCTACAAAAAATTGATGGGAGTTGGAGCTTCCTTGCAAGTTGTATCTTGTAGAATTTTAGATAGAAGCCTCCTGTGGGTTGTATCCTGCCGAAAATGGATTCGAGTTGAAGCTTCCTTGCAAGTTGTGGCTTGCAAAATTTGAGGTAGTAGCCTCCTATAGGTTAGAGCCTACAAAGAATCAGTGCTGAGAGGGAGTTGGAGTTTGCCTTTGTATTACAATAATAATAATATGTGGTTTTCTCCCTTATGGGTTTCCACTTATATTTTTTGTCCATGTGTATGATGATTATGTGCTAATGTTCTGTATTTAATTTGTTTAATATTTGCTACTCACATATTAAGATTGTTGTTTCATTATATAATAAATTTATCATGAAATGAAGGTGTAAAATAATTTTAAAGGAAATTTTTAAAAGTCCATGAATTTATTAAACTAATCCACCCCCCCCCCCCCCCCCCCGCCCTCTTAGTTTAACTAAGGGATCAACAAATCGATCTTTATATTTGGAGTAAAAAAAGGGTTCCTCTTGAGACGCTCTTCACCCTTGTTGTCTTATACAAATGTGAAATTTGTGGTTACAGTATATCCATAGAGTCTTGGAGAAATATTGAGATGGTTGAAAAGAAATTCATAACCTACAACCTCAAGATCAAGGGAAATACTCCTTATCGTATCCTCCTTATCTAAGTTTTCCTTTCCCCCTTTGAGAGCATGACTATGTTTAGGTGTCTAATGTATAGGAAGATGATTTACAACATGGAATCCAAGAAGCTTAAGAGGAAGCATGTATTTATATATGCTTTTAAATTTCTTATAGACACACCGTTCTCATAAGGAACCCTAACCTTAACATGCGTCTGTGGAAACTGAAAAGGGAGAAACCGGCCATCTATATAACACGCTGCAGGTAGCGGTATTGGAGCAGTTCCGTGCCGAGAAAATTTCGGACCACAGATAGTTTTGACAATAAACGACAACGCCCCTCTAAGAGATTATTTTACGGCACAAAAAAAATTCCGACCACAAACAGTAATGAAATCGGAGACCGAGAAAACGTTCATCTATGGAACACACTATCTATGTAATCGGTAGATCAGTTTCCCAGTGATAAAATTTTCCGACCAGAAACATTTCTAACAATAAACACCACACGTCCGTATACAAGAATCCGGCTAAGGTACGATATCTGTTTCCTGCGGATAAAATTTTCCGTCAAGAAGCAGTTCAGATAATGAACACAAATGTCCGCCAACAAAAATCCGTTCGTCTATGTAAAAACGTCCATCATGGTAACACGTTAAAGGGTACGAGATCAGTTTCTGGCTGGGAAACTTTTCCGACCACAAACAGTTCTGATAATGCGCCAACATCCATTTACGAGATCATTTTTCGGCTAACAAAATTTCCCGATAACAAACGGTTATAATAATGAACGTCAACGTCGCTCTACGACATCGTTTTCTACTGAGAAAATGTGTCGACCACAAACAGAAACCGTTCCGATAATAAACGCCAACATCCATTTACGATATTAGCTTCCGACTGATAGCCAGATAAAATTTCCGACAACAAACGGTCATGAACGTCAATGTCTGTCTTTGACATGGGTTTTACGGTGACATTAAAAAAACCAAATTTAAAAAAAATAAACCAAAAAAATATTTTATATTTATAATTAATTACTTTATAACCATCATTCTAATGTTAAGGATAAAAAATAATAAAAAATCAAAATAAACATTGGTTTTACGGTGACATTAAAAAAACCAAATTTAAAAAAAATTAAAAAAAAATTATATATATATATAACCATCATTCTAAAGATTTAAAAAAAAAAAAAAATCACTTTCAAAAGAACTCGTTCTGTCATTCCATCTAAAAATATAATTGCAACCATAAACTTTTCATAAATATCATTCGATCATTCAATTAAAAAATACAATTTATAATACTTAAGGAATTAAAGAATATAAATAAATAAATAAAAAATACAAAAATGTGTAGTATTTGAGTAAATAGATGCAATTTCAGTAAAATCCGTCCTAATAATATTTTTAAATGCATCCCTTGATGCGCCAACTACTTTTGGACGATTACCACATCCATCTTTCTAATCTTTGAATGCATCCTCAATTCCCAATTGTTTCTGCTAAATTCTCAAATTTATAATTTCTACTAAATTCTTCCTAAACTATATGGAAAAACATTCCAAAATACTTCCAAAATATATAACAAAATAGGGTTCCATGTTCTAAAAAGTAAAACTTATTTTAAAAGTTAAAACAGTTAAATACTATTCAAACTTATTAAACACTAACAGAGAGTACGGTGGCTACATCGAGGGATGTGATAATTGATGCGGAACTCATATATCAAATCAATTACAGCGGTTCCATGGACCGATAATCGGGCAGTGCGAAACTCTTTGTGAGCGGTAATGGTTCATAACCATGTATTGCTGTATTTAATGTATTGGTGAATTTAATATGAAAATTATTCCAAAGCCCATTGGTGTTTCATATTCACGAATTACCGTTAGAGTGTTTCATATTCACGAATCACCGTTAGAGTGTGAAGTTTATCATTGATTTTTAAAGAGTGGTTTTTAATTAGATTTTTTGAAATTTTTGGCGGATTTTTTTAATCTGGCTAAAATATTTAAGTGAAATCTTGATTTCTATTATTTAAACTGATTCTTTTACTACCACAAATGGTACTAACAATAAACACCACACGTCCTTATAGAATCCGACTAAGGTACGAGATCAATTTTGTGCCAAGAAAATTTACCGTTAACAAGCAGTTCTGATAATGAACACGAATGTCCCTCAGCAAGAATGCCGTTAGAAAATTTTACAAAAAGTTATGATAATGAACGGCAATGTTCGTTCTATCTAAACGGAGACTGTGAAAACGTCCATCATGGTAACACGTTATAGGGTACGATATCATTTTCTGGTTGGGAAATTTTCCCGACCACAAACGGTTCTGATAATGAACTCCACCCTCCATTTACAAGACTATCTTTGGGCTCACAAAATATCCTGGCAACAAACAGTTATAATAATGAACGTCAACGTCCCTCTACGACATTGGTTTTTCGCTGAGAAAATTTCCCGACAACAAACAGAAATAGTTTTGATAATGAACGTCAATGTCCATTTACTAGATCAGCTTCCGGTTGATAAAATTTTCCAACAACAAACTGTTATAATAATGAACTTCACCATCCCTCTACGACATAGATTTTCCGCGGAGAAAATTTGCCGACCAATGAACGCCAACGTCGGTTAAGATGCTGAGAAAATTTTCTGACCACAAACAATTCCGATAATTAACGCCAACACCTATTTACGAGATCTGTCTCCGGAAAATCTCTGGACCATAAAGAATTCTAGTAATGAACGGTAATGTCCGTCTATGTAAACGTAAACGTAGAAAACGACCATAAACGGAGATGGAGAGGTAGAGGTAGGGCCTAGCCCACGTAATGGGGTTAGAATAATCGATTATGTAAACTGAAACGAAAGAAATTCAAACAGAGATAACGTTTGTCTATGTAAATGGATAGCAACGAAGACGGACAAGTGGGCCCAGGTATCAGGAGGTATCTAAACCGAGACGGAGAGGTGGGACCGCCTGAAAATCTACAATCGAGATATGTAAACCAAGACGGAGAGATTGGTTGACTTAATATTGACATTTATGTCCTTGTGGAAGTTGATAATAAAATAACTTAATAAAGGGATAAGCTTTTTTATTTGGTTGGAATTTCTCCTTCAATATTTGTAAGAATTCTTTGAAGTTGGTTCATCAGTCTCTTACATTTCTAGGAATTTCTTTAAGGTTGTGAAGTTGGATCGTAAGTGTCTTACATTCCTAGGATTTCTTTAAAGTTGGATCGTTAGGTCTTACATTCGTCTTACATTCCTAGGATTTCTTTAAAGTTGGATCGTTAGGTCTTACATTCGTCTTATTGTTTTTTAATTTTCTCCAAAGATTTCAATTTTACCATAGGCTTTTAGTCTCTGTTGAATATAATTATTTTTTACCCATTATTAAAATTTTAATTTATAATTATTTTATTTTTAAATAAAATATTTTATTTTTAATTATAATTATATAAAATCTATAATTAATATTAATAAACTAAAAATAATTAAGACTAATAAAAATTGAATAATTTTATTTTAAAAATTGTAAATTAAAATTTATTTTATAATATTATAAAATTTGTTATACAAATAATTAATTATAACTATAAAATTTTTTGTAATAATGATTTTTCTGGATCCATCACATTACATAGATTATATTGTGACATTTAAAACCAACTATTATTAAAATTTATTATCAAGACAAAAATCTCACTTCAAATGAATAAAAAAAAAAATTCATTTTATTTTAAAACATCGTAAATAAAAAATAAGATTATAAAATTTATTTGTATCTTAAAAAAGTTGCTTATTTAAATTTAGTGTGAAACATTCTCGTAAATATCAATGGTGACCTTTAATGTTATTATTCAAATCCACATTTAAAAGTCAAATTAATCTAACACAAGAAAACAAAAAATTCAATAATTAAAAAGACTCCATTAACTTAAAATTCAATAATAATAAAAAAAACACGAGTGACTTACTTAAAGTTCAATTTAATCAAATAGAACAAAATGCACACGAGTGACTCAATCCAACTTAAATAAGATCCACCCAACTACGGCATTCATCTCTCAAAGATTGCGAACCGCTGATTATGGAGAAATATGGTAGCGAACCGTTACACCGTTACCTTGTTTAGAATTGGCACCTGAACGCCTTGGGGTATCTTTATATCGATTGAGCCCTGGGCATCTTAGGTCGATTTCAATTTTTCTTTGTCCAGAAATAATTAAAACAAATTCACAACACAACACAGAATCGTGAGACAAAGATCACTGAATAATTGATCTCAACTTCAGTCGTGGTAACTGCAGTTGCAAAATTGGCCTTCAGATCTCTAGTGTCAGATGTTGGAAATTAATTCCAACTGCTGAAGTCAATCAGCAGTAATTACAGAGTAAATGAAAAGCGGCACATTGAAGCCAAGACTAAGGCGGTTGCCTACTGTATTAATGAAAATTGCAAAAGGATTGGAAAGCTTCACAGCTGCAGTACAGAACAGATGGGATTTGATCCCTTTGATATTTTACAGGGCGGTAGCTGATTTCTCAAAGAGAAGAATTAGTTGTTAAAGACTCAAAGTCTCGGCAGCAAGCAGAGCTCTAATTACAGATTGGAATAGGCTTTAAAGCCTTACCCATTTAAATCGACGGAGTAATGGCAGAGGCGGTAAATCGCATTTTAATAAGTGAAGTGTCTTGTTGATGAGGAGTTGCGATGCGATGCGATCCAATCGCAATTGCATATCGCAATAACCAAAGTTCAAATGTCTTATGGATGTGGTGGAGCTCCGATGCGATGCAATCATCATAATCGCAAAGGAACGGAGGAGTATCTATCTATCTATATATATATATATATATATATATATATATATATATATATATATATATATATATATATATATATATATATTGCACCAGTTGAAAGCCGCGATGCGATCGCGCGATCGCGGCATCGCAAATCGCAACATCGCAAGTTTTTTTTGTTCTGCTATATGTTTGATTGCAAATATTTGTGATGCGATCCCATCGCACATCGCAAAATCGCATTCGCAGTTTAGGTTGGGTCGTTTGAAATTGTTTTAACACGCGGACCCGATAAGTTTATATGTTTTGTTTTTATGTTTTAATATGTGCGCGCCACATATAAAAGAAAGGCCCGGGAGCCTATAATTGTAATGTTTTATAAAACAGAGTCGTTTTTTTTTATGCACAATAGTGCAGAATTGAAAATACACAGCAGCGTATTTTTCAGAGAGAGACAAAGTGTTTTATTTTGAGAGACAGGAAGGTGTTCTCTATGCACTGTGTTGTAGCAGCAGTCACGTTTTTAATCCCTCTGCTAGAGGAAGAAGTTGTAACAATTTTTATGGAATAAAATTTTGTTTTCTGAGTTGAAACTCTGTTCTCTGTGAGTGAAAATTTTATTAATTTCTCTGTGTTATAGAGGGGAGTTTATTCTCTCTATTATTGTTCTAGAATTTTTTTTCAATATTTCAACATGGTATCAGAGCTAGTCCAGGCTCTTTGAAGATCAAAGAAGCTGAAGGAAAGGAGTTCTTTGTTGCAGCAGCTTCTCCAGCAGTGTGAAGACTCAGCCAAAAAGAATCCAAAGGTATTTCTCTATACAATTTTTGTGTTACTATTGCAGAACAGTCAAATGTTTTTGAATCATAGTTAAAAGTGCAGAATGGCTGGAGCCAGCACTGGTATGGGTATGGGAAATATCCACCTCCCACTATTTAATGGGAAAAATTATGACTATTGGTCAATAAATATGAGGGCTTTATTTGTCTCCCAAGATTTATGGGAATTTGTTGAGGAAGGCTTTGAAGAACCAGCATATGAACATGATTTTAATATGTTAACTCAAGCAGAAAGAGAGATGCTGAAGAGCAATAAGAAGAAAGACTCCAAAGCTCTTTTCTTTTTGTATCAAGCAGTGCATGAGAGTGTGTTTCCAAGGATAGCAGCAGCTAAGAGATCTAAAGAAGCATGGGAAACTCTCAAGACAGCCTATCAAGGCATGGAGAAAGTGAAGACAACAAAATTTCAGTTGCTGAGGAGAAACCTTGAGACTCTCTGTATGAAAGAGTCAGATACTATTGACTCATTCTTCACTCATGTGATTGGAATGGTCACACAAATAAGATCTCATGGAGAGAATCTTGAAGATAAGAGGATTGCAGAAAAAATCTTGAGATGTTTACCCTCAAGATTTGATGTGATTGTCACCACCATAGAAGAGACTAAGGATCTCACAAATTTTTCAGTGGATGAACTACATGCATCACTGATGACCCATGAACAGAGATTGGGTAGGAGTGAAAAATCATCTCTTGAACATGCCTTTAAGTCCCAGATGTCTTTAGAAAGAGGAAGAGGGCAAGGCAGAGGAAACAAAATAGGAAGAGGCAGAAGCCAAAATAGAGGTGGAAGGAACAACCCTTCACATTCACATGGAAGGTGCAACAGTCAAAGTCACAGCCATGACCAAGGCAACAGCCAGCAAAGTGGTCAACAGAATGCTCAAGGATAAGGGTATGATAAGTCCAATGTCCAATGTTACTACTGTAAAAAATATGGTCATTATGCTAATGAATGTAGAAAGAAGCAGAATGATATGGGAAGTAGAACTAGTGCAAATTTCACTAAAGAAAATATCAGCCAAAATAATGTGTTTTTAGCTTATAATATGGCTGAAGAAAAAAGTGAGGATTTATGGTTTCTAGACTCCGGTTTCATTAACCATATGACAAGAAACATAGCAATGTTTTCCATGTTAGATGAGAATGTGCAGTCACAAGTCACACTAGGAACTGATAGCAAAGTTTCTGTTATGGGAAAAGGAGATGTAAATGTCTTAACAAGGAAAGGTGCAAAGAAATCCTTAGTAGATGTTTATTATGTTCCAGGAATGAAGTGTAACCTCTTAAGTATTGGACAACTTGTCCATAAGGGGTATAATTTTTTGTTTGAGGATGATGTTTTTACCATCATGGACAAACCACCCAGCAAACAATGTATTGCTAAAGTAAAGATGACAAAGAACAGAATGTTCCCTCTCAGAATGAGAGCAGACTTGAAGAATGAAGAAAAGATGGCAGCAATGGCACAAGAGACTTTCCAAAGAGAACCAAAAGATGATAATTGGTTATGGCACTTGAGATTTGGACATCTCAACTTTGGAGGTCTTAATCTGTTGAACAGAAAAGGAATGGTAAGTGGTTTACCATTGATAGAGAAACTAGACAGCCTTTGTGAAGGTTGTATCTTGGGGAAACAACACAGAGAAAGTTTTCCTTCTGGGAAAAGCATAAGGGCGAAAGCACCCTTAGAAATTGTTCACTCAGATTTGTGTGGACCGATGCAAACTCCATCGCTTGCAAGCAGCCACTATGTGTTAACATTCATAGATGATTTTACAAGAAAAACTTGGGTTTACTTTTTGAAAAACAAAAGTGAAGTGTTTGAAAAATTTTGCAATTTCAAAGCACTTGTTGAGAACCAGAGTGGGCTGCATATCAAAGTCTTAAGGACTGATTGAGGAGGTGAATATATCTCTAAACATTTTCTACATTTTTGTAGAGAAAATGGTATACATAAGCAGTTTACAACTAGATATACTCCGCAGCAAAATGGAGTAGCCGAAAGGAAGAACAGAACCATAATGGACATGGCAAGGAGTATGTTAAAGGCAAAGTATTTTCCTAATGATTATTGGGCTGAAGCTGTACATTGTGCAGCGTACATTTTGAATAGATGCCCTACAAAAGTAGTTATGAACAAAGTGCCAGAAGAGGCATGGAGTGGCACTAAGAAAAGTTTCACACACATGAAGGTATTCGGATGTGTGGCTTATGCACACATACCAGATCAATTAAGGAAGAAGTTGGACAACAAGGGGGAGAAATGTATTTTCATTGGATACAGTGAGGAATCCAAGGCCTACAGGTTGTATAACCCATCTACCAAGAAGTTTATTGTGAGCATAGATGTTCAGTTTATTGAAGAGGAAGCTTGGGATGGAAGCATAGAGAAGACAATAAATGTTAAACATTGTTTATCTCATGATGAAAGCAATGATGAGTTAGCTGAAATAGATCCCCAAACAGCAACACCAAAAAAAGAGCAGCAGAGCACACCCTTGAGGAGAAATGACAGTGCTTCTCCAAGCACACCACAAGGAGGAAATTCAAGTGCTTCTTCAAGCACTTGTACACCTACTGAAAGAGGTAAGAAATTCATAAGTTTGAAAGATATTTGTGAAAAAGATATAGCAAATGAAGGTATCAATTCTTTGTTTGCTTTATATTGTCATGTTGATGAACATGTTCATTTCGAAGAAGCTATCAAGGATAAGAAATGGATAGAAGCTATGGATGAGGAGATAAATGCCATAGAGAGGAACAAAACTTGGGATTTGGTTGAACTCCCAAAAGGTAAAGATGTCATAGGAGTTAAATGGGTCTACAAGACCAAAAGTAATGCTGAAGAAAAAATAGAGAGACACAAGGCAAGACTTGTTGTCAAAGGTTATAAACAGAAGCATAGATTATGAGGAAACTTTCGCACCGGTTGCTAGAATGGAAACCGTGAGAGTAGTGTTATCCATAGCAGCACAAAACAAGTGGAAAGTTTACCAAATGGACATGAAGTCAGAATTCCTAAATGGAGTGTTAATGGAAGAGGTTTACATAGAACAACCTCTCGGCTATGAAAATAAAGGCCAAGAGCACAAATTTTGTAAATTGAAGAAAGCTCTTTATGGGCTGAAGCAAGCGCCAAGAGCGTGGTACAGTAGAATAGATTCATATCTACTGGAAAATGGATTTGAAAAGTGTGAGGGAGAACCCACCCTCTACATCAAAGAAAAGGACGGTAAAATATTGATTGTAGTTTTATATGTTGATGATGTTATTTTCATAGGTAATGATGATTGCCTTATTGAAAATTTTAAAACAGTCATGAAAGAAAAATTTGAAATGACTGACATGGGTTTGTTGAGATACTTCTTGGGAATAGAAGTAGAACAAGATCAAAATGGGATTTTTATCTCATAGGCAAAGTATGTTAATGAAGTGCTGGAAAGATTTAATATGCAGGAGAGAAAAGCAGCTATCACTCCCACAGTGATGGGATTAAAACTCAGTAGAGAGGAAAACAGCAAGGATTTTGATCCTAGCTTATACAAAAGCATAGTTGGCAGCCTTATGTATTTGACTGCAACTAGGCCGGACATAATGCATGTTGTTAGCTTGATTTCCAGATTCATGGAAAATCCAAAGGATGCACATTGGCAAGCATCAAAAAGAATTCTGAGGTATGTTAAAGGTACTAAAAGCTTTGGTATTTTCTATACTACTTCATAATGTTCAGATTTAGTTGGATACACTTACAGTGATTGGGCTGGAAGTGTTGATGATTGGAAGAGTACTTCCGGTTATGTTTTTCACATGGGTTCAGGAGCCATTTCATGGTCTTCTAAGAAACAACCCATTGTAGCATTATCTACAACAGAAGCAGAATATGTGGTAGCTACAGTAGCAGCGTGTCAAGCAGTTTGGATGAGAAAAATGTTGAGAAGTTTAGGCCAAGAACAGGTAAAATGGACAGTGATCTTTTGTGACAATAGCTCAGCTATTGCATTGTCTAAAAATTTAGTTTTTCATAAAAGGACAAAGCACACTGACACCAAGTTTCACTTCATACGTGAATTGGTTAACAATGGTGAGATAGTTTTGCAACATTGCAGAACATAGGATCAATTTGCAGATATCCTCACAAAGCCACTGACGCAGAAAAGCTTTGAACATTTCAGGAAATGCTTGGGTATGCAGAAAAACCCAACAATTGAAATTAAGGGGGAGTGTTGGAAATTAATTCCAACTGCTGAAGTCAATCAACAGTAATTGCAGAGTAAATGAACAGAGGCACATTGAAGCCAAGACTAAGGCGGTTGCCTGCTGTATTAATGAAAATTGCAAAAGGATTGGAAAGCTTCACAGCTACAGTATAGAACAGATGGGATTTGATCCCTTTGATATTTTATAGGGTGGTAGCCGATTTCTCAAAGAGAAGAATTAATTGTTAAAGACTCAAAGTCTCTCCAGCAGGTAGAGCTTTAATTATAGATTGGAATAGGCTTTAAAGCCTTACCAATTTAAATCGGCGGAGTAATGGCAGAGGCGGTAAATCACATTTTAATAAGTGAAGTGTCTTGTTGATGAGGAGTCGCGATGCGATGCGATACAATCGCAATCGCATATCGAAATAACCGAAGTTCAAATGTCTTGCGGATGTGGTAGAGCTCCGATGCGATGCGATCATCACAATCGCAAAGGAACATAGGAGTATATATATATATATATATATATATATATCTGTGTGTGTTGGGCCGGTTGAAAGCCGCGATGTGATCGCGCGATCGCGCCATCGCAAATCTCAACATCGCAAGTTTTGTTTGTTCCACCATATGTTTGATCGCAGATATTTGCGATGCGATCCCATCGCACATCGCAAAATCGCAATCGTAGTTTAGGTTGGGCTGTTTGAAATTGTTTTAACATGCGGACCCAATAAGTTTATATGTTTTGTTTTAATTTTTTAATATGTGCGCGCCACATATAAAATAAAGGCCCGGGAGCCTATAATTGTAATGTTTTTTTATAAAACAGAGTCATTTTTTTTTATGCGCAGCAGTGCGGAATTGAAAATACACAGCAACGTATTTTTCAGAGAGAGACAAAGTGTTTTATTTTGAGAGACAGGAAGGTGTTCTCTGTGCACTGTGTTGTAGCAGCAGTCACGTTTTTAATCCCTCTGCTAGAGGAAGAAGTTGTAACAATTTTTATGGAATAAAAGTTTGTTTTCTGAGTTGAAACTCTGTTCTCTGTGAGTGAATTTTTTTTTAATTTCTCTGTGTTATAGAGGGGAGTTTATTCTCTCTATTATTGTTCTGGAATTTTTTTTCAATATTTCAACATCAGAGACAGATGACAGAACAGTCATGAAGGAAGTTGTTGCTGAGCTGGAGAAAATCAGAAAA
>JAXQQM020058507.1:0-239303 GCA_034641835.2 Pinus albicaulis
AAAAGAACATATTTGCAATTGAAAAAGAAAAAGTATGTTCCATCTCCCATAATATTTTAGAAATAATGTAATGACGTATATTTATAATTCAACTAAATGTCTAATACATCTATGAAAAAGTGTAATAAAGTATATTTACAACACAAGTAAATGTCTAATATAGTAGTTTTTTAATTTCTAGACTACGAAAAATTTTCTTGAATGTATGGGACGTGTTGGGTAGGTGAGAAAGAATGAGAATGTAACGAATATGCATCTAATTAAAAAAAGGAAAAAGTGCGTTACATTTCAATAATATATTTAAAGAATGTAATAAATGTATTTATACTTAAAGTAAATGTGTAATAAAATAAAATATTTAAAAAGAAATGGAAATTTATAAATATATATATTTAATTACAAGAAAAAGAATAAGAGATTATAAAATTATGAAAAAATATAAGAAATTGAATCATTATAAATTTATTTTAACTTTGGAGTTAGTGTAACTATATAATATAAATAGTTATTGTAACCATATATATAGTTAATAAATATGATTTTGTTATAATATTATTTTTTAACACTTTAGGTTTAAAATCAGTTTTAATTAATTAATTTAATTAAAAGAGAAAAAACAGGTATAATTATTTTTTTAAGATAAATTATAACTTTTGATCTATAACTACTATTATTAAAAATATTTGAGAAAGTTATGTTAGGTTAGATCTCTATGGTCTACCTAATAGTTATTGATCCTTTATCTAATAGTTATTGATAATTAAATTAAAATTCTTGAAACTTTATTCCAAAATAGGCACACCTATCTAGTAGTTATTTATGGACCCACCTAATAGTCATTGATAATTAAATGGAAACTCTATTCCAAAATAGACACGCCTACCTAGAAGTTATTGATCCGTCCACCTAGTAGCTATTAATAATTAAATTAAAATTATGAAAACTTTATTCCAAAATAAACACACCTATTAACATAATAATTAAATTGAAATTATAAAAATCTTATTCCAAAATAAATACACCAATCTTATTCCAAAATAAATTAATAAAACTAAAATAGTTATTTATTTGCATCACCTTTTCATATGTGTACACCCCACATCTAAAATGGCAAGGTAGATTTCATTTTCATACTATGTATCATAAAAATAAAGTTTAAAAAGTTAATGTATTGAACCAAAAAATAAGACAAAAAATGTGATGGAAGAGATAAAATCGAAAAAAATATAAGAAGTTAAATATATTTTTATTTATTTATTTTTTTAATCCTAACGCCCATCAAATATTTGACAAAAATTTCCTTAACGTGAGATATCGGGAGTTCCTTAAACAATTAAACCATTAATGATTTTTTTCAATTGAACAACCTCTAATGTGAACTTTGACTAATTTAAATAAAGACTAATTTAAATAAAACTGTTATAATAAATAAAATATTAGTTTGTAATTATATATAATATTATTAATATATAATTAAGTATATAATATAATAAATGTATTATATATAATTTATAATTATTATATAATATCATTCTCTATAATTTTATTAATATATATTAATATTAATAATAATCATATATTTATTAAGATAATATTATATAATTATATATTATAAATTATATTATAAAAAATATATATAAAGCTATATATTATATATAACATATATAAATATAAATATAATTTTTGACCATAATTTATTTATATTAATTGTGATTGTTGTAGAAAGATTATAGACTTGTTTGAAGGTTGATTTTTTAATAAAATCATCAACTGAAATTTTGAGTGAGGATAAATCACATAACATTACTCAAGAAGACCAGTAGATGTGAGATCCAACATCAGGGGCTTTGAATAATCAAAATGTTATACCGTTATATGAAGATGAAAATGATTGAAGACGATGAGACTCAGCAATAGAAAACTAAAATAGCAGGAAACTTAGAAGAAAGCAAGATGTGAGATTTGTTCAGAGCTGAAAAACGCTAAGAAATGAGTGCCCTTGTGAAAGATGCAAGGGATGCAAGGATTGAAGACAAACGGACTTCTAATAACAACAACTAAAGAATTGTAGAGACTTTGGACCTGGCCCCGAAGGTGGGCATGAATATCATCCATATAAGCTGTTCATTATGTGTATTTAGATGGTGGTGTTTCTGTAAATGTTTGTATGTATATTTTATTTTAGATTGTATGTCTTTGTGTTGTAAATTTTATTATATTTCTTTTGTAAATGTTTATATGCTATTCAGAGATATTTAACCTATGTTTTCATTTTGATGTGGAGAAATATTATTTGATTATTATGGTTAGGATTGTATAAGGGGTTAGTTCAAGTTAGGGTTAATTAGTTTATGAGCTACGGATAAGGTGTTATTGCTAAGAGTTTAGGGGTTAGGGGTTAATGGCTTAGTGGTTAGGGGTTAAAGGGCTTATGGGAATGGCATTAAGGTGTTAGGGGTTAAAGGGCTTATGGGAATGGCATTAAGGTGTTAGGGGCTTAATTAGGACCTAGAGGATTTAGAGGTTAATGGGTTTTTAGGGAGCATTATTAATAATTTTTCAAATTATAATATGCACATTTAAAATGTTATGTTCCTAACCACAATGTACTTTTATCATAAAAGAGACTCTTTCTCATTTTTAAAGGAAAAAAGTATGGGACACAAGTCTTGCACTTGGTGTTTCAAAATGTTTTACTAGGTGAAAATGAACTTTTTAAGCACATGTGATATAGGTTGAATAATTATCTATATAAAGTCTATTTTTGAGATAATTAAAGGGTCCCATTTGTTGTAAATTGTGGGAAAATTTGAAGTAATATCAAAGCTATAATAACTCTAGGAAAAGGGTAGATTAATAAAATATTTGATGAATGATTAATGGTCATTTTTTCGAAATTTATCTCACTTATTATCACTCATACTAGGTATAATATTCAATTTTGAATTTCCTTTGAACTAGGAACAATCTTTTTACTCTATATATAACATTCACTTATCACTAAGTACAAAGGAGTGAGTTTTTTAAATTTTGTTCAAATCAACTAAGTAGTCAAAAATAAAGAATACCCCATTTTGTGTAAAAGGAGAGATTGATGTCGCACCTTAGTAAAAAATGGTTTCCTATGAAAATTAATTCCTTGATCTTATCTACTTTTCTTAAATAGGTTATTGATTTCAAAGTTTATAAGTGAAAACATATGATGAAAATACCAAACAAAATGCAACTAATAAGTTATATCAAGAAACGCATTGTTGCCTTCATTTTGATAAGCTACCCTAGACGATATTAGACCTACCTATTTAGGAGCAATGAAGAAAAACATACAAAAATTAAGAATATAAGGGTATAAAAAGAATAATTAAAGACAAAAAAAAGACCAAACAATAATGAATAATAAATACTTATCTTCCTCTTGTACATTCCTAGACCTTTTTAGCCACCAAATAATTTTAGTAGTAACTTTTATTATGAGAATACCTTTCATATATGATTGAAAGACCAAATATTTTGTTAAATTAAAATATGATTAAAAAATATAATATAAGATCCACCCTCCACTTGTCATAATCAAATATTTGAGAGGAGTTGGGGATAAAATACATTTTCTGTCCTTTCCCATCTCATTCTCTTGTCTTATGGAAGCCATTATGAAAAATATCATTGTATTTACCTTGAGCTTTTCCTACTTGAAATTAATTGGTATTTCCTAGATTCATTGCTATTATTTTTTTATTCTTGCACTTTGACAACTTTTGTAAATGTGATGGAATGAAAAGAGTTTGATTATTTTCACGTGAGTGTTCCTAAAAAATTTCAATGTAACTTAAACATGTTACTAAATTGCACAAGCTTCATGATCACATTGATTTTGTGTATTTTATTTTTTTCTTTCTCTCAGCCAACTCTTGGATCAATTTACTGTTGTAAACTAATGCAAGTATTTATTATCAATCTGGTTTGGTGAACTTAGAAGCATCCCCAAAGTATATGGGTTTCAATTATGATCAATTCAAAAGATGGTTTATTGATGATTAGGGAAATGCGTATTACAAATATAAATCTAACTTAATTAATTTCTAAACAATAGATCAATATAGATGAAATAAAAATTGAAGAGGCTCTTCACTAAAAGAGGTCCTGGTTGTCCTTCATCATTGATTTGATTTTATCATTAATGCTACTATGAAAACAGAAATTCAGAAAAGCAGGAAAAGATTAATCTTAGTTTTGAACTCTTATTAGATAGAAGAAGTATTTAACTTAAATACTAGTTGGTCTCTTCATATGCAGAAAGAAACAAAATTAAGAGGCATTAGCAATCAAAGCATGTAAAGGCATGTAAAGATGAATTCTAATGGAAAATATGATCAATCAGTACTTATGCAGCACTTTTGATATTTCATATACGATTTGAAATGATCATTAGATTCATAAATAATTGAAAATAAACAAATCAAACATAAGAAAAATAATTCAGAAATTGCAGCTACGAAATGAACTAAGAAGAGCACTTAGCTTGGTGTGGGGGGCCTCCACCCTTGCCTCACACACTAAAGGTAAAATCAGCTACTTAAGACCTAAAGAAATCAACTAGAATGTAAAAACATCAAAATATGGTAGAACAGATCTTCAATTATGTCTCCAAGTCTCAAAAATAATAATAATGACAAGTCCTACAAGTTCCATTGTCAATGCCTTCAAAGTGTGAGGCTTAAATAGATGAAGTATCTAACAAACTCATATAAAATATCTCAAGTAATCATAACTATCCTTATCCTATCATATGAAGTCTAATTCATTTATCATATCCATCATAATCTGGAAAATCCCAGAAAATAAGAGTTTTGACATAGTTTCTAGGGATCCCCTATAGAGACTGGTCCTGTTTGACCGCCTTTGACTAGGCCTATTAAAGCTCAATCTGACTATGCCAACAGGTGTACTCTTACTCCTAGTTCCCAAGCTTTCTATAAACATATCTAGATCGAGCCCAAGTGTCTTGCACAAATGCAAACCATAATGCTATTACGGGAATTTCCGCTGTTGTCCAAAAATGCACTTGAATTCCAATTTTTACAAAAGCATCTAATAATTGAAAAACATAAATTAAATACCTGTATATGCATATTTGGGTCAATGTAAGGTGAATATGATGGTAAATAGATGGATAATGTGGCAAAATCAAGCGTATTTCCTAAACAAAAAGAGATAAAAAACAAGGGCCAACATCTCCCCCAAACTGACGATCAAGCATGTCCTCATGCTTGTTGTATTCTCTTTGATCTTCGGAGCCCCCATGTTGATCATATCCCTGATCCTGTAACCTCATGTTGTGCTGTGTGCAAAATAGAATCCATATCGTTACCTTGCTCTACTTTTTATATGGAAGTTTGCACCTTTTGTTTCTGATACTTAACTTTCCAAGAGTTTTTCTCCTGAAGCCATCTGAATGCTTGTGTGTAGAGAAGATTGTTTTTTTTCATCTTTTCCATCTCCTCACTGATCTTCTCATTTTCCTTAACTAGTTTTTCATTGGTTAATTTATAATTCTCATTCTCCTCTTTCAGATGACTTTCCATAATTTTGCTTATTTCTAAGCTATCAGTCAGCTCTTTAACTAAAGAAAGATTTTGATCTCCCCGCTTTGAACCTATAGAAACTGAAGAAACTTATACTTCATTGTTTTCAAAGTAGGAACATTTATCTAAAGGATTCTCATTCACTTGTTGCAATCTTTCGAGACTTTCATTGGCCTATTTTGTTATAGGAGAAGTTTCCATGATTTGTATTTCCGGTTTTGCTGAATGTTTCTTTCTCTGCCTCCTTTAAATAGTTAAGAATGATGTTTCTTTTTCTAACACAATTTCCCCCTACTATTTCTTTGACATTGTTTTGGGATAGAAAGATTTATGCACAATGTTTCTTGTTCCTTCTATGGGTTTATGTTTGTTTTCCACAACATTTTCTGCAAACCCATTTTGAACCAAGAAATCCTCCCAAACCATCCCTTTGATTTTCAATTGATAATCTGCAAGAATTTTGATGAGTCCATGGTGAATAAATTGAGCTTCTTTTTGTTTAGTTTTTGATTTTATTCTTTCAATCATTTTCATTAAGTTTTTGTAGAAGAAATATGGGAAATTTATCCTTATATCTCCCTTGATGTGTTGCAGTACCCTCACATGGTAAAGGTGTACTACACTAAATCTAGTATCACAAGTGAAGAATTTATAAATTATCAACACCAATTCTTCTCATGGTTCATTGAACCATTCCCTTGGAATACCTTTTGATCTATCAAAGGATATTTTCATATTTTTATCTAGGAAACATTTTCAGCTCTTATTTCTAAAATTTAAGCCTTTGTGATATAATTCTCTTGAAAATGGAAAATCTAATGCTTCAGAGATATACTTAGGAGTTAAAGGAATATGCATGTTTCCCACCATGGTTTCATTCTGTCTGAATTTATTTACAAATTCTTTTGTAACCCTCTCATTATGACCTTTGAATTCTTGTAGAAAACCTATCAACCCTGACTGATAAATTTTTTCCACTGTTTCTCTATTCCAGTGTTCTATTTGAAAATATTTAGGCTCTGATCTTATGGTCATTTTTTCTGAAAACCATTTTATATGACCATCTCTTGTCATTAAATTCATTTTTAAAATAAAAAAATTTAAGCATTGAGTGTAACCATGGTAGTACGCTTACCTTTCTACTTCACTTCCTTTGTCAACCAACCAATCCTCTGTTTTTTTCTCTTTTGAAGAATGTGCTCTTACTGTAAATAAACAAAATAATTTGATAGAAAAGGTTTCAAGAAAACATAAATTTATGTTTCTAATGTTATACCTTCTATTTAATTCTCTATTTCCCTTTAAAATAAATCTTGATTTCCCTTAAAAACAATCTCTGTTTTACAACAGAATTGGAAACAATCTCTATTTCTGTTAAAAACAATCTTTGTTTTGCAAAAGAATTGGAAACAATATCTATTTCCCTTAAAAATAATCTCTGTTTTGCAAAAGAATTGGATTGTGTGTAAAAAAAAATTGATTTTTTATTTTTTTACAATAGTACTTATCACTCCTCAATTTCATATAGAAATATTCTCCAAAACATTTCATGCAGATTCACTGTGTATTCAACAAAAAATTTCAATCATTTCACCAAAAATTCATGATAGATTCACTATCTTACTTCATCATTCCTCAGACTTTGTCTTCTGTCAAGAAAAACATGTCTACCTATCCTCCATTTTCTTCATAGGCTCTGTTCTAAATCTTTAGACTGGGTATGTTTTTAGAAACAAATCTATTACATAGTTGAATTAACATTTTTACTATGTAATTTGAATTGTAATTCCACTCTCTATTTTCTATTTGAAATGAAACATTGTGTATGAGGACATGTCGATCTTACCTTCCTTATGCCACTACTCTTGTGATTCTCTCTGATCTTAGTGCTCTTCTTTCAGTTGAATTGGAGTGTTAATCCATAGCAAATCCATTAAAATATTCATTTATGAGCTCATTCAACAAAATATTTCATGATTGACTGATGGCAGAGTGTTTTTAAAATGTGTCAACACTTTTTTGAATGGTTTGAATATAAAACTCATTGCATGACAGACTTGCAAATCAAACGAAATTTCTTCCTCTTATAACTCAAAATTTGACGGATGGTACAATCCCGAAATTTTCTAAAACAATCAAATATTCATTGATTTCTTACCTTCACTTCGAGAGAATTCTGCTTCCTGTTGGCTCAACTAGACAATATATTTTCTGAATTCGTGGCCTTAAATGCTTCCAATTACTTCTTATCACTATGTTTTCTCCTTCCCACTATATTCTCTGCTCCTCTTTTTGTCTTTAATATTTTTTTCTCTCAGCCTCCTCACATCTTTTCTCTCTGCATTTTCATTTTCACAGGGTCAAGGATACAAGGATGTGCTTTGATTCCACACTCCTTTCCCTCACCAAGAATTTCTAATGGAAATTATGGTGAAAAATGCTTGACAATAAACATTTCTGAGGTTTGTTAATGGCGGAAATGGTCTTTGACAGAGGCGGAAATGGATTTTGACAGAGGCAGAAATGGATTTTTTGTTTTACACAGTGATACATTTGAAAACTTCCATATATTCATTAACTTTCTTCACCGACCCATGCACGTCCTTTCTTCTTTGACTGTCATGCATGGTGTACGCCCATCCTTTTGTAGTTCTTCACATTTTTCTTTCATGGCTATGTACATTCCATTTCTTGCATTATCATCATGCATCATCGTTTATCATATGCTATGTTGTCTCTCCATTGCACGCATTTTTTTGCATCATGTCTTACTTCTCCACTGTATACATTTATTTCCATCATGTATTACCGTATGCCATCATAGCCATGCACTTCGCATCTTAGGTTTGCATTCATTCATTTGTATTGCATTACCTTAGTTCATTTCTTTGCATGATTGCACTCACTTTGTTTTGATTTTCAAAAATATGTGCGCTATATTATATACCTTTGCACAATACCATATGTGTTTTGTAATTGTGGTATGTATAGTTTGAACTTTGGTTTTTAACTTTTGTTTTATTTCTTATTTTTTTTAAATTGACTAATGCAATAGTCAAATTTTTAAAATTAAATGTTTATGAAAATGCTAACCTTTGTTTTATGCTTTTTTAGGTCTTTCAAAAGTCTTCCATTGGTTCAATATATGACCTCTTGTTCATAATTCTCTTTGTTAGGAAATACATGGGGTATGATATGAATAGTTACATGGAATGTTTTGAATAATGGTATGGATATAGATGTAGATAGAATAGGGTTAATTAGAATAGTGATATGAAGAGGGTTATAAATGATAGAATATAGGTGAAAGTGTAGGGGATGTAAAATGAAATGTAGGTAATGTTGGCGATGAAATTAAATGCAGGTAAATATGCATAAACTAGTATTAAATTAGTTTGTCCAATTCTAGAGTATTTTGAAAAAAATGAAAATTTAAGAGCAATTTTTTTACTCACTGTATAGATGTACTCCCTTTTTGACATTTGATGATGATCGACATTGTGCTTTTCTTATGACGGCTCTTGTAGACTTGATAGAGACTTTGTTTCTTCTTGCATCTGATTTGATTTAGAGTAATTAATGTTCAGGTCCCTTTTGCAGGTTAAATTTTGACATTTTCAGGTCCCATCTGCTATGATTGTCTCAGGTCCCTTCTGACATGTTAAATTTTCAGGTCCCTTTCTGGCGTAATTTCACAACAATAATTTAGGTCTCTACTTTAAATGTCGAATGATATACCATGTCCCTTTACAACTGTAGTTCATATTCTGTCTTCAATTCAGCTGCTGAAAACTATTTTCATATTTTTTTTTATTTCACACCTTCCCCCAAACTGATGTTGTGACTTGTACTCAAGTCTACAAAATCTTGGAGGGTATATCTGCAAAAATATAAAGTAATGTAAGATGATAACTAAAGTAGAATTCATATTGGCCAAACAAGTTGGTTTTCCGATATGAATTTGAGTTTTTATTGTGCCAGTTTCTTGGATTTTCACAACCAAATTCTTTTTTATTTTATTTTTATTTTTATGATTTTTATTCTTCTTCTACTAGAATTTTGGAAGGCATATTGCTATGCTATCCCAATATTTCTAGATCTGAATCCATTGAAATTTTTCTCAAAAAATCCTCTTTATTTATAAGCTTATTACAGATTTTAAGCCTATGTCCATTGATGACAAAAAAACAAATTCTTCATCAATTATTTTTATCTTGACAACTCCATTATCGAAGATTTCTTCAATCTCATATGGCCCAAGCCAATGATTCGTAAATTTTGCTTTGAAATCTTTGAATTTTTATTTGAACAAGAGTGTCCAATCTCCTTTCTGAAACACTTTATTCTTTATGAATCGATCATGTCATTTGATCTGTTGTTCTTTGACAAGACAAGTATGTTCAACTGCTTGTTGTCGAATCTCATCTAGTTTTTTTAACTGCATAATCCTTTCTTTTTGTGCTTGTGACAATTCCATCCCTAATTATGCTACTAGCTTGTATGTATGTATTTGAAATTCAATGGGTAATAGAACTTTTTTTCCATATACTAACTGATATGGGTTGAAACCAGTAATGTTTTTCCCAGTTATTCTATATGCCCATAATGCATCTTTCAACTTTTCTGACTAGTCCTTTCTGTTCATTTTTACAGTCTTTGTCATATTATTTTCTAGGACTATTTGTTGATTCAACTTTTCCATTTGTTTGAGGATGATATGGAGTGGATTTTCTGTGTTTGATCTTGAATGTCTCTGTAATATCACTATTACACCATTTTTTGGTCATCTAACCTATTACTATTAGATGGACCTAAGTACATCGGGTAAGACCAATTTTACCCTAAGTAAAATTTCTTTCACTATGAAAAATAACTTAGTAAACCACCTTTATTAAGCTGTTTATGGTCTAAGTAGGAAACCCCATGAGGAAATATTAAAAAAATCCACATTTGTTTGATTTTCCTCAAGGAATAATTAGTTAAACAACAGTTTAATTAATATTCCTAGTCATATTTAACCCAAAACAAGAAAATTTTAGATAAACTATTATTTATCTTATTATTTTCTAGGAATAATTATTTAAACCTTATTTAAATGATATTCCTTGTTAAATTTGACTAAATCACTCTTAAATAATTAAATAAATCATTATTTATTTGATTATTACTCAACAACATCCTTAAAATAATAAATAAATCATTTATTTATTTATTATTTACAAATAAAGGAATTCTTTTTCCCTCCAACAAATATAATAAAATATTCTATAAAAGTTGGATCTTGATTTGGTTAATAATATTTTAATTATGCACCAATATCTAGACTAACTCAATATTTTGTTATAAATAGAAGGGGTTTTCCATTCATTCACTACCTTTTGTTGCCTAAAGATCACTCTAGATCTATACTTTTGGTCTGATTTTGATCCACCATCATTGTCATATTTTTCTATCTTTTTGCTTGTGAGCTCCCTTTGAGTTCCATTTTTGTCTGGCTTTTCTACACCATCAAGAGAGGAATTTTAGATCCTAAGTGCTAAGGACTTACAAGAACCCATCCCATCGAGGATAAATTTGAACATCCTTCTATGTTTTCCTCCCGGTGTACCATTACTACATGTTGGGAAAAATACCTGAGAGGGGGGAATCAAGATTAGAGCTAACTGATAGACTTTTTACTTTTCTTTTCTCAAAACCCATACGGTACTTTACAGAACAAAACTAGCGTATATACGCGGATATCCTTAAGGAAACTTGCGTATGCTTAGAGCTTTTATTATGAATTTGATTCTTAAACCATTGCATCATTTATTCATTAGATGTTAAGAAGTAAGCATGTGAAGTAAAAATAGAATAAACCATCACACATAAGCAACACACATGAACACCAGGATTTAAGGTGGAAACCCAAGTCAGGAGAAAACCACCGCTGCCGTCATCTCAGCCTTCAATATTTATTATAAAGAAAAATTCTTACAACCATGTACTGGCGCAGACTCATACCAGCACGTAGGCACCCACCTGGAGAAGGTTACAACCTTCTCTCATTTACCAGCCTCTCTTGGAAGGGAGCTACAACCCCCTACTCTCGTTTACCAGCCTCTCATAGAAGGGAGCTACAACCCCCTGCTCTCATTTACCAGCTACCACTGGAAGGGAGCTACTACCCCCTCACTGAAGGCTTTGACCCTCAGCATCACTGTAGACCACGTTTCATCAATTTTCAAATTGGATCAAATAGCTTCAACCCAACTCTTCACTTATCAACAAATATACATTGCCCAATGCTTCAAATAGAATAGTGAAACCACAGTAACTAGAATATCAGAGATAACCCAGACTTCAGAATAGATATGCAGAAACACATTCAACCTTGAGCAATCATTAGTTCAGATACCATGCGTGCTTTTATTTAATCAGACCTGCGTATACACGCGCTTTTCATGAAACGAACCTACGTATACATCTGTGCATTTCTCAGAAAACCCTAACTGCCCATACGCGCTTTTATTTCATCAAAACCGCGTATACACATGCTTTTCATGAAACGAACCTACGTATATATCTATAAAAGATAAACTTTGTAGAACAGATCAGATCTATGAACTTACCTAGATTTTTTTCAATTTCTTCATCAGATTTGCGCCAGGTCTTCATCACTTCTTTTCAGATCATCCTAGATATTCATCATTTCTAGATCTAGAGATCTTGAACCTTCATCATATTCATAGGTGCATCATAGATTCAGATCTATCAATTAAGAACAGAGTTCAACCATGCAGATATACTTCAGAGTGAAGTATTCATTAAAGCCCAGACACTTGCTCCTCACCTTGCACTATGATTTTCTTCTCCTTAAATAGATTTAGCCTTTGTTAATACCATGAGCCAAAACCACACCACTTCCGATGGTATTCCTGGACGGGATCAAATAAATAATCAAGCGCTCAATACTTTGGGCCAATACCATGGTAATGCCCCCTGGTTTTATAAAATTAGAGCGCAAATTGGCATACGCGACTTGGAACGTTAATTTACACATACATACACGACTTCTCCTTAATAAAACCGCGTATGCCTTGTGACATACCTTGTTCAACATTATTCTAGCACTTTCTGAATTGTATCTTCATCAAAGTCAATACATTGTATCATATTTCCAACAATCTCCCCCTTAACTCATCAAGTAGGTTTCCATCAAGTTCAATAGGTTTCCATCAAGAACAACTTCATCAAATAGGTTGCCATCAACTTTATCAAGTAGGTTGCCATCAAGGACAACACTCTGCATCATATTGCCAACAATCTCCCCCTTTGGACTTGATGGCAACCATGATGGTGTTTGATCATCGCAATAGATAGATACATTGATTATAATCATTATGCAAGCACCATGATAAACACCATGATACTACTCTCCCCCTTTGACATCAAGGGCAAAGGGCAGATCAAAATAAAAACAAGGTTTTTCTTCTCATGTAGAAAGAAGAGCTCTGTAGATCTGATGTGCACTGAAGTTACCATGCTCCCCCTGAGTTCATGCTGAATCTTCAAACATATTTTTCAATGAAGTACATGACTCTATAACCAAGGACTCATACTTACATCAAAGATCCAACCAAGTGGATTTACATATATGACTCATGTACCCAACCAAGTGGGTTTACACATTTTGACTCAACTACCCAACCAAGTGGGTTTACAAACTTGAACAAGCCCTTTACATGACTGAATATTACAATTTACATCATAGGTCATAGCCTTTTCATCAAATTACACATATGACTTTTTATAACCAATATAAAAAAGACCTCAAGAGAGATCATATTTCAGAATCATCATAATGCCAACAATGCATTACATTCAGCCAGGCTAATGCTCCCCCTGAAACTGTGCACATGTTCTTGAGCCATTTCACTCCTTCATCTCCCCCTTAGCTTGTGCATCCTGAACACTTTCAACAGCAAATCATCAAGGCATATTCACCCAATATCAGAGAATGAAACATAAATATAAGAGCTGAAACATCACCAGAGATACCATACAGCATCATAGATACCAAACAGCACTGCAGCTATGCTGAAGAATGCTAACCCCAAGTAAAATTTGTCAGCAACTAACCATACGCAGTTTTCTTTCTATAAAATCGCGTATATACGCGATTGTCTTTCAGGAAACCCGCGTATCCAATTTAATCTTCTGAAATTAAGAAGTTCTGATTTTTTGCATGGTAGAGACTACTCCCAGCTTCTGTCTGAGATATTCGAACGCTTCCCTGGGCAGAGGTTTGGTCAGTATATCAGCAACTTGTTATTTGGAGGGAACATACTCCAACTTCACCTTTTGTTCAAGCACTTGTTCACGTAAAAAGTGATACTTGATGGGAATGTGTTTGGTCTTGGAATGCATAACAGGATTCTTTGAGATGCTGATGGCACTTGTATTATCACACATGATGGAGATAGGAGGTGAACATTTGATTTGAAAGTCTTGTAAGGTTTGCATCATCCAAAGAAGTTGAGTGCAACATGATGCGACAGCCACATATTCTGCTTCTGCTGTAGATAAGGCAATAGAGTTTTTCTTCTTGCTGAACCAAGATACTAACCGGGGCCCCATATAGAATGCACCACCACTAGTGCTTTTCCAATCATCAACATTTCCAGCCCAATCTGCATCAGTGTAAGCATGAAGAGTGAGATCAACATTCTTTGGATACCATAGTCCAAAGTCTTGAGTTCCTTGTAGATATTTGAATATTCTTTTGATAGCTTGAAGGTGAGACTCTTTTGGATTAGCTTGGAATCGTCCAACAATCCCAACTGCATGCATAATGTCCAGTCTAGTCCCAGTGAGATAAAGTAGACTTCCTATCATAGATCTGTATTCTGGTTGATTCACCGTGGGAGAATCATCATGAGAACTGAGATTACATCCGGTTATCATTGGTGTACTTACAGGTTTGCATTCTTCCATGCCATACTTCTTCAGAATTTTCTTAAGGTATTTTGCTTGTGATAAGAATATACCATATGTAGTTTGATGCACTTGCAAGCCAAGAAAGAATGTTAGTTCCCCAAGTAAAGACATTTCAAATTCTTGCTGCATGACAGAAGAAAATTTCTGACTCATAGATTCTTCATTGCTTCCAAAAATGATATCATCAACATATACAACCACAATCAATAGTTTATCATTTTCAATTTTTGTGTATAAGTTACTATCAGCAGACCCCTTTGAAAATCCTTGTTGATGAAGATATTTGTCAAGAAGATAATACCATGCCCTTGGAGCTTTTTTGAGACCATATAGAGTCTTTTTAAGTCTACAAACAAGATTTTCATCATTTCCCAAAATGAATCCTTCTGGTTGTTCTATATAAACTTCTTCTTCTAGATCACCATTGAGAAATGCAGATTTAACATCCATTTGATAAACTTTGATTTGTTGAAAACTTGAAAAGCAAGAAACATTCTTATGGCTTCAAGTCTAGCTACAGGAGCAAAAGTTTCTTCAAAGTCTATACCTTCTTGTTGAGTATACCCCTTGCAAACCAGTCTAGATTTGTTTCTTATAACATCCCCATTCTCATTTAACTTGTTCTTGAATATCCATTTAGTTCCAATGACATTTTTATCATGTGGTCTTGGTACCAATTCCCAAGTGTGATTTTTTTCAATTTGATCAAGCTCTTCATTCATGGCTTGAATCCAACATTCATCTTTGCTAGCTTGATTGACATTGTGTGGTTCAATAGTGGATAGAAATGCCAGATAGCTAGAAGATCCCACAAGAGTCCTTCTTGTTTGTACTCCTGATCCCTTATCTCCCAAAATTTGAGATTCTGGATGATTCCTTTGAACATATCTAGATGGAGCTTTTTCAGATAAATCATCTTCAGGTTCTTCATTGGGTTCACTGTCTATATCATTGCTATTTGATGTAAAAGGACATAAGTATTGCTATTTGATGTAAAAGGACATAAGTCACCATCGTCTTCATTTGTTGTTTGTTTTTCTTCTTTTGGGGCTGCAGGAGACTCATCAATAACAACATCAATACATTCAACAATCTTCCAAAGTCTTTTATTGTAACATTTATAAGCTCTACTCGTAGAGGAGTAACCAAGAAGTATTCCTTCATCCGCTCTAGGTTCAAACTTGCCAAGTTTTTCATCATTATTTTTGATAAATCATTTACTTCCAAAAACTCTAAAATGCTTCACAGAGGGAGAATTACCATACCAGAGTTCATATGGAGTTTTGTCACTATTTACACAAACATGTGCCTTGTTGAGAATGTTTACTGTTGTATGTGCTGCTTCTCCCCAAAATGTGTCAGGTGTTCCAAAATCATCAAGCATAGCTCTAGCCATTTTTTGAACTGTTCTATTCATTCTTTCTGCTACGCCATTTTTTTGTGGAGTGCCAGCTACAGAGAACTGTCTTTTTATGCCATGTTTTTCACAAAATTCAAGGAATTCATCTGAAGTATATTCTCCTCCTCGATCAGATCTAAGACATTTGAGTTTTAGATCTAATTCATTTTCAACCAGAGCCTTGAAGATCTGAAATTTCTCAAAGGCTTCGTCTTTTTGTTTAAGCAACCCAATCCAGCACATTCTAGAGAAATCATCAATAAATAAGATATAGTATTGTTCACCACGAGGTGAATTTTTCCTCATAGGTCCACATATGTCAGTATGAATGAGTTCAAGAGGCCTACTTGATGATCCTTCCTTGGCATTAAATTGCACTATGGTCTGCTTGCCGAATTGGCACGATTTGCATATGATACTTTCAGGTAGAGTAATATTGGGAAGACCACGAACAACATTAAGTCTGCTTGATTTGTTGATTTGAGAAAAGCTTAGATGCCCCAACCTTCTATGCCATAGCCAGTTTTCTGAAGATTTACTCAAGTAACATTGATCTTTGCAGTTCTTCAATACATACAAGTTGCTTGGAGTTCTTTTTCCTTTTATAATTGTTCTACCTGTATCAAGATCACGAACCACACATTCTTTTGAACTAAAGACAACTTCAGTTCCTTGATCACACATTTGACTTACACTTAACAGGTTATGCCTTAATCCATCCACATACATGACATCATTAGCCTTCACCTTTTCTCTTAGAAACACAGACCCTTTTCCTTTAATTACAGCAGGAGTATCATTTCCAAATGTAACTTTCTTTTCCTTTTCTAGAGCATTATATGCAAGAAGTTTGCTTTTGTCACTTGTCATGTGTCTTGAGCACCCACTATCAATGTACCATTGATTTTCTTCACCTTCTGCAAATAACGCTATTCCACAATTTTCAACCTGTAATTCCTTCTTTTTCCATACTTTGGAACTTGAAGGAAAATGCTCTTTTGGCTGAACTTTTCTCCTGCATTCAGATTCTTCATGCCCAAAGTTATTGCAATAAGCACATTCAACTTCATTTAGAAGAGGAGAAAAGTTGTTATAGGTATTCTTCTCAAATTCAATCCTTTTCTTTCTTGCTTCTCTAGTCATGATGGTTTTATATGCAACACATTGAACAACTTTATGACCAAAATTGTGACATGAGAAACATTGTCCATTGAAGAAGAAATTTCTGCGATCATGAAATCTTCTACTTGGATTTACCTATTGATTGGTGTTTCTTTGAGAGATATTCCTGTTAGTGTTCTTTGAATTGAGATGATCATGCTTTACTTGTAATGATTCTTTATTCCCTTGCTGAGTGGCAGAATTTTGTAAACCAGCTGTAGCTGCTTTTAGATAATTTGGTGCTGAAGCCTGAGAAGATTCTCTGGTATATCCAAGACCTGTCTTTATAAGAGGAGAACGTTGTACCTTGATAATATCATCTAAGGTTTCAGATCCTTTAGCAAATCTAAGATTCAGAGTCTTTACTTTCTCAAAATCTTTTCTTAGACTTACCACTTCACATTCTAATTTCTCAATGTGTTTCTTTGCTTCTTCAACTTGCTTTTCCAGAGTCTCTATGGTTATTTTCCTTTCTTCTAAGAGTATTTTACTTTCTTCTAAGCGTATTTTGAGTTGATTGTTTTCTTCAAGAAAGTCATTGTCCTCTAGAGCATCCACAAAAGTATCCTTTTCTTCTCTAGATTCAAATTCCATGAGAAGTCTAAGATCTTGTTCACATTCTTCCTCACTATCAGATAACCCATCACTGTCTTCATGAGTGTAGTAACTTTTTCTAGTGTTAAACCGATTCTTATTCCTTCTTGCTACTTCGTTCCCTTTTGCAGGTGTTTCTTTATGAGGACATTTAGCAGCATTGTTGAGTCTCAAATCTACATTTTTTTCCATACACTTTTCTATACCTTTTTCACTCACCTAAACCTCCCAAATTGTCAATATCATGTGCAAAAGAGCATCTAACATGGTTTTTAATTATATTTTTGTGTTTGCTATTTGATCTAGATTTTGTTCATTCAGCTGCGGAATCTTGCCACTTTCCGCAGCTGCTGCAACTTTCCGCAACTATTTTGTGAAACTCTATGCTTCAGGTGTCTACAAGGAAAACGAGCCACATGGGCAGGTCAGGAATGACGTGGACATGGTTCGTGTCCTATTGGTTCAAACAAACTCATCCAAAGAAGCCGCGGTCAAAGGCGTCCACATGGAAGTCAACCATGGAGTTTCATGTCGGCCGGACTCTGTTTCGTGTCACATGAAGATTCATACGGCTGTTTCTAAGCCTGCGGAGGATAAATCGACATCTATACAGGGCTCCAGAGTCGAATTCAAGCATCCACCTCTCGTAGATTTACTTTCCAACACGGCCATGCTCCTATATCCGTGGACGTAGTGGTCTACGTGCTCTCCACCAGCATGAACTTTAGGAGACAGTTATAGTTCGTTGTTATATATAATGCGTTTGCATACGCATAGAGAGTTAGTCGATGTTAGTGAATGTTAGTCTCTGTTATCTTCTATTAGTCTACTCTGTAGTGTGATTACGCTGCACTTGTGCCGTAACATCACCATTCTGTAATGACTACTTTTTAATATAAGAAGACTCTATTTTACAACTTAATTCGTATTTGAGGACCGTTGCCAAGGCTGGTGTAGAGGGCCCCTGCTCAGCTAAGGTTTTGTGCATTAGTGTATAATTTTAATTTCATTTCATTGTGTCATAATCCACTCATATGTTCATATATTGCATTTGTTTCATTTCTGTTTATACACTTCCATAATTTCCATTTTATTTCTGTCTTTCATGCTTTATGATTGTTAATCACTGATCAGTGTTCTTGTTTCAGGTTATAGATAGGCAGCCTGGGCATTTTCATAGCTTTTTGACTAATGACATGGAACTAACATTGTTCTGCTGCTAATTTTCTTTTCATAGCTTTTGTTTAATTTCAGTATTGCTTATCTGCTTCAGTAATTAAATTTAGATATACTAAGCTGCTCATAGCATCTTCAGTTGCCTCCGAAAGCCACAGCTGGACTGATGGTGAGGGATTGTATTATGAAATGTGTAGTTTAGTATTAGTTTCTTTTATGCAAATTTAGATATATTAAGCTGCTCATAGCATCTTCAGTTGCCTCCGAAAGCCACAACTGGACTGATGGTGAGGGATTGTATTATGAAATGTGTAGTTTAGTATTAGTTTTCTTTTCTGCAAATTTAGATATATTAAGCTGCTCATAGCATCTTCAGTTGCCTCCGAAAGCCACAGCTGGACTGATGGTGAGGGATTGTATTATGAAATGTGTATTTTAGTATTAGTTTCTTTTCTGCAAATTTAGATATATTAAGCTGCTCATAGCATCTTCAGTTGCCTCCGAAAGCCACAACTGGACTGATGGTGAGGGATTGAATCATGAATGTATGGTTTGATATTAGTTTTCTTTCTGCAAGTTAGATATCAGCTACTCAAGTTATTTATGATTACTTCCGAAAATCATAGCTGGACTAATGATGAAGGATCAGAAGATAAATTGACGTAATCTGATTTAGATTTATTTTGTTGCAATTTTGAATTTCCTTAAGCATAGTTTCTTTTGTGTTTAGTCAGTAGCAAGAATAGTTTGGTTTTCATGCTCACTAGTTCACTGTTTTGATTTATTAGATTAGCAGCACCTTTTCATTTCAGCAGCACATTTTCATTTCCTTTCAAGTCTTGTCATTGTAAATTTCAAATTTATTTTTAAAGTTTCAAGTTGGTAAATCATTATAGGGGATATCATTTCCTTGAACAAACATAACCAAACTTGTTTTCATCTTAGAATTTCCATTTCACCTTAGAAAACCAAAAGCGACAAAAAGTTAAGAAATAGGTTATCTTGCACATATAGTGCGCCGCACTTCATCAGCTTACGATTCCCAGATTGACAAATTAAATGCAGCAATTTAGGACACACTAAATTGACCAAACATTTTGGCGCCGTTGCCGGGGAAGTGTAACTAGGTAGCCAATTTCTTTAAAAAAAAAACACAAAATCATAAAAGAAGGGAAAACTTGATAACTTCTTGAAGTATGCTCTCCTCTTGCACCTAGTGTGATCTGGAGGATCAGAAAAGAGAGTTATTGGTTCAGTAATTTCTTAAGTATGCTCTCTTCTTGCACCTAGTGTGACCTGGAAGATCGGAAAGAGAATTATTAGCCCAACTTTAAAAAATAAAAATAAAAATAAAAAAAAATGACATGCATAGAGCAAGAGATTCTAGGGGAAGGTTTATAGCTAAAGCCGAGAGTTCGATTTTCACAACTCCATCTTCTTCAAGGCATAGACCAGATTCACCACCATCTACCCCTAGCCTTAAGATTTTTGGAAGTCAAGGAACAGTTGAATTAGAGGATTCTCCTATACCACCTACTAAAACCCATTTAGAAAACAAAGAGACTCTCTCTCATCCTCCCTTGGTAGAAGAACTAGAGGACTTTAAGGACTCTAAAGAAACTATCATGGCAGCGGAAGTAATAGATGGAGGTAGAGGTAGAGGTAGAAGAGAAGGAAACAATGGAGACAACAATGGTGAAGGAAATAATGGTAGAAATAGGGAAGGAGACAATTTGTTTGGATTCCCTATAGTTGATGAGGAAACTCATGCAACAATGAAAAATATCTCACCATCTGTTCTCCCTAAATTTTATGGATTGCGAAGTGAGGATCCTGAAACATTTCTGTTTGAGTTTGAAGTTGTATGCCGAACTTATGACTATATGGAAGACTCTCAAAAACTCAAACTGTTTCCTTCAACATTGAAGGGATCTGCTTTGAAATGGTTCATGGGATTAGCCACTCAATCTATTAGGACTTGGAATGATATGAAACAAAAAATTTTGGATAGATACTTGGACTATTGTATGCCTACCAATCACAAGGATGAGGTATTCAAAATGATGCAAAAAGAAGATGAAAATTTGGAAGACTTACTTGAAAGATTTCAATACAACTTGAAAAGAGCAAAGAGGAGCAACTTAGATGATGAAACCTTGAAAGCCCTCATATTAAAAGCCATTAGAGATGAATGGATATATATTTTAAACATGATGGGGAAAGGAGACATTTCTCAACTTCCACTTCGTGACATAACAGAATTATGTGTCCATCTCTCAAGGGGAAAATCTAAAACAGGAAAAGGGCCTAGGGATTCTTCTCTTATTAGGGCTAACAAATCTGCAACTGGATCGGTAAGTAGGGCAGAGATTGGTAATATGCTTGATGAGCTCAAAACTGATATTTTAGGGGGCCTTGGTGAACAACTAGACACCCTTAAAATCCAAAACAAGCAGAAAGCAGAAACAGATGCTTTAGCCATCTTTTGTCCGAAATGTAGAAAGAAACATGCTTTAAGGGAATGTCCCTTGGATGCAAAAATTGTAGAAACATGTATGATTTGCTCAGAAAATCATGAGATCAAGGATTGTCCTTCAATCCCTGGACTCAAAGCTGTTTTTCAAGAAGATCCAAATTCAGTAGAATCTCTCTGTTTTGTCGCAAGGAGACCTTAGCAGGGACAACAATCTCAAGGGTTTAATAACCCTATGAATCTTCAAACCCCACCAAATTGGACTCCTTGGCAACAATCTTGGCCCCAACATCAAAATTCATATCAGCCATGGGTACAAGGGATGCAAAATCCTTATGGGAGATTTGCTCAATTTTATCGATATCCTCCATCTTTTCAAAATCAACAAGCTCCACAATTTCCAAGCCAAAATCCACAACTTTCATTGCCATTTCCACAACAACAACCTTCTCAACAAAATACAAATCCTCAACTCATGCTCCCATACCAACAGAAGACAAATCAACTTCCAGCTCAGCCATTGCCAAATCCTAATAATAAAAATCCTCATAATACTTATATGGTAGAAGGACAACAATTTCCTACCTATATGATTGTTCCTCTCAACGATGTACAACTCAGATCTGGTAGAGTTTTAGAAAAACCTTCTATAGATATTCAAGAGAAAGATACCTCTGAGGAGGACTCTCTTCAAGTTAATAAAGGTTCTGAGGAAGAATTTCTTCAAAATTCAAGCATGCAAAAAGAAAAAGAAAAGTTAACACCCACAACTCCTATAGTTGAGCAACCTACATCTTCATCTACACCTCCTTTTCCGGAAAGACTACAAATTGATAAGGGGGTGGAAAAACAAATCTTGTTGCCTAACTATGACTTTCTAGATGAATTGAAGAATGTTTGTATCAAGATTCCATTGCTACAAGCCATTCGAGAAATTCCTATTCTAGCAAAACCATAAAGGAGTTGAGTTTCAAAAGACCAGGAAGGAAGCTAAAGGACACAAGAAGAATCCACCTGGTAGGAAAGATTGCAGACATTATGATGGGAAAAATTACCATGCAGAAGTATGTAGATCCAAGAAGTCCAATTGTCAAGACACATATAAATGGGATAGAAATTCCAAACACATTGATTGACTTAGGGGCTGCTATCAACATTATGAGTAGACAGACTATGGACCAGCTTAAAGTTCCTAACCTTCTTTTTACACCTACTTTACTGCAACTTGCAGATCGGTCAATTATTAAACCAGATGGTGTATTAGAAGATATTTCGGTCTCCTTAGATTCTTGGGAATATCCAGTAGATTTTATGATTTTGACTCCCAAGAGTAATCTAGGAGGGCACCCACTTATCTTAGGAAGACCTTGGCTAGCCACGGCTGATGCTTTCATTAGTTGTAGATCTGGGGATATGTACATTTCTAATGGTAATTCGACAAAGAAATTCAATTTGTATCCTCCAGCAAAAGCAATCACAGAAGTAGGAGACAATGAATGGGTCGATGATGAGGACATTATACAACTTGTCTTTACCATTTCTGAAATCAGTGAGGATAGTCAAATTCTGAACACATTAGAAAATTTTGAGACATCTTCAGAATATGACCCCACACAATTTCAGTTGGAATATGACATAGAATATTTATCATCAAGACAAATGTCTCTTTACTCTATGGAAGAATTTGGTAGTTCTACTATTGAGATTTTTTCAGGAAAAACATTGAATATCAACAAACATTTGGAAAAGTCACAACAAGAAGAACTAACCAAAATCTTGCAAAAACATTCTACTGCATTTGCATGGGAGTATACTGACATGAAAGGTATTGATCCTAAGACTTGCATCCATCATATCTATATTGAGGAAAACGGTAGACCAATCAGACAACCTCAAAGAAGGATGAATCCAAATCTTAGGGAGATAGTGAAAGAAGAGCTCCAAAAACTTCTCAATGTAAACTTCATTTATCCAATTTCGGATAGCCGATGGGTTTCTCCTTTGGTTATAGTACCTAAAAAGAATGGTAAATGGAGGGTATGCATTGATTACAGGGAATTGAACAAAGCAACTTTGAAGGATCACTTTCCTTTGCCTTTTATTGATCAATTATTAGATACATTAGCAGGTAAAAAGTAATTTTCATTTTTGGATGGTTTTAGTGGCTATAATCAAATTCAGGTAGCACCTGAAGATCAAGATAAGACCACATTTACTTGTCCATGGGGAACTTTTGCCTACCGAGTGCTTCCTTTTGGGTTATGTAATGCACCGGCAACATTCCAAAGAGCAGTACTAGGAATTTTTTCTGATCTAATCCATGATTGTGTAGAGGTTTATATGGATGATTTTACAGTTTATGGTAATTCATTTGAGGAGGCATTAGAAAATTTGGAAAAAGTTCTTATAAGATGTAAAGAAACAAACCTTTCATTAAGCCATGAAAAATGCTTTATGATGTTTACTGAAGGGATTGTTTAAGGACATCATATTTCAGGAGATGGGATTAAGGTTGATAGATCAAAAGTTGAAGTCATCTCCAAGTTGCCTATTCCAAATTGTCAAAGAGATGTTAGAAGTTTTCTAGGATTTATTGGTTACTATAGAAGATTTATAGAAAACTTCACTAAAATAGCATCTCCACTCTTCAAATTGCTTACAAAAGACTGTGAATTTAAATGGGATCCTGATTGTCAATTAGCTTTTGAAATTTTGAAAACAAGAATATCTGAAGCACCTATCTTGAGAGGACCAAATTGGAAACTCCCTTTCCATATTTCTACGGATGCTTCAGATACAGCTCTAGGAGTTGTGTTGGGTCAAAAATATTTAGTTCCTTATGCCATTTATTATACCAGTAAAAATTTGACTCCCACAGAGTTGAACTATACTGTGACTGAAAAAGAGTTTTTAGCTGTTGTTCATGGAATTAATAAGTTTAGACATTACATAACAGGCTATGAAACTTTTATTCATACTGACCATTCTGCAATTAGATATTTAATGAACAAACCTGTTACTAATGGCAGAGTGACAAGATGGCTTTACTTTTGCAAGAATTCAATATTACTGTGTTGGATAGACCAGGAAAACAGAATACAGTAGCTGATTTCTTGTCTAGGATTCAGAATACTAAAGAAGATTCTCCTGTAGAAGATAAATTTCCTGATGAATACTTGTTTGCGGTAACTATTAAGACCCCTTGGTATGCAGATATTGCTAACTATTTGGTTACAGGGAAACTACCTTCACATTTATTTCCAAGAGAAAAACGAAAGATTATTCAGGAGAGTTCAAAATATTCATGGATTTCTAACGAATTGTTTAAAACAGGGCCAGATCTTGTGATCAGAAGATGTGTCAGGGAAGATGAAATGCCTGATATTCTTAAGGCATGTCATGATGAACCATGCGGCGGAAACTTTGCAGACAAAAGGACGGCCTATCAAATCCTTTCTTTAGGATATTATTGGCCTTCCCTCTTCAAAGATGCAAAACAATATGTCAAAAGGTGTGACAACTGCCAAAGAGTAGGGAAACCTACCCTTTCAAATGAAATGCCACTGCAAACACAGGTACTCATTGAACCCTTTGAAAAATGGGCTTTAGATTTCATTGGACCTATTAATCCACCATCAAGCAAAAGAAGTATATATTGGTTTGTATTGATTATGTTACTAAATGGGTAGAAGCCAAAGCATTAGTATCTGCTACTGAAAATTCAGTTGTTCATTTTCTTTATGAGGATATTTTTACTCGCTTTGGTGTTCCAAGAGAAATTGTGACAGATCGGGGGAGCCAATTCACATCCAATTTGGTGGAGAAGTTGATGGAAGAATAAAAAATCAAGCACAGAAGATCTACTCCTTACCATCCACAAGCAAATGGTCAAGTGGAGTCCACAAACAAAGTTCTTGAAAGTATCATCACCAAAACTTTTCATCTACATAGAAGAGATTGGGCAGAAAGGCTTCCAGAAGCCTTGTGGGCCTACAGAACTACATGGAGGAATACAACAGGACATTCTCCCTATGAACTTGTTTATGGGAAAGAAGTCTTGCTCCCCATTGAGTTCAAGTCAAGACCTTCAAGATAGCAGTTCAGTTGGGAATGGACTTGTCAGAAGCTCAAAAGCATAGAATGGAGCAGTTGAATGAGCTAGATGAGATTAGACAAGAAGCAATTCTAAGAACTGATCTAGTTCAATATCAAAGAGCTAAATGGCATGACAAGTATATCAAAGAGAAGAAGTTTCAAGAAGGAGATTGGGCATTATTATTTGATTCCAAGTTTAAAGATTTTCAAGGGAAATTTCAGACTCATTGGCTTGGGCCATATGAGATTGACAAGATCTTTAGCAATGGAGCTGTAAGAATCAAGACCATTGATGAGTTTCAAACTCCTCTTATTGTGAATAGCCATAGATTGAAAGTTTATCATAAGCCACTCTCAAAAGAGGATTTTGTCAAAATGTTTCAAGAAAGTTCTGCAATCAGGCTGGTACAGAAGAATTCTTCTTCTCCACCAGCCTAGCTTTTGTTCTTTTCAGTTAAAAAAAATAATAAAAATAAAAAATAAAAAAATGGTATAAGCCTGAAAACCAATCATTGATTGGCAGTCTTATACAGAAAATATAGGGTGAAAATTAGGAACACCTGACACTCTATATTTTTTCCAAAAAAAAAATAAAAAAAAAATCTCTCTTTCATTTCACAAGCTTTATCACCCACTCCATTTCATTCCACTTCATTCCATTTCATTTCATTTCCATTTCACTTCATTCCACTTCATTTTATCCATTTCATTCCATTCCATCAATAAAAATCTTTTTCATGACCATTTCTATCTGGTCATTTGTCATTTGATCATTTCCATTCATCCAAGTAATAGCTGTGTCAGTTTCCGCAGCTGACTCCAGTTTCCGCAGCCAGAAGCAGATTCCGCAGCTACTACTCTGTTTTCAAAGAGAATGTACAGTCAGATGTTATTTCCATAATTATAAAATAAAATGCAGGTGAGAGGATCAAAAATGAAGACATGGAGCATTCAAGATACCAATGGAGATCAATTAGTTGAAGACCAAGGAAAAAGGCAAAGATTCCAAAGGTATGAATAAAATTTATTTCAAATAGCATTGAAAAACACATTTTTTTATATAGTTCTGAACCATGAGCTCTATCCATTACGTGCAATGATTATATTGACAGTTCCGTAACCTTTCACGATCTCCATATTATCCTCTTGCATTCATTCACAAACGGTTTCATCATTAAAATTCTGATTTTCACTCATGTTCCAATATCCCACCGGAGATAATGAGACGTATTTGATTTGACCAAGGACTCTTACAGCCGCATGAATTCATAACCGTTGATTGAAACGTGCTCATATTTATTGCGCAGCCACCAAAATTCAAAACGCTGCCGAATGTGTTATACTTTGTTAATCTCTTTGTCGTGTCTCTGCTGTATTTACGAAACCTCACTCTGTTCTGTCTCACTCCATTTCGTTCATTGTGCTCATTCTCACTCTCGGATATCTACCCACAGTCTTACTCCATTCCGTTTATGGTGCTCATTCCCATTTTATGATACATCCCCACAGCCATTGTGCTCGTTCCTGTGCATTCAACCGTTCTATTTCCATTTGAAACCCTCACGCAGGCAAATTTGTGAAGAGAAGAAAAGTGAAATGGGTAAATTGCTAAGAGCAGATCCGGAAGGACCGAAGTTTATGGAGGGTTATCCGCAAATAAGGGAGATATTGAAGAAAGCAAAATGGCTGCGTTTTATCCAGAAATTCAGAGGTTATCACAAAGAAGTTACGAAAGCATTTGCAAGGTCATTTGATGGCTTGGAAGCGGAGATTGGAGACCTTAAGTTTGTGGTCAATGAAGCATCTATAGCAACAACCACGGAACTCCTTCAGGAGGGTGAGCGTTGGTTTAAAAATAAAAGCATCGGTGATGAAGCATGGAGGACAATCTTACGAAACCAAGGTATGGACATAACTGTTTTTAAAAGAGGAATTCCTGTGCATGCATTGAAAGAAGAATGGGCTACTTTACTGCTAGTTGTTCAGAAATTCATTACATGTGAAGGCCGTTTTGGGTCCATGTATATGTACCATACCAGGCTATTGATGAATTTTCTAGAAAATCAAACTCTCAATCTCCCATATTTTATATTCAATAGCTTGAAGAAAATGGTTGTGACTGTTCAGAAACACTTAGGAGATGTAGAGCCCCATCTATATCACCACGGCCTTGTAAAAATTCTGATTGAAAAGGAGTTAAAGGAAAAGAAAGATACATGGGAACAATTTCTGGTTAGAAATTTCTTTGAGGAACCTCAGGAAATTCCTGAAGGTAGTTCAACAAGAAGGAGTATAAGAAAAAGAATAAATGTTGAAATCCAAATTACTCCTACTCAGGAAATTCCTGCAGCTAGCACAACAAGAAGAAGTAGGAGGAAAAGAACAATTGATGAAATCCAAAATACTCCTACTACTACTATGGAAAGAACTGATAGGGAAGAGAGACTGGTAAAAAGGAAGAAAAAGAAAATCAAGGGTAAGAAGCCAATAACACCAAAAGAGAGAGAAACTATTGAGGCTGTACATAAAACTCCTTCTTCTGAAGAAGAAGATCATCAAGTGCTATCTGAAAGATTAGTTTATCTTCAAAAACAATCATCTATACCCAAGAAGGCAGAGAAAGGAAAACAAAAACAAAAGGATAGTGTACCACAACGTGTGAGGAGAAGCAGCAGACTTAAGGGAAAATTGAGGAAAACACAAATTAAGGGTCCTCATTTCATTGATTTGGGTGAGGAGACATCTGAACAGTCCCCAACTGACCATAGTCCATCTCAGTCAGTTAGTGAACCTGGTTCATTTCATTCCCAATCATACATTGAACATACTCCATCCTATTCTCAGCAAGATATTGATGTAAGCCCTCCTCAGCCAGATTTTGAAAATAACTCTCCTTCACGGCATTATGGGGACAGCCCAATAAAAATGACACCTGAAATAGACCCCAAGCAGCAGGAAGTATATGACTATATAGAATCTTTGGAAAAGGCAGCCATAGGTCCAAGTACTTCTTCCATTCAGCCTCATACATTGCAGGATGATTTGGTCCAATCACTAAAACAAGAAATTTTTGAGCTGGAGCTTTTAAATAGGCACATCAAAAATGAAAATGAAACATTGAAAGAACAAGGCAAATTGGACAAAATCATCCATGATAATACCATGCTACATTTGGGAATATGGCAGAAGAAGAATAAGAAACTGAAAAGGAAATGCCAGAAGTTGAACAGAGCACTTGTTAATATCAAATTTAGGTGCTTAATGAAGAAACCCATAATGTTGGCAGTACCAAGGAAGAAGAGGAGAGGATTAGATGTGTTGGCTGAAGTGTCAAGGCACATGAACTGAAGAAATATTATCAAAATTTTGGTTGCATGAGGACATGCAACACCTTCACAGTGGGGGTATGTTGAGTCTCAAATCTACATCTTTTCCATACACTTTTCTATACCTTTTTCACTCACCTGAACCTCCCAAGTTGTCAATATCATGTGCAAAAGAGCATCTAACATGGTTTTTAATTATATTTTTGTGTTTGCTATTTGATTTAGATTTTGTTCATTCAGCTGCAGAATCTTGCCACTTTCCGCAGCTGCTGCAACTTTCCGCAGCTATTTTGTGAAACTCTATGCTACGGGTGTCTACAAGGAAAACGAGCCACATGGGCAGGTCAGGAATGACGTGGACATGGTTCGTGTCCTATTGGTTCAAGCAAACTCATCCAAAGAAGCCGCGGTCAAAGGCGTCCACATGGAAGTCAACCATGGAGTCTCATGTCGGCAGGACTCTGTTTCGTGTCACATGAAGATTCATACGACCGCTTCTAAGCCTGCGGAGGATAAATCGACATCTGTACAGGGCTCCAGAGTCGAATTCAAGCATCCACCTCTCGTAGATTTACTTTCCAACACGGCCATGATCCTAGATCCGTGGACGTAGTGGTCTACGTGCTCTCCACCAACATGAACTTTAGGAGACAGTTATAGTTCGTTGTTATATATAATGCGTTTGCATACGCATATAGAGTTAGTTGATGTTAGTCTCTGTTATCTTTTATTAGTCTGCTCTGTAGTGTGATTACGCTGCACTTGTGCCGTAACATTACCATTCTGTAATGATTGCTTTTTAATATAAGAAGACTCTGTTTTCCAACTTAATTCGTATTTGAGGACCGTTGCCAAGGCTGGTGTAGAGGGCCCCTGCTCAGCTAAGGTTTTGTGCATTAGTGTATAATTTTCATTTCGTTTCTTTAGAAATCATTGTGTCATAATCCATTCATATGTTCATACATTGCACTTGTTTCATTTCTGTTTATACACTTCCATAATTTCCATTTTATTTCTGTCTTTCATGCTTTATGATTGTTAATCACTGATCAGTGTTCTTGCTTCAGGTTATAGATAGGCAGCCCGGGCATTTTCATAGCTTTTTGACTAATGACATGGAACCAACATTGTTCTGCTGCTAATTTGTTTTTCATAGCTTTTGTTTAATTTCAGTATTGCTTTGTTCATTTCAGTTTTGCTTATTTGCTTCAGTAGTTAAATTTAGATATATTAAGCTGCTCATAGCATCTTCGGTTGCCTCCGAAAGCCACAGCTGGACTGATGGTGAGGGATTGTATTATGAAATGTGTAGTTTAGTATTAGTTTTCTTTCCTGCAAATTTAGATATATTAAGCTGCTCATAGCATCTTCAGTTGCCTCCAAAAGCCACAGCTGGACTGATGGTGAGGGATTGTATTATGAAATGTGTAGTTTAGTATTAGTTTCTTTTCTGCAAATCTAGATATATTAAGCTGCTCATAGCATCTTCAGTTGCCTCCGAAAGCCACAGCTGGACTGATGGTGAGGGATTGTATTATGAAATGTGTAGTTTAGTATTAGTTTCTTTTCTGCAAATTTAGATATATTAAGTTGTGCATAACATCTTCAGTTGCCTCCGAAAGCCACAGCTGGACTGATGGTGAGGGATTGAATCATGAATGTATGGTTTGATATTAGTTTTCTTTCTGCAAGTTAGATATCAGCTACTCAAGTTATTTATGATTACTTCCAAAAATCATAGCTGGACTAATGATGAAGGATCAGAAGATAAATTGACGTAATCTGATTTAGATTTATTTTGTTGCAATTTTGAATTTCCTTGAGCATAGTTTCTTTTGTGTTTAGTCAGCAGCAAGAATAGTTTGGTTTTCATGCTCACTAGTTCACTGTTTTGATTTATTAGATTAGCAGCACCTTTTTATTTCAGCAACACATTTTCATTTCCTTTCAAGTCTTGTCATTGTAAATTTCAAATTGCTTTTTAAAGTTTCAAGTTGGTAAATCATTATAGGGGATATCACTTCCTTGAAAAAACATAACCAAACTTGTTTTCATCTTAGAATTTCCATTTCACCTTAGAAAACCAAAAACGACAAAAAGATTAAGAAATAGGTTATCTTGCACATATAGTGCGCCGCACTTCATCAGCTTACGATTCCCGGATTGACAAATTAAATGCAGCAATTTAGGACACACTAAATTGACCAAAAAAGCATAATGACCAATTCTTCCACACTCAAAACATTTGAAAGGAAGCTTACCTCTGAACCGTCCTGTGCCAAGTTGGAGTTTCTTTACAAAATTTTCCTCATCTTCTTCTGAGATATATCCTGATCCTTCTGCTTCTTGTACTTCTTTCCCTTTTGTAGAAGATTTGAATACAACCTCTTTGACTTCATATGGTCATCCTCTTCTCATTTCATATGTGGTTAGTATGCCATGAAGTTGTACCACAGTAAGATTTTGAAGATCCTGTTTTTCTTCAAGAGCAGAAACTTTTGACTCAAATTTTGCTGTTAGCGATCTTAAAATTTTCTCAACCAAAGTAGATTCGGTTATTGTTTCTCCCAGATTTCTCATATGATTTACAACATCATCAACACATAAAAAGAAACTGGCAATACTCTCATCACTATGCATCTTCAAATTTTCATATTCAATTCTGAGAGTTTGGAGTTTTTCACTTTTTACCTTTGCATCACCTTCATAACTTAGAATGATTTTGTCCCACATTTCCTTTGTTGTATTTAGCTGCATGACTTTGACAAATTCAGATTCAGTCAGACTTCCCGTTATAGCATTGACCGCCTTTGCATTTGATTCATAATTCTTCTTTTCAGTCGGATCTGTTGGTATTGTAGCTGGATATTGATATCCTTGTTGAAAAATGGCCCATACATCTGTTCCCATAGACTGAAAAATGTTAGAGATCTCAAAATTTTCTCAACCAAAGTAGATTCGGTTATTGTTTCTCCCATATTTCTCATACGATTTACAACATCATCAAGACGTAAAAAGAAACTGGCAATATTCTCATCATTATGCATTCTTAAATTTTCATATTCAATTCTGAGAGTTTGAAGTTTTGCACTTTTTACCTTTGCATCACCTTCATAACTTAGAATGATTTTGTCCCATATCTCCTTTGCTGTATTTAGCTGCATAACTTTGACAAATTCAGAATCAGTTAGACTTCCTGTTAGAGCATTGACTGCCTTTGCATTTGTTTCATAATTCTTCTTTTCAGTCGGATCTGTTGGTACTGCAGCTGGATATTGATATCCTCGTTCAAAAATGGCCCATACATCTACTCCCATAGACTGAAGATAGGATCTCATCCTTATTTTCCAGAAGATTAAATTGCTTCCATTAAAGAGCGGAGGCTTGATAGATGTTGTTCCATCTTGATTTCTCATCTTGCTTGATCTTCCTTCTAGCGGCTAAGCTTTTTCAGAAGGACCTGCTCTGAAACCAATTGTTGGGAAAAATACTGAGAGGGGGGGTGAATCAGTATTTAGTGCTAACTGAAAACTTTTTAACTTTTTCTTACTTTTAAACCCATACGCTACTTTAATGAACACAACTCGCGTATACACGCGGATATCCTTAAGTAAACTCGCGTATGCTCAGAGATCTAAATATGCATTTAATTCTTAACTTAGATCATTGCATCATTCATTCATCAGATGTTTAGTAAGAAATAAACAGGTGTAGTAAGAACATAATAAATCACCACACATAAGCAACACACATGAACACCAGGATTTAAGGTGGAAACCCAATTCGGGAGAAAACCACCGCTGTCGTCGTCTCAGTCTTCAATATTTATTATATAAAGAAAACTTCTTACAATCATGTACTGGCGCAGAATCATACCAGCACATAGGCACCCACCTACAGAAAGCTACAACCTTCTCTCGTTTACCAGCCTCTCCTGGAAGGGAGCTACTACCCCCTCATTGAAGGCTTCGACCCTCAGCACCACTGCAGACCACGTTTCATCAATTTTCAAACTGGATCAAACAGCTTCAACACAACCCTTCACTTATCAACAAATATACTTCGCCCAATGCTTCAAACAGAACAGTGAAACCACTGTAACTAGAATATCAGAGATAACCCAGACTTCAGAATAGATATGCAGAAACACATTCAACCTTGAGCAATCATTAGTTCAGATACCATACGCGCTTTTATTTAATCAGACCCGCGTATACACGCGCTTTTCATGAAACGAACCCGCGTATACATCTGTGCATTTTTCAAAAAACCCTAACTGCCCATACGCGCTTTTATTGAATCAGATCCGCGTATACACGCGCTTTTCATGAAACGAACCTGCGTATAGATCTATAAAAGATAAAATTTGCAGAACATATCAGATCTAGGATCTTACCCAGATTTCTTCAATTTCTTCATCAAATTTGTGCCAGGTCTTCATCACTTCTTTTCAGATCAACCTAGAGATTCATCATTTCTAGATCTAGAGATCTTGAACCTTCATCATATTCATAGGTGCATCATAGATTCAGAGATATCAATTAAGAATAGAGTTCAACCATGCAGATATACTTCAGAGTGAAGTATTCATTAATGCCCATACACTTGCACCCCTCCTTGCACTATGATTTTCTTCTCCTTAAATAGATTTGGCCTTTATCAATACCATGAGTCAAAACCACTCAACCACTGATGGTATTCCTGGACGGGATCAAATAGATAATCAAGCGCTCAATACTTTGGGCCAATACCATGGTAATGCCCCCTGGTTTTATAAAAATAGAGCGCAAATTGGCATACGTGACTTGGCACGTTCATTTCCGCGTACATACGCGACTTCTCCTTAATAAAACCGCGTATGCCTTGTGACATACCTTGTTTAACATTATTCTGGAACTTTCTGAATTTCTTTCTTCTGCTACTTCTGAACGAATCTGTAGATACATAAGATTTACATTATTTCCATCAAGGACAACTTCATCAAGTAGGTTCCATCAAAGTCAATACATTGTATCACATTGTCAACAATCTCCCCCTTAACTCATCAAGTAGGTTTCCCACTGTCTAATAGGTTTCCATCAGAACAACTTCATCAAATAGGTTGCCATCAACTTTATCAAGTAGTTGCCATCAAGGACAACACTCGCATCATATTGCCAACATCTAGAAGGGAGAGCATCATACATCATGGCACCAATGGAAGGACATATTAATGCATTACCGCACCCCCCCGCAACATCAATCCAATGGGAAGAATTCAAAATAGCTATCCCTCGAGAAAGATTTCTTACCATAGAGGGAATAAATTTCTTAAGGTGGGGTTATGCTACGTAGGGAATGTTTCGATAAAGGAGTGCGCTTATAGTAGGTTGTTTGGCGATGGACACCAAGAATAGGGAACCCGATCTAGTGGAAAGTACCTCGATCGAAAAATCATGGGTCAAGTCACATACTTCTCTTATGGTTGGTGAGCCGAAACGTATCTTAACATGTACCAACTCAAAAAAGGGTGAAATCATGGCTCGAAAAGTGCTGAAGGTGATGAGAATGCAAAAGACATGAACACCTCCTCAACTCATGTTTGTTTGTGGATAAAAATGTGAGAAAACACAGAACTTGAAGATTGGGACAAGGATGCATCCAACATCACAATGTCCATAGAAGTGTGGTTAATAGGTATTTTCTCCACCTGGGTCAGCTCTAAAATTGTAGGAACATATTCAGGCTTTTGTAAGATCCGGGAAGGAGGATACAGATGAGTATTCAAAGACAAAAGTATCTTAAGAGGATATATGGAAAGGAATAATCCAAAACGTAAGAGAAACCATTTTCAACAAAGGTGGCACACTAATGATTGGAAAGGTACAATTATAGAAGTCCAATTGATGTCCTCAATCTATCCCCCAAATGTTGCCTGAATCATGGAAGCTCTCTACCCTCCTTCTTCTTCACCATCCATATTTCAGCTCCTCAAGAAAAATTCCTCAGATGAACTTTGATGGTGCATCCAAAGGGAATTTGGGTGATGCAACGTTTGGGGAACTCCACATAGATTCCCAAAGTCAAACATATTTATTTTGCAGATCATGATTATGCGACGAACAATGAAGCTAACAACATTAAGCATGGTATCCGCATAGTTCAAGAGAAGGAATTAAAAATCGGAAATTGAGGGAGACTCCATAATGGTCATTGAAATAACCAAGAAACTCGAATGAAGGAACCAAGTGGGAGAATATCGTGAGAGTTGGAGGAAAACTGAAGTATCCAGAGACGTTGAAATCTTTCCATTCTTCAATTACATCATCCTATCTCACAGTTTTACGATCGGGAAGCAAAGCAACGAATTTCAATAATTGGATAATGTCAAACCAGAGGTAACTCGAAACTCTAGTCAGTGTATTACCTAAGAATGTACATGCTTTTATGTATTGGGAGGTGAGGTTATTGGGATTCATCTCCCAATGACTTCTGGCCTTCCCTTATTTTCAATATTAAATAACATACAAAAATACATATGCACACCCATCCATAGGATTAGGTGTCAACATTCCCCTTTAATCCGAAGGATGCTGGTGAGTCCAAGCATCGATCCTCGAACTTTTCAAACTTTTCTTCCAGCATGGTAAGATGTTAGCTTTGCTCATTTGTGAACAATGATGTAGATGGATGGTTTTGGCTCCGAACACAGATGTCGAATTAGATGGCACTTTGGCTGATGCTTGCTCGATCATGGAATCCGTTCGGCCAACTTTATTGTGTATGTTGTCGATCATGAGTGGAGGAACACATTTGTTTCTTATCCGCAAATCCTCCGTGATTTTCCGAGCCACACACCCCCCCTTTGTTGCTTCAGCCTTTTCCTCGCCACATATTCTTCCTGGCCGTGGAATCCGCCGGAACCGACCGTTTGCGCATCTCCATGAGACAAGCCCCGATCCAAGACTCATGGTGTAACCCGTAGTAGACACCCTTGTTTTTGTCGCCATCAAAGTCTCGAACCGTAGCATCCGATCAAGTCAAGTCGCCACTCCGTGTATATTTGAGTCCAAAGCCTTGAGTCCCTCTGAAGTACCTTAGCACTCTTTTTTTGTTACATCATCGTCCTTCACAAGGTTTTTGCATGAACCTTGAGAGGATTCCAACAACAAAATGAAATGTCAAAGTCCGTGTGGTCGCACAGATAAGACTTCACAAAGGTCTATACTTAGTTGCATCCTCAAATTCCTTCCTTCAATAGATGTGAGCTTCAAGTTTTGTTCCATTGGAGTGCTTATGGGCTTACAGCTATCCATGCCAAACTTGTTCAAGAGATCTCCAATGTACTTCTTTGAGAAAGAAATATGAATCTAGGATGTTGAATTACTAATACCCAAATAGTAATGAACATGACCCAAATCACTATTTCAAAACCTTTCTTCAACTCTTTCTTCATGGATGCAATATATTCTTATCATTTCCGTTATCAAAAGATCATCTACATATACCACAAGATATACAACTGCTTCCAACTTAACAAACAAAGTTGCATCATCAATATCAAAATGTTTGAAATCAAGTTTTAAGGATGCCTCCTGCTTAACTTCTCATACCAAGCTCGTGGTGCTGTTTTTAAGGCCATACAAGGATTTTACAAGTTTGCAAACTGTGTTCTTGACCCTTTATCACAAATCCTTCTCGGCTAGGACATATAAACTTTCTCCCTTAGATCTCCATTCAAGAAGTTATCGTTTTCACATCCATCCGATGGACTTTCCATCCATTCTCCGAGTCGCTAAGGCAAAGAGAGTCCGCTGGTGGTCCATTTTGTCGGGGAGCAAAAGTTTCTTCATAATCGACCTCTTCTTCGTGCGAATCCTTTCGCTAAGCCCGGCCTTGTGCTTGTCATGAGCTTCATCTCCATGGTACTTGCTCTTGTAGACCCACTTTGCTGTACCAATTGTTTCGTTCTGTGTTGCGTATCAACCACTTCAAGTGCTATTCTTTATCAAGGCATCATATTCCTTCTCGCATCGCTTCTTTCCAATCAATATGAGAAGTGCTTTTCAAGGAAGTTGGTTCATGATCTCGAGGACAAACTCAATTCACAAATATAAGCAATATCCATATCAAATGGGGGAATCGAATTATCTACATCACCTTCGATTTTTGAGTGGAACTTCAATTTCGTTTCAACCTCATCGTGATGAACATCCTCTAGTGTCTTTGTCACTCATTTGGGAGGACCTTTTCGAGATGGCCTCGGCTGGTCACTTGACCGAGCGATTGATTCAAGATTCAATCTCCCACTCCGTCAATCACATCATCCAATGTGTCATCCGTGGTTGTTTTTCCATGTGGGGGAGAGAGTGCTTCAGGATATGATTCCACAGCTTGATTCAATATCTAATCCTTCAAGGTGTGGAATCACACTATCAAATTCTGGAAAGACCAGACAGAATCTATCCAAAGCGACTACTGCTGTCGCTCAACAACCTGTCACTCTTGGAAGATTCACAATATGACATCTCTTGCTATCACAAACTTCTTATTTGTTTCATCATAGAGACGATATCCTTGGAGGTATTGGAGTACCCCAAGAAGATACAGCATTTTCTGCTTTCTAGCACCAAGTTTGTTCCTTGACCTCGGGTATCAAGGCACAGACCCAAAGACCTCATCAGCGAGACGAAGGAATGTGGCCACACACATTTCAAAAGGAGTTTTGTTTCTAATTGAACTTGAAGGACACCTATTCTTTATGTAAACAAGACATAGAACCGCATCAAAATTTCAAAACATCAACTTTACATTCTTTGAAAAATAACATGGAGCTGGACTATATTTAAAATGGTTCGTTCATTCTTTCTACCTACACCGTCTGCTAGGATTATATAGCATGTTTCTGTTTGATGTTTGATTCTACAAGCGATTTAAGATACTTTCAACCTTGCTTGAAGTGTATTCTTTCCCATTATCAAGACGTAGAGAGCCAATATGTGTTTGTGCATCATTTTCAATCCATGCATGAAAATTCTTTGAAAAGTTGAAAAGCATCGTACTTTATTCTTTCCAAGAAGTAAATCCAACACATTCCGGTGTAGTCATCAATAAATGTCATCATGTATTTGTTTCCATTTCATGTATAACAGGCATAGGGCCAATATAAATCTGAATGAACAAGTTCAAGTTTCCATGTGCCTTGGAGTGTGAATCATGAAATGGTCGTTTGCTGAAAAGTTTTGTAATACAAGCATCACATTCTTAGGTTTTCTAGAATTGTAGGCATTCATCAACACCATTTTTCTTCAAACAAACGAAGGTCAACAGAATATGTCCAAATCTAGCATGCCATAAAAGACTTGATGGAAATGTACCTTCATCATGATGTGAACTCTAATGCAAAGTTTTGAGCATGAGCAAGATGAACCTTTCAGCCTTCAAGAGTCTCCTTCTTCTATTCCCTCCATGACAAGTGAGTGATCCGATGCCGACTCGCCTTGCCATCAAACAAGTGGAATTGAGTGTCCTTGCCGCCGGATTTCGACTGTGACAGCAAGTTTTCAACTCGGGAGGTATAGAACCTCATGTAGGATATGATCGTAAAGACTCGTGCAGTTTAAGCTCGATCGCAAGCAAGCCCCCGATGGCTTGAGTTTGGATTTATTCCATGAAATATACCGCTTCCATCAACTTTATCGTTGAATTTCTTCTCAAAAAAAATCTTTTCTAAATGTCATGTGACATGTTGCTCCCCGAATCTAGCAACCACCCTATCTTCCATGAAGTAAATGAAACATCAAATAGGTTTTCGCTACTCCATTGTTGCTGTGCTAGGAAATGTAATGAGTCGATTCAAATTCGGCTTACCTTTGTCTTCACAGCACGCTTTACCTCTATTTTGATTTGTTTGTCAGCCGAGTTTAGGATTGTCTCGCTCTCTTTTCTCCGAAGTTTCTTCTTCGTCTTCGTCTTTCTCTCTTTTCTTTGGATGGACTCGAAAGCATGTCTCTTTCTCTCGTACAAGTAGGCAGCCTCTTTAGAAGATGAAGGGACCGTCATCTTTTATGAGGAGAGAAAAAAAAAACTTTGTCAGATAATTTCTTCGAAGGAGAGAAAAACAAAAAAAATTCTTTGCCGGAAAAATGTACTCGTTGTAAAAGGACATAAACTCTCTTACAAAAGACCCGAATTTAAAAATAAAAACACACGCTCTTTGCTAAAAAACTCGACTTTGCACCAAAAAATATGTGTATTTTTTGTTTTGTTTGGAGAAAAATTTGTATGGGAAGCAATTTTATGAAATGGTAGGGCGATATGAAATGCTTATGGAAAGGTGCGATTGTGAAATGGGAAGTAGTGTGGGGAGGGCGGTATTATGAATGAATGGAATTGAAAATGGAGTGGGAGGGCGGTATTATGAAATGGTGGTGGGGTACATAGTGTATATATGGACAAAATGATATGGAGGGGCAAGATAATATGGAGGGAGCCAATGGAGTGTGGTAATGGAGGCCAAAAAATGTATCAATGAAAGGAGATGGGGTATGTATTATATGTAATCGTTCGTTGAAAGGGCGTAATGAATATTATGAATGGGAAGGTATTATAAGTGGTGGACAGAGAAAGGTATTATAAACGTGTGTGAAATTGAAATATGAATGAAGGCGTATATATAATGTGTCGGTATTGGAAGGCGATATATCATATGATGTCAGTATGAATAGCAAGAAGACGTATATATAAATGAGGGAGGAGCGGTATTTATATAACATAGACAACAGATATATATATTGGAGCGTAGTTGGATTATAATCCGTACAAGCGTTGTAATATAAAACCGCGTTTAAATATAATGGACAACAAGTGAATACAACAAGCAGAAGTGGTATTATCAATGGTATGCGTAGAGTGCAAATATCGAATAATGAATGGAGGCGATATAAAAGGAATGTTGTCGGGCGTTGTATTGTATATGAATGGAGAGCGATATATCGTTGAATACACAACATTGGAAATGGAGGGCGATTTATTTATGCGCCGTGTTAGTTAAGGAGTCGGTCGTGGTACCTGTGTGAGAGCAAGAGAGTAGACGGGTTAGTGCGAGTTGAGTGAATGCGTGAGTCGAGCGTAGGTAATGGATAAATTGAGCGTCGTTGATATATGTGAACGGTTGACATATGTCAAACCAGGAGGGCGTAGTGTATTGAGTTGGCAGCGTTACATGGGCCGAGGAGAGTGCCATCAAACAAGCTTCGGGAGTACTGGAATATATGCGTTGTGTAGTGCTATGAATGGAGAGGAGCATTGGGAATATATGCGAAGAAAGTAGTATGAATGGAGAGGAGCGTTGGTCGATGGAGGATGGAGGAGGCCTGGGTACATGCTAGGTAAATTTTGAAATGAATCTTTAATGACAGTAGCTCGTAATTTGCACGACAGGAGCTCGCGCTCGTGAGCCGCAGTGGAGTCGGGAGTCAGTAAATGTCGTATCGTAGCCGGAGTCATAAATGTCGTGGCTAAATAGAGAAAAAAATGCAATAATACTAGCAATTAATGAGCAGTTAAAAACTATTAATAAAATTGATCGAGCAAAGGAGAGGGAGTTACACCACAGCGTAAAATGCCAATAGTGGAGTCGTTCGATACCATGTCAAACCAGGAGGTAACTCTCAAATCGTAATGTATTAGTCAAGAATGTACATGCTTTTATAGATGGGAGGTGAGGCTATTGGGATTCATCTCCCAATGACTCTTGGCCTTCCTTATTTCCTATTAAATAATATACAAAAATACATATGCACACCCATCCAGATTAGGTGTCAGTTTACTACACCAAGGTGAGTCCATAGACCTCAATGGAGGAATATCCGACACAGAGAGGATTTGGATCTTCCTCGACTTATTTTGGATCAAGACCCTCCAATAGGTTCAGAACATATAGGTGGAAGGCATTCAAGCCCCCCTCCCCGATCGGGGTGAGAGAGGGTATAATAATTAACTTCAGATTTGGGTGATGTGGAGGGATGTTCGGAGTTAAGGCCGGGAGGCACCAACCTTCACTCAAACCCAAGCATGCTGATACAAGTACACAGAATGAGAATGACACGTGTGGTTATATAGAGTGGCCACACATGGGAGGAGTTTGTGGTCGGTGGCAGTTTCAGAGGCGTATGTCCACTTCTCCTCCTCGAAATTTTCCATGCGTGTGGATAATTCAAGTAATTCAAAGGGTGTCGTGTGTCGCCGGTGGGACATTCATGGTGGAGGTGTTGCCAGCTTTTGAGTCTACATCAAAACCCTATGGAATGTGAGTCCGGGTATGTTTTTCCTCCTACCTCTCGGGTCTCGCCGATCGTAGGTTACACCATGAACTTGCATGGGTTGTGCATTGGACCGGTTCGACTTTGGAACAAAATGTGTCCGTGTGAAGGTTCACAAGCTTGTAGTCATGTATTTAAATTTTGGATGTTTCTATCCATGTTTCGATCAAGTTTTACATTATTCTTCTCCCGAATGGGAATTTTTTTCTTTAATAAAGTGGGTTTCGGGCATAAGAAAGCTTTTTCTCTATTTTTCGGGGGTCGCAGGGTCCGACCCTAACACCGTTTTGTAGGTGAAGTGATCGTAAATGGTGGGTTTAATGTCGTGATTATTGGGGAAAAGAGCTCCTCGTTAAAGGTGCCTATGTACTCTATGGGTATGATTTGTGAGAAGCCACAATCCGTCGAGGATTATCTCGCAGAGAGAAAGTTTAAATTAATATTTGTGGGAGTAGTGCAAGCCTCGATAGCTCTCTAGTCGTTGCAGACTTCTCAAATCTAAAAAACATGGTGTGGTTTCACTAATATGCAATGGGTTGTGTTTTGGTGACAAACCAACTCCTCGATCATTTTTTTGTGCTTCACTACATGTTGTTCTGCTTGCAGTGGTGTAAATTAATTCCCAAACATTACAACAGTGTTGGTTGCAACAACGTCTGGGACAGGAATATTTCTTGCTCAGTCAGTGGTGGGGGCTCGTGTGACCGGCCTCGTATTTACCACCAAGGACACCTGTCAATATGATTCGTGGAACTTAAAACGTAGGGCAAAGTGTCAGCAGTAGTGGCACAGATATAAGAACACGAAGGCAAACTCTGGCCTCGCGTTAACCGAGAAAGAGTGGCCGACGTACCGATGCGCAAAGGACTATAAGGAGGAAATTCATGCATATGATTCTGGCACACCTACGGAGAATAAGTAGCTTATTAAAATTCGGGAGACAAACCTGAACCATCGTACAGTCGTAGAGGTCGAGGTGGAAGACTGGCAGGATCTTGTCTTGGATCCGAGAAACACTCAGGGACACATAACCCAGTACAAGCACATGATGCACCTATTTGGATAATGAAGAGCCTAGTGTCTCGAGTTATAATTTCCCCTCTGGGATAGGCCAGGAAACCAGACCCGAGATTGTAGGAAATTCAAATAGAGTTGTAGCTGATTCAGGTTCAGATTCAACATCAAAAAAAATTCCTTGGTTGAATTGAGGGGCACATCCAATACCTCCCCCAGTCTGAACTACTGGGGTCGAGTGCTCATGACCTTGCTCCAGTGGAGTCTTCTTATTAGATGTTGTCTTTATGCTTACTTGTTTTGGAATTTTAGTAGTTTTTTTTTTCAGTTTTATATGTCAAGTACTATAGAATTATGTAGATATATAGGGAGAAATTTTTGGGTATATTTGCAGGCTTACAAAGTCATGAAAGACAAACATAAGACTTTTAGTTTTTGGCTAGCCTATAATGCGTATCGGTGGCCAACATACCTAGTTTACAACAGGACAAGTTGCGGTCACTGAACATCCTCTATATTACTATAATTTGTTTTTAAATTTGAATGAAAGAAAAAGGTGCTACTGAAATTTAAAAAATAAAATAAAATTTGGTTTTATAATTTTGAGTGATGATTTAAATTAAATTTTAAAATCTAATTCCAAAATAGTTTGATGTTCCATAGTATTCTAAGGCCAAAAAAGTAAAGAAAGAAAACTTATATTATAAGCGACAACCCTAATATATTTTCAGGCACAAAATAAATTTAATTAATAAATGGTCAAGCATGTTAGATATAATACTTTTGTGATCCATAATGTAGAAGAATGTCTTGTTGATTAATCACATCATTAAAATTTGATCAAGAAATGAAAACAATTTCTAACTAAATATTAAACAAATTATACCATGAAAAAAATATATTCAAGAAAAAAAATGAAAACGGTAGTAGTTGGTGGCAGAATAGTCGTGTTTCTACTCAAAAATATCAAAGAGGTACTAGTTGAAGGCAGAATAGGGAGCCTTAACTTTGATCACTAGAAATGTCGTCAAATTGACTGAGGAATCGACTAAGGATTCTACACCTCTACTATTCCATCATCAGTAGCTCTACTCTGCATCCTTTTTCTTCTGTTCACCCTTTCTTCACCAATTTGCTTGCAACTCTTCCTTCTACAACCTGAAAAAGAGAAGTTTTTAGTAGCCATTCAATCAAAGTTAAAACCCTACATTAAAAACTATGGAAAACATTAAAAGAGAAAAAAGATACTGATATTAAACATGCAGCAAAGTACAATAAATACTGTGGAAAAATTGAAAGAGAAAAAGAATCAGGGATATAGATCTTGGAGTCATATGTTATGCCATTTTTTCGTTGGCCAAAGAGTGGGGTGGACGCTATGAACAATCTGAGTCTGTTGTATACGTTGAATGTAGGTTATGCTCACAACCACTAATAGAGTACTCTTGCATCAAGTTTCTGGGAACCTAATAACTAACTAATTATTTTAATACTAATTATTCCAAGTCTCTAATAACTAATTATTTTAATACTTCACATGTAACATTACAAATTTTTCTTTTTTTCCAGGGAGAAAAAACAGATTCTCCATTAATGAGATGAAAAATTACACATATCATAGTACTTTTCGAAGACACCATATGATAGAAAAAACTCATTTATACATCCCTTGAAAAATAGTGACCCTGTTCTAATCAACTAGTGAGAAAAATAGTGACTCTGTTCTAATCAACCAGTGAGACAGGGCTGGAACAGTGACCTTGTTCTAATCAACCAGTGAGACAGGGCTGGAACAGAGACCCTATTCTAATCAACCAGTGAGACAGGGCTAGATCATGTAGATTTGATTGCTAATTAGCTCAATAAATGATGACTTTGGAATCACCAAATATCTCAATCTCTTTTATCCCCAACCAAGTGGCACAATAGAAGATGCCCCATAGTGCCAACAACTCAACCCTAACCTAGTATTTGTGCCCTAACAACTAAACCATTTGAAACAATGGTATTCATCTTGGCTCAAACAGATCAGCATCCCACTTCCACATGTCCCCTCTGATGGAGCCCCATCAAAGAATCTCACTGGGAAATTATTTCGCACTTCCCCACAACCATGGATTGGTTATATCTTAAGGAAGAAGGAAGTGATCCTAATACTAATCTCCCTCACACCAGGAACCCTTGGTCAAAAATCAAAGTGTTTTGAGCCCTCCATATGCCCCAAAACATATAGAGAGGGAGAGCTCTATATTCCTTATGCTCCCTGAACCATACCGACAAGCAGTTTTCCACCGTGGATCGCTCCCACCAGAGAAAATTTGCAAGGACAAAATAACCTCCTCCCATACTATACTACAAAGGAAAAATGAAGAACATCAAAGAAATAGATGACTCATATCCTCCACAAATACCTTGCATAATGGGCATCTCCAAGGTTCCACATAACCTCCCTTAAGCAGATTTTCCCATGTTAAAATCTTGTCATGGACCACTAGTGGTATATCAATTTAAGTGGTATGTCCCACTTCCACACAGATTAAAACCACACAAATAAAGGGTTGCAAAACTACCCTTGATTCAAAAAGCATAAATATCTTTGACAACAGGCCTCCTCATAGGGCAATTCCACATCAACAGATCCTCCTCCTTAGGACAACAAATGCCCGTTTTTTGTACACTAAGAATATATCCTGCCCATTCAACTGTGAGGTCCCCATAGAGTCCAATGGCATTTTCCTATTTCCATTGGGTTCGCTAGCCCTCAAGAACCTTATCCACCATGGCATCCTTGATGTACATAATACCTGTGCAGTGTAAAAAATTTATCAGAGGAAGGGATAACTGTAAATACCTTGGCATACCAATGATGACATCAAAGCCTATCTCCACTAACTCATCATTACCCACATTCCACCTTAGATTACTCACTAGCCATGGGGTGACTTTAATTAGCATAGTTACACCTCCTTATTAAGAGGTGCACCAACTCTGATCCGAGAAATCATGGAATGTTGCTTCAAATAATTGCTCTTAATAATTTGGTGTCATAAACCTTCTGTAGAGGCCGCCCTATTAAAAATTTCCAGATCTGAGAGATATTCATTTGAAATCATTACAATTGTGACGAGAGGAACAATGGCACAGGGTTTCTGCAGGTTTTTCTTGGCGCTCGTAGAAGGGATCCAATCCTCCATCGCAGAGAATGGAGACTATACTGGCCACGAGCGACTTCTCTACCTCATGAAGAACCCAGATATGACTGCTGCGTGGGTGATTTCCACAAAGGGCGCAGAGGAACTAAGCTGGAAGATCTGGACGGCACAGGTCCAGTTTTGCTTCCCCTGCATGCGGCAAACTGGCGGAGGTCTCCAAACCCCGAAGTTTGAACATGCATGGCACCTGACGGCCCTCGATATGCCATTGAGAAAGGGGGTTTTATATTTCACGCTGAGGTTCGAGTCTCTAAGAAGATCGGAGCTGAGATCTTGGTCAGATCCGTTGTATGATGAGGCTTTATTTGAGAAATCTCTGAACAGAGAAAACAGGCCGCCACTGCCATCGAAGAGCCGGTGGATCGAGCCTTTCACAGATCGCTCCGCAGCAGCAGTAGACGGAGAAGAATCCTCTGTCCTTTCAGAGGTAGAAAAGCAGCTGCAGACTCCTGTAGATAAGCTCCTAACGTCGATCATCAGCTTTTTACCCTTGAGATGGGAGATCCGATCAAGCTCTACGCTCTTACCTCAGCAAAAGGTGAGAGGAGAGGCATCCAGGCCCGATCCGCAGGATTTCTTGCTGAATCGGAAGAAAGGAGAGGTAGAGTGTAGAAGAGGCTGGCAACAACAGGGAGCGCCCTCTGCCCTAGCTTCCCCTATCCCACGGGGGCACCCCCCTTTCTTGCATCTGGAGGCAGCGCAAGGCCATGGGCAGCTAGAACAGCCAGATCCCAGGCAACAGGTAACATCAACTTGTTTTCAGATTTTTATTAAACCCCCTGTGGGGAAAACCAGTCTAGTGTGGGTACATGCAGAAAGCACCATTATGCAGTTGAAATAGCAAATTTGGGCATTGATGGGATACCCTGTTCAGATCCAACATCTGGTCAGTGGTAGATGGTCCCTTCAGGATAGCAGAACCCTGAAAAACTACGATATTAACCCAGAAACAACCATTGCTTTAAACCTTAGGCTGAGAGGAGGTGCTCTGCCCCAAGGACATCCAAGCACCATAGGAGGAGACAAGGGGAAACAGACAACACCCCAGCAATAACCCAAGGGAGGCTTCTCTTACAAAAACATATTACAGGGCAACAGAGATCCAGGGTCCCCTCCAGATCAAGGTGGACATACACCTAGGCCATACATAGTAGATCAGCTTGGGCAAACCCCAGCCCTCAACATTGATTCTACAGGACTAGAAGAATACGTAAAGTCATATGAAACTCAGGCCCTAATCTGTCGATTTAACATTTTTTGGCCAAAGCCAATGGATCTACACTAGTTGGACCATGGAATGTGATATACATCTATGCTCCAAGGGGTTTTTCATTGTTAAGTTCGCATCCACAGAAGCCAGAGATACAATCATCAGTGCAGGGCCTTGGTTTTGGGGAACAACGGGTCTTTTTATGACCCCATGGTTTCCAGATTTTGACCCAAACAAAATGACTGTCTCCAGAATACCGGTCTGGGTCCGCCTATATAACCTTCCTCTTCACTTTTGGAGTGAGCGAGTTTTGGAAGGAATTGGGAACAGCATAGGGAAATATATCAAAACAGATATGGAGAGGATTGACGAGAGGATCTACACCTTTGCACGCATTTTTGTGGAAGTTGATCTAAGTAAAAGACTGCCAGAAAGTATAAGGCTGGTATTCAAGCAACAAAACTGGTTGCAAGGACTAGACTATGAAAACACTGCTTTCAGATGCAGAATCTGTAGGCTGACAGGACACTTGCAAAGTACATGCCCAGAAGCCAAGAAAGCAAACAGCAAAAAGAAGCAGAAAGGGAAGCAAAGAAAAGGGTGGCAATACCCCCCCCCCCGACTCAGAGGACGATGAATCAGAAGCAGAGGAGGAAGTTACTCCCACAGAGAATACTAAGTCTACCCAAGGAAAAGAGACCCAAAAGGAAATCATATCAGCAAACAAGGTTTCACAACTCCATTCAAATCAAGCAGAGAAGACAAGCGAGGACTTGAGTATGGGAGGGATCAACTGGCATCACCCCTCAGATACTTCAGACTCAGACAAAGATACAGGTCCACAGAAAGCAGAAACATAGTTAGTTCTAGCAACGATTGAGCCCACCCAAGGAGAGTGGCGCAAGGTCGAAAAGAAGAAGGGGAGAAAAACATGAGGTGTGAGTCTTCTACTCACTCCGTGGAACCAATTTTTCTGTCCCTTCCTCCCTTCTTTTTTCTTTTTCTTTCATTCTTTCTAAATGCACGGTAGCCCCGCTACGCCGCATTGTGTGCCAAAGCACACGAGCCCAATGGGCAATTTCTGAAAATGCTTCAATGCATATGCTATGTGTAACTTTTCATTTTTATAAATAAAAGGTTACCGATTTTTTCTGTGGAAAAAAAAAAAAAATTCCAGATCTAATTACCCCACTGACCCTTTCATACCTATCTAGTTAAATCCCCAAAGTTCACTAGATGAATCTTCCTCTTATCCCCAACTTCCCCAAATGAAATCAACCATAATCACCTTAATCCTACAAATAACTTCAGCTGGAAGACAAATTATATGCAACCAAAATGTGGCTATGCACTGAAGTACATACTTGGCCAACACTAATCTGAAGTAAACCATCTGTTAGACCACACTGTGAGCCTCTTTTCAAATTTCATGGTCAATATTGAACATTCATCATAACCACAAAAATGAATAAATAGTGTGATAACATATATCACCATATCCTAGATTACAACTTTCACATTTCAGACACTGAAGTGAGCTAAGATAAAGAGGTTGTTTACCTGTAAGGTTGATGGTAATTATAGATATCATTTTCCATTCTCCCCATTTTTCCTTTTACGTATATCAAACTGGTGGAATATGTTATTGGATTTAGGTTCGAAACTAACATACATGCCTGTTCGGGCAAGTATAAGCCGCCCACCACACTAGCTCTCCTATATGGGTGAGGCTCTCACTCCCACTCGATTGTTTCTAGGACCTTGAGATACTTAGAGAGTATTGGAAACTCCATAGGTAGGTTCGTAAAGGTTGATTTTATGCTACCCTATTTGCTTAGTGACATATATCCTTGCTCCCATATGCGTTCATATGAATATAGTTGAGCCATTACTTGAATTTTTGGAGTCGGGAGTACCAAGATGTAGTATGGCAACAATCTTGGGATTACTATATTATCCTATTTCATTATAGACACCGCCATGAATACGGAAATTTGAATAAATCCTTCTCTTAATCAATTGGAAACGAGGGAACCCTTCATCCGTTAGCAAAATAGGAGGCCAATCAAGCAGATGAAGAAGTGTTCCAAGAAGTATCTACAAGAAAGTTCACGAAAAAAAGAAACCCTAGACCAATGTTCAAGAACAAGATAAATGGAATATTGATCCCAATAATAGATTTAGTTTTTTCTGAGCAAGGGGAAACCCCGAAGAAGGCAAACGTAGGGAAACAAGTAGACCATCGCTCAAGGTTTTGTCGAAAACACCTCATGTCCAAGTGGAGGGCACAAGAGGGAGCTAGTGTGAATAAAGAGGTGGGTAAATGGAGACAAATGAAAAGCCAAAACAATATCAAGATCGACGATGCAAAGGAAGACTTAAGTACGAAGAATGTTCGAAAATACTACCGAATAAATCGAAAATTTTGAATGAGAGATTTATCCCCGAGGGCCAAAAAGGCTATATCGTAAGACCTTCTCAAAGAAAAAATCCAGCCAGAAAAAAATCGAAAACCCCCTGATCCACCATATCTTTTGGGCTTCCATTAAGATACAACATACCTTGTTGACCTAGTGAGGGAAGAAAAGAGGGCTTGAAAAATCTACACAAATCTATATAAATTGTGTGTGAAAATGCTAGTGAATTTGGGAAGGGTGGTACCGATATCGGTGAGTCTTCCAAAATAAATCAATAAGTATTATAAATGATTTGTGGTTTCTTACAATAGAATGGGCCTCAAATAATAAAAGGAAAACAACGATACTGAAGTGGAAAAGATTAAAGCAAGAAAAACCCAATATAATCTTGATACAGAAAAACAAGGCCCCGAGGCGAGACTAAAAGAGAGATAACTAGCAAGATGAAGTCGACATATGAAGGGGATGGCCTTGGATGCATGTGGAAGTTTTATGGTTGTTATCCTCTGAAACCATCGTAAATCATATTTGGACTGAAGGATGATTATGCCTCGAATCATATCAAGGAGATTCGGCATATATGTACAAGGAACCGGGCTATCATATATGTTGTCTATGGCCCCAACATTCCGTAGAGGAGAAATATTCCTTCCGAAGATTGGAAGGCTCGAGCATCTCTTTCAAGAAGAGTTGTGGCTATTCGAATGTGACTTTAACCTCATCTTGTTATCGGAGGAGAAAAAAGGAGGCAATAGGAGCACAAGATACAAATATGGAATAATTATATTCCACTGCTGTATATTCAATTAAGTTGGGCATTCCCACCCACAATAGAATATATACGTGAACAATCAGGATAGGGTCATAAACTGCCGGTGTCGATTAGACATATTTCTTTGGCATTGGAGGGACTCATATCAAGATATATTTTCTTTGAAGTGGAAATCCTCCCATGCATGGGATCAAACCATCGGGTCATTCATTTGAATGGATCCGAAGTCGGCACCTAGGAATCACTCATTTTGGTTCGAATCATTCTATTTTTGCAACCCAAATTTTCCGGGTAAAGTAGAAAATTGGTGGAAGAACAACGAGGAATGGGATAGGAACTACATGCATACTTTCTAGCTCGGCCTTAAGGAGCTCAAGAATCAAATCAAAAAATGGAATCAAATTGAGTTTGGCCACATAATGAAAGAAAAAATTAATTCTCAAAGAAAAGGCAATCTATCCAACAAAGAATGATCACGGAAGTTCGTCTTAGAATCAAACAAGAAGGAAGGCTTCTACGTATCTTGAAGAAAGAATGAAACATGAGGAAATCCTATGGAAATAAAAATATCGAGTTCATGGGTTTTGCGAAGGGGAAAGGAACATGAAATTCTTCCACGAGGCCATGATTCAACATCGCCAACACAAATCTCGGTAGTAGCTTTTCTCTAAAATATTCCACTGGTAATAGATTGGTCAACCATGATGAGATGGAAACCCTTGGTAGATCATTTATAGACCTTCTCTCGCAGCCAAACCAAGATAGAAGAGAGAGGCTATTCATAGAATAATAGGGCATATTCCATGTTTGGTGAGAAGAGATCAAAACATGGCCTTGATGTGCACAAGCTCGAGGAAGTGGAATAAATTGTCAAGGATCTTGCCAAAAACAAAGCGCCAAGCCTGGGACATGGATTCACGATATATCTCTTCCAAGCATATTGGAACTCTTGCGGCAGGGACATTCTTGAAGTGGTGGAGGATTCACGTAGATCTCGAAAGATAAATCAATCTCTAAACTTATCTTTATTTCTCTCATTCCTAATCACTTAATTCTAAGACCCCCAAGGCTTCGGCATCTATTAATCTATGTAATGTCATATATAAGATTATCTCTATTGTTACAGATACTTACACCCTTGCTTCCTAATTTGATATCCCCCGAGAAAACTAGTATCGTTCAAGGATGCCAAACTTGATGGAATTATTACCACTCAAGAAGATGTCCACTCCCTCAAACATATGAAAGTGAAAAGGTAGAACATAAAACCAGACCTTTCTAAAGCCTATGACCGTCTCGCCCTCGGCCCTTCCTCCCCGGATATTTTGAAAGCCTTTGGCTTTGATTCTAGATGGATCGATTGATATCTTCTATGATCTCACACTCGATGATATCCATCCTCCTTAATGGATCCCCTTCGAGGTATTTTAACCCTCTCTGTAGTATCCTGCTGTGTAGATCCTATTTCCTTTTCTATTCAACTTGGCAATGAGTGGGGCTAGGTAGGTACATTAAGGTCATAGAAATCATGTGCCATCATTGGGCTTCTTTTTATGGGGAAATGATCTCCCTCACCCACCAAATAATTTTTTTGACTATATTATGTTGTCTACCAAGTCTCTCTCGAAAATCCAAATCCATAAAAATAATTTTTCCTAGACTATGCTTCATAATCGTGACCAACAATGATAAATCTAACATCTTCTTCTATCAACACCCTCGCCCCTTCCCAAGCCTTTCTACCCGGAACCCTGGTTTATCGTTGGATATTTTCCTTGAAATACCTCGTGGATGCCTCTTTAAGGATGTTATTCAATCGCGTCAATCAGCTTTCATTTGCTAGGCTTTGTGGCTCCGAAAATTTCTCGTTCTAACATGGTGGACACTCAAGAAAATTCCTATGGAGGGGAGCTCAAGAAGCCAAAAAAATGGGCACCGGGATACTATAACCAAACCTAAATTTTTGGAGGGTTGGGACTTAGGACTTTCATCCTCAATCGTGTCATGGGAGTGAAGTTGTGGTGAGATGTATTCAAGGCCTGATCTTCCGAAGCACATATGGACGAGAAAATACCAAATTCCATCCTCTCGTTGTTGAAATCCCAAGTGGTTCAAATCATTCCCAAAGGGTGACTTCAACTGCGAAACAATGGAGTGGCTCCACTAATATGTAATGGGTTATGTTTTTGTGGCGTAACCGACTCTTGATTGTTATGTATAGCCCAATACATGTTGCTCGTTTTGGTGGCGTAAATAGACCCCTTGACCATTACAACGGGTTTTAAGGCGCAACGTCGGGGACTATGGAAATATTGTTGGGCTCGGGCTTGCAGGGGCTCAGACCATCTCGATTTATGTCGAGGGACGGTGTGCTTGGGGTCAATATGGTTCGGGAAACTAAAACACAGGGCATGCCGGTGGTAGTGGCAATGTATACAGAAAACAAAGGTAAACTCCAAGGCCTCAAGCAACAATCCGAGAAATAGTGGTCAATGTGAAGCCGATGTGTGGTGACTACATGGGGAAAAGCAGTATATGATTCGGAAAACCTACTATGTTGCTGAACGATTAAAATTTGGGAGAGACTTGAACCGCCATGCGCCCATGGAGGTCAAGGTGGAGGACCGACGGATCTTTTCCTAGATCCGGGGCAACACTTGTGGATACTTCACTCAGCATGCTAATGTGGTGCACCCGTATTAGATAATGAAGAGCCCGGGTGGCCCGAGCTATAATGTCTCCTCTAGGACAAGCCAGTGGAACTCCGACTCGAGATTACAGGAAATTCACAAACAGAGTTTCACGGATTCAGTTCGATTCAACATCAAAAACAAACACCTTTGGTTGAATTGAGGAGCATGTCCCGTACTTATTCTCGAACTGTCGAGGTTGAGTTCTCATGACTATGCTCCAATGGAGTCTTCTAATTAGATGATGTATTTATGCTTGTTTTGGAATTTTGTTAGTTTTTTGTTCATTTTTATATGTCGAGTACTATAGGGATTTTTTTGTAGATATATAGGGAGAAATTGTTGGGTAGATTTGTAGGCTTACGTAGCCTTGAAAGACATACATAAAACTTATATATTTTAAGTTGTAGTCTTATAATGTGTATCGGTGGCCAAATATACTGCTTCGATGTAGAGAATTACCTCGGGAAGTATTGGTTTACTAAAATGAGTTAGTTTTGTGTTAAGATTTAACACCACGTATTTGTTTTTTAGGAGAGAATTGGAATTATTGTAAATAGGAGAAGATTGAGAGGATTGAGAAAGGATTGAGAGGATTATCCATAGTTAGCTCATCTAGGGATAGGGATTAAATGAGAGATGTTAGGGATTAGGAGAGATATTTTGAGAGTTAGTTTAAGATCAGAACCTTCTTTGGTTCTAATCCATTTGTATAAATAGTATCTCTTGAGGCATGTAGGCAAGGTAGATGTAGAAGAGTGTGTGTGTGAGGAGAGGTCAAGCATGAGGAAAATGCTCTATAAATATTTTGTTTATTAATTAATTGCTGAAAGAGATTGATGTGCATTTGATTTTCAGTTTTATGTGTATGTTTATTTGTTGGGTTGCAGGCATATGGCCTGTGGCGCCTATTTGGTATCAGAGCAGAACTTTCTCGCTGATGATGAAGATCGAAAAAACCATTGCGTTAAGGGGGATTGCAGTTGCGTGAAAGCGTAGAGAATGTTGAGGATAAGCTGCACGAATTTGTTTGAGGTTGACGTTGCAGGCTGGGATTATATTATTTTCTTCACTGCCCGTTGAAAATCGATTTGCATATTTTTACTTGCTGGGTTGAAAATCAATTTGATGTGAAGACCAGAGTCGTTGAGCCCATCCTAAGCCTGGAGCTGGAGCTGAGTTGTGTAATGTTGGAGTACCAAACCTGCAAATTTGTCGGTGACCTGTGTGAGGACCCGCATAGCTCATTTGTTAGCCTACTAAATGGTCGATCTATTCAAGAGGCTGAGTTGTAGCATGGATGAAGTATCTCAAGGAAAACAAAACGAACTCATCATATTTTTATCTCTTAATACGTTGTCCAAACGCATTTCCTTAAAAAGGGTTGAATGGAAAACATGAATGGGGGCAGTGTGAACTATTGGCCATGGTAGAAGTCCACTAAGATATCTAATTTTTTTAATACCAATGATGAGTAAATCGGGATTGAATGAACTTTGGATAAATGCAAAATACAATTACAGGAATGGACAAGCATCTATTTGGAATAAAAAAGAATCACACTTCACGTGGTTACACTTTGAAGAAGTTTTGACAACTTAAAGTTCACCTGGATTTTGAAAGCTCTATATTTATCTTTTGTAGGGAAAAAATGTGCCACTCTTATTTTACTTATAACGCTTTTAACATCAACGTAGTTCTCCTACAAAATGATGTAAAAAGTAAAACAATTATGAAGTAAAGTTATAAAGAGAAAGTCCAAGTTAAATACTTAAAAAAGTTATTAAGCATCTGGGAAAGTCATGTCAAAGTTTTTATGGTGAGGTTCTTAGAATTAAATATATTTTCATGTAAAGATGAATTTAAAAGTGAATTTGTATTGAAGTAAGTAAAAAATTTGAGGTAAAAGTAACATTAAAGGTAAAGGTGAAAGTAAATTGATGTTGTAAAACATGGTGGAGGACACAAATGGTGAATTGTTGCAGACTATTTATGGTGATATATGGTTTCATAAAAACCATGTGTACTTGAGAATGCATAGCTTCATAGTGGACTTCATCTTTTATCATGTTCCAAGTGAGAGTTATGGGAGAGGGGCCTTTATATGGACTTTGTAAAGGAGTTATGTTCTTTGTTTTAAGCATCTTTATAAAGGGTGATATCATAAGGGATTGTTGACATGATATCACGAAAAGAGTTTTCAATCAAGAAGTCTAAGTTGTGATCTCGAGTCAAGTAAAAAATGAATCAAAGTTAGAGTCAAATTACACCAATGTCCATTAATGAAAATTTGATGTCAAGTCTAGAGTCAATGAGTCCTAAATCAAGTCAGCATTGAATGTGGAATGTAAATTGCATGATTGGCGAAGCCCGACACCCAAGAGTTTGGTCATTGTAAAGACAAGAAATAATTTGCAAAGGGTTGTTTCCTAGAAGCAGCAGGAGCAAGGAGGCTCCCATAACGTTCAAGTGAAGAGAACCATTCGCCAAGTTTGGAGGAGACAACTTGGTTACAAAGTTACAATGAACAAAGGAAGTTCACAAATGTACGATGAAGATGCAGTGGATCGAAGAGAAAGGCAACAACAATTATGCCATAATGGCTGGAATTAATAATGAAGAGAGAGAAATTGTTGAATAAAAAGACACGATTGGACGACAAGGAGATACTCAGCAAACACAACATACGATGGATAATAAAAAGAACAGTTTAAACAACATTGAACAATTGATGGAATCAAGATTATGTCAACTAATCTTCCAGACAAAGATATATATGTGTGCACCCTCGAACAAGGATGATTGTTGGGTGACAATGATGTCATACGTATGGATATGGATGAAGAAGAAGTCATGGGATGTATCAGCATCATGCTACATAAGGAAGGATGCAGAGGCCATAAGCGAGACCTCCAAGTCTCTTACAGACTTGAAACTAATACTTGTTTTGTGCTCGCAGTAGTGGAGAATCAAGTAAGAAACCGAAAGTAATATGCAAATTAAGGAAGCTCAAGAACCATTGAGGAACTCATGCAAGTCACAAAGGCATAACATGGAGTGATATTTGTCATATAAATAGATTTTTTAAAGGTTTATTGTCTAACCAAAGAACAGCTTGTGAAGAAAATGAAATGATGATAGATCCATAACAATTTCATAGAGGATGAGGATGAGATTTCAATGAAGAAAACGTGAGGGCAAAGTGGCAAAGAATGAAGAAGACTTCAAGAGAAGTAAAGATAAATGTAATATCCTAGTGAATTCATGGAGAAAAAACATATAGCACAAAGGAAAGACGGATGGTTAGAGACCATGTTTTTTTTCTCTTCGGGGAACTGGCGTGTGAGCATCCGTCTCCCGGGGTTAGTCATTTACTAAATGAGTTAGTTGGTAAGTTAGGATTTAATTAATTAATGTATTTTCCTACGTTTTTTTAGGAGAGAATTGGAATTATTGTAAATAGGAGAAGATTCGAGAAGATCGAGGAAGGATTGAGAGGATTATGGAGAAGGCCTATCTAGATATGGGATTGAATGAGAATGTTTTTGAGCTAGTTTAGGATCAATAACTCTGTTTGGTTCTAATCCATTTGTATAAATATGTGATCTCTAGAGGCATGTAGGTAGATGTAGAAGAGTGTGTGAGGAGGAGAGTGGTTTAATTTGTTAATGAGGCCGTACCTTTAAATATTTTAAGTGTTAATTATTGAAGAAAAATGATGTGAACTTAATTTTCACTTTTATGTGTATGTTTATTTGTTAAGTTGCAGTATACATTCGTGGCACCATCAGCTTCCCATATAGGACAAAGTTGCGGTCACCGAAAGTCCTCTCTTATAATTTGCCTTTAAATTTGAATGAATGAAAGAACTTACTCAACTTACAAAAAAATTGAAAATTTAGTATATAATTTAGAGTGACGATTTAAATTAAATTTTAAAATCTACAAATAATTTTCTATCTTTAAGGACGTAAAATAATATTTATTTCTAAATCTATTATCTCAATTATATATTTAATATAAAATAAATTTAATCATATTTTTTCGAGAAAAATAATATATATTAAATTGATACAAAAAAATTACATATATATATATACCACATTCCTAAAATATAGTCGATATTCATAGTATTCTAAGGCCAATAAAGTAAAGAAATAAAAACTTATATTATAATGCTATAAGCAACAACCCCAATATATCATATCGGGGTCATATAGTTTTCAATTTAATAAAGTAAATTTAATTATATAAATGGTCAAGCAATCAAAACAATTTCTAACTGAATATTAAACAAATTCTACCATGAAAAAAGTTATTCAAGATAAAAATGAAACAGAAGTAGTTAATATGCACTCGCTCAAAAAAGATCAAAGTAACTAGATGAAGTCGAATAAAGGGGGCTTTTCCCTTAGGAGCCTTAACTTTGATCACCAAATGTTACCGAATCTGACCGAGGAATCGACTAAGGATTCTCCACCTCTACTATTCCATCATCGGTAGCTCTACTCGTATCCTTTCCTTCTCAAGTCACTTTCTTTCCCAATTTCGTCATAACTCTTCCTTCTACAACCTCGAAAAAGAGAAGTTTTTAGTAGCCATTCAATCAAATTTCAAACCCTACATTAAAGACCGATACCGATATTAGACAAATGCAAAGAAAGCAAAATAAAATATTGTGGAAAAATATTGAAAGAGAACCTTGAGTCTTGTGGAGCCATAAACCAAAATGTAAAATTCATTTTATTTTTTTGGAGGTTACTCATGAAGAACAAGCCTTCTAATCATATAAGTGTTTATTTTCGAATTTCATTATGAATGATCAATAATTATAACTTGTAACATTCAAGTAATACAAAGTGGTTCATCATAAAGTCGAGGTAAGGATCAACATTCTATGTGGTATGGTGATAATGATTTGTCCGAGGTGTGTGGATTTAATATTGTTTATTCATTATAGGAGAGTTGATGTATGCATGCCCGGTAGCTCCGTTACTAATTGGGAATTCATTTGTTATCTTATACTCATTTAGTTATCCTTTGTAGATGTGATTATGAGTTGGGCATCTATCTTGTATGAGCATGGTGTTTATGGGAATGTTTGAACAATGAGGTTGTGGATTTCAGATTCTTGCATGTTTGCATGATAGTCTTTTGAATGGTTATCTAAGACCACCTAATATTGTTCGTAGTAGCTCCTTGAATGGAACTTCGATAGCTCACTATTGTGGCCTCTGTTGCAAGTGTCTTCATTAGTAGCGTGATTCTTAGACATTCTGTGATATGAGATAAAATTAGCTCGTGGCTGGGGTGTTGACATCTCCGTATAATCATAATAAGTGATTTATTTGACATCAAGTTTGTCTTAATGCAATTATTATCATGTCACTATATGAATGCGGATTGATTTCAAGATATATATATATATAAATTTATTTTTTATTTTTCCGTGTTGGAATGAGTACAAAGAAATGTGTTCTCGAAGAAAGTTACCTCATTTGTAAAGGATTTATAAGTCCTATAATGTCATGATTCTCTTTGCATTAATTCATTTATTATGCTCAATGGGATGGTTTATGTATTAACACGCTCATGCTGATGGTTAATCAACTCAGATTGGCTGTATGCTCATTTTCTCCCTCTTAAGCATGTGTGAATTCCTAAATGACAGGGTAAACGTCGATGAGACCCGTGAATAATGTCGAGAGACCCTGAATAACATCGAGAAAATGAATGCTATTACACTGGGACCGACGTAAATCCTATGAGAAGGAGACCATGGGATTGTTAAAAATCCAAGTATGAGAGCCAATGAACCTTGTTGCTAATTGTTATAGCGAAGGAGTGAAAAGGCTGAGAAAGTTGTTAAGTATAATAAGGCATTCGATGGGAGGCAAACTTGCTTACTTAACATCAAGATTTATATGGTGGTCGCATTCTGAAAAGGTTCTCAGAGACAGTGATCCTAGTAGATGGGAGCTACGCCACGAAAAGTGCTATGTTAGAGGACGAGGAATTTCACATCACGCAGGGCGCCACTGCAAGGGAAGGCTTTGGGTTGTGTAGTGGGGCCGAGGCACGAGGATGCCGAGGCTCAAGGTGATTGACTCACACAATGAACCTAGAAAAATTCATAGAATGGCGAAGTTCTCTTTGCACAAGGCCCATCTCCGGTAGGGCAAGATGGGGTTGATGTAGTAATGTGATATGGAAGGAATGCAAAAGTGGCATGAAAAGAACATGACATGTCGCCACAAAAATGTCCTTTTGGGATGGCTTTATGGCCTATAACCGAGTGACATGGTACCTTCAAAAGAGGCCACATGACAAGATGACATCGTAAATGATGCCATCAAGGGATGATGTTAATGTTGACATCATCGCTGTCACAAACCACATGGGAGGTTCAAGTGTGCAATTTAGGGACAAAAGGGACAAGAAATCTCTGGAATTTGATGGAGAAAATTGTCATCACAGTGTCACATACTCGGGAGGTTCAAATTGCGCATCCACAAGATTGGTCGTGGTTAATGTGGTCGTGGAACGTGGAAGCTTGTCATAAAAAATGGGGAAGTGATTTTTATGGTTATAATTTTTATTTGGTCCTATATATATTCTATTTAACATTCAAAAATACAATTTAAACAATGAAAGATAACACATTGTAATTTGCACTCTAAAAAGTTTAACGTGAAGAAATTCGATCCTCTTGTATAGCTATTTTTAATTTAAAAAAATTTGCATTTCAAGAAATTTATGCTAATATTATTAAAATGAGGAGTGAAAATCTTGTAGTTATTAATACATATGACTAATTACTAATTTGTTTGTTTTATAGTATTTTTAAAGTAATATATTAGTAAGAATAGATAATTTTTTTGAGTAAAGATATTTGGAGATGTCACTCAATGGGATTATTTTGAAAGTATTTCCAAGAATCATTATTGATTATAAATATTTATAATAATTAATAATAATGTGATTTATAATTTAAAAATATAATATAATAATAATTATTTATAAATAAATTAATTTAATGTAGATTAATTAAAAATAATAATAATAATCAATTATTATGTATAATAATTATTATTTATAATTTAAATAAATTTAATCTATTAATAAATTAATTTTTTAAAGGCAAATAAATAATTGTTATGCTTATTGAATTGATTTTGAGAAGTGAAGAGAGTTATTTGATAAAAATAAGAAAGGAGATTTGAATATTTGTAATTCAAACAATTACATAACATATATGAAATTGGAAAGCTCATGACATATAAATTTTAAATTGACAAATGATATGATCTAGTCTAAAAAATTTAAAACATCTATTTCAAGGTGGATTTCGCAACTCAATTTGATGGTTCATTAAAAAATGATATCTTGCATTTTTTAAATACCTCTTTTGGATGTGATAGATTTAAAAAAATATGTGATAGATTTAAAATTAGAATTTTTTTGCAAAATGACTTTACAATGGTTTAAAAATAATTTGTAACATCTACTGTAAGGTGATTTCTGCATAGTAATTTGATGGTTCATTAAAAAAATGATATCCTGTCTTTTTTTTTAAATGCCTCTTTTGAATGTGATAGATTTAAAATTAGAATCGTTTTCCAAAATGTGAGGCTAGTGGTTTAAAAAAATAAGATAATTACTGTTTTAACAAAATGGTTCCCTTGTTATTGTATTTTAAGTTTAGCATTGCCTTGCAGTGCTGTATCCCAAAGTGTCGTAAGCGTCATCGCTACTTTGTCTGTAAATCTCAAATATAAGACAAAAATATTTGCAATACACCGCAGTGTTACCTAATAATTCCAAAAAACTGCAGTGTGTGCAGGATTTTGACCACATTTAGAAAATTCAAATGACGCGCCCATAATTCAAATCGCGCCCATAAGTTGCACTCAAGATGTGATCGGATGCGATGATCCCATGGCGAAGCGAGTCTCAGATATTTTGTAATACACTGCAGTGTGCCATTTTCCATTAATTCCAAAAAGCTGAACACTCAGATAGATAATACAATATTACAAGTTTTTATTATTAATTCAAAACTGAATACTCACGAATACAAAGTATTGACAACATTACAAATTTATTATAAAAGAAATCAAATTCATCCATCCAACCGAAGCTGCGATCATTTTTCCTTCAAATATCGATTGAGTCCTCCTATTTACAGTTGATATCATCTACTTTTGCTTGTTAGAATACGTCGTTGAACTGCTACGGGTGCTCTGGAGATTGCTGCCGCAGCACCATATTCTGGCCGAAGATTGAGGCTCAACCCAGAAAAAGGTTTCCTGGGCTAAAATGTGGCCTCCTCCATTATGTAAATGGTCAAGCAATCAAAACAATTTCTAACTAAATATTAAACAAATCTCACCATGAAAACGGAAGTAGTTGGTGGCAGAATAGTCGGCGTTTCTGCTCAAAAAGATCAAAGCGGAACTAGATGAAGGCAGAATAGTAGGCTTTTCCCTGGGGAGCCCAATTTTGATCACCAGAAATGTCGTGGAATTGACTGAGGAATCTTACTAAGGTCCTCCCTCTACTATTCCATCATCAGTGCTTCTACTCTGTATCCTTTTCCTTCTGTTCGCTCTTCTTTCCCCAATTTCGCTTGCAACTCTTCCTTCTACAACCTGGAAAAAGAGAAGTTTTCAGCCACTCAATCAAAGTTCAAACCCTACATTAAAGACTGGGGAAAACATTGAAAGAGAAAAAGATACTGATATCAAACAATGCAGTAAAGTACAATAAATACTGTGGAAAATATTGAATCAGGGCTATAGACCTTGAGTCATATGTTATGCCATTTTTTCGTTGGCCAGAGAGCGGGGTGAACGCTATGACCAATCTGAGTCTGTTGGTGTATACGCTGAATGAAGGCACACAACCACTAATAGAGTACCTCTGCACACGCATATAAAACAAGCTTTACAGTTCACATATGAAAGATGGAAACCATAAGCAGGAAATCCATAGTGATATAGGAAATCTGGTTAGTTACAAATGAAACAATCATTCAAAATAACAAATATTCCAAGCCCTGTAACTAATTATTTTATTTTGGCTTCACATGTAACATTACAACTTTTTTCTTTTTGACCTGGAGAAAAAACAGATTTTTCCATGAGATGAAAATTTTACACATAATAGTACTCCCAAGACATTGTTCCAAGGATAGCAAAAACTTATTCTACATTTTTTGAATAAAACTGCCCACCCATACCCACAAACTACTGCCTAAATGTGAGTGCTGCCAGTGATTAATACACAAACAAAAATAAAGAAAACCCAAAGCAACACAGTGCATACAAACATATGAAGTCAATACTTAGCAAGGCCTACTAGTTACCGAAACTCCTCCTTACTGTGCAGAAACTTTCTAAAACCAGGGGATCCCCTCAAATATCTGGTGAGGCCTTTCCGCAGAAGTGTACCAAAAGCGAAACCTGAAAGAGAATGTGATCCAAGACGTACACAACACCCTTTTCCTCCCATTAATCTGTCTGCCTGCACATTTTGCTCTCTGTAAATGTGCAAGACAAGATCTTTGGAAAAGTGACAACAGTGACTCCAGATCCTTCGAAAAGTGGGACAACAGTGACCCAGATCCTTCGAAAAGTGGACAACAGTGACCCAGATCCTTCGAAAAGTGACAACAGTCTGTCTGCCTGTCTGTACATTTTAAGAGACATTGAAGTGAGTTAAGATAAAAGAGGTTGTTTACCTGTATTGATGGCAACGATAGATATCATTTTCCATTTTCACAACAACAGGAATATGTTATTGGATTTAGATTCAGTAAATCAAATAGGTACAGTTGGGCAGGTAGACGCTGCTTCACCACATTGCAGCCCACTACCCATCACTCCTGATTTAGTGGAAGAAATGGAAAATGATGGGTGGTGTTGTGAAGCATTCAATACATGCCCAGCAGTACCGTGTTGATATTCCAGTGAAACTAAACCTAATAACATATAGAAGTGCGAGAATGGAAAATGGCATCTGCCGTTGCCATCGCCCTTACACAGGCACCACATTTTTCTTAACTCACTTCTGTGTCTGAAGTGTGGGAGCAACGACACAGGAGCTTCTGTTTGGACCAGAGGAGCTTTTTCCTTTAAGTTCTAGATGTATCATAGTGGGACAAGAAAACAGAAACAGAGGAATATAAATAAAAAGGAATAGAAAAGTCCAAATTTCAAATGGGAGGAGCTTGTTGGACCAGAGGGAGCAAGAGTGAGCATGTCACCTTGGGGGTTTCAGATCTGCCATACAGGTACTTAACTTGTACATAATACGCGGGCACAATACCATCAGCCTCCAATACCTTGGGCACAAAAACCAGCAAGCCTCTCAATACTATGGGTACAGCACACAAGCCTCCAATACCAAGTGCAGGAAACCACAATTGTTAACATAATAACGTTACTTTATTTAACCCATTTTACCTAACAATCTCTTTTTTAAAATTGAACTAGGTTTCAGTTGACCAAAACTAGACAAACTGGCCAGCACTTCTAAAGGTTTATAGAGACGGTCTTTGTAACGGTATGTCCCATTATCACCTAGGTTTAACTCCAACTTTTACGCATTATTTTATAGGTGTTGCATGCCCATTTACATGCAATTAAAAAAAATTCAACCCCATGATAACACACACATATATTCTATATCCTTACTATCCATCCTCTCACTCAACAATGATTGGTTAAACTCACGACCTCTAACCCAATCAAATATATTGTGGTGCAAACTTTAAAGAAAAGATGATCCTCCATATATGAACTTAGTAGATTCTAGAGTTACATTTGAGCTTAGGTTGTTTTATTTATTTATTATAATTATTTATTTTGTATTTATGTATCCGACCAAGTCAAAGTGTTTCAATTCAAAATTATAATTATTTTTATTTATTTTTTATTTTTGTGTACTTTGATCAGCCAAAATAATTATGGATACCTCAATTGGTGATACATTATGTTCTAGGAGGTTTCATCTTCAAAATCCCATGAAATCCTCATTAACGAAATGTGGAAGAGATATAACAGATATATAGGAACTAACGAACATGACAAGTAAGGACAACATCTCTTCCATACCAGGGCTGGAGAGGACCCTCTCGTATTATTATCTCTATCACATCTCCATCAAACTTTGTTTGCATTTCCTAGCCACATGTTTGTTTTTGATGCCACCACCACATCATGACGGTCTCATCTCTCGCCGCTACTATCCTAACTGACTTTACAAGGTCCTCACATTAGGCATTTATCCATGCCACACGAAACATTTTCCCCAAAATTTCTCTAGGGTATCGATGGATGAAAAAATGCAGCCAGCCCGTGTCTCAACCGTCTATCCACATTCCATGAGCTACTCATATATGCTAAGCATGAAGCCTACGATGCCATAAATGTAACCTCGAAACTCATTAATGTGAGTTCACTTTGTCGACATTTGAAAGCATCATTCTTATCCTTGGCATTGCATTTTTGACATAATGTTTATGAATTCCTTACCTACTTATCCACATTCATTGGTGCCTACATTGCTACTAGCTAACTATTGTGAGGAATGGGGTCACTAATTAAACATGCTTTCTGGCATAGGGAAATATCAAGCCATCATTAACACTAGTAAGGAACATGCCACATCCCATCATGAATCAAACCCTCTCATGCCTTCTGCAATGAATTTTTCACCATGGGTGGACCACACAAGATCATCAATAGTGTTTTATTAGTGTAACTCCAACCAAAAGTTGCCATCTACTTTGGGTTGACACCACACCATGTTATGGCCATGGCTCATCTCTCTTTCTTCTATAGAAAACTAACAATAATAACAACCAAGAACAACCTCTCCTCAATTGCTTTTTCATAGCCATAAGGGAAACATCTATATTGTTGTTCATCTTACAAATTCTAATCCAACAAGTAATTTTCACAATGGGACTGTTATACAGCTAGGTGTACAAAGCCATCATTTACAAATTTAATCTACCAAAATAATTTCGTCACTAGACCATGGAAATATTTTAGGTGTACGTATCCACTGTTTAAGAAATGGGAAAGAAAGCCATTTCATATAAAATCTAGGCTAACCATGGCTCTGTCATCACTTGTTGGTATCCAAAATAATATAAGAGGAATGATCATAATACATATATAGTAAAAAAACACATAAACCATGATTTACCCTAGAAACTTCTGTAGACAAAACAATGTCAATAGATTCATTATTAACCTTGACATAAACAAACTAACCCAACCGACATCCTAGCCCCAACCAAGGAGCCTTCATGAAACAACTTCTAGCCTCCTATTATAATGGAGAATCCTCAAGCCTCTTAAAGGCTTGGTCACATGTAATACCATCATCTCAATACCACAAAGCCATCAATATCAAGTGCCCAAAACCACAATGGTTAACCTAATAATGTTCATACATTCATTGAGTCATGTTTACCTAACAAGTGCACCACCATACATAAGTTCCTTATCCTTCATATAGTAAAGTTGCCTAAACAAGGCTTTACTAATATCAAATATATTCGAAACAATATAAAAGGAATGTATTAACATTACATATATAGTAAAAACACACATAAGCCATGATTATCCTAGAAACCTTAATTAGGACAAATAGATCTATTATTAACTCACATAGACAGAAAGTTAGGCCATTGTCTAGCCAACATCCTATCCCTAGCCAAGTGAGCCTCCATGACTCAAAATGTACACTATTACAATGAGAATAGCCAAAAGCCTTAAATGTTTTTACAGTCATATAATGTCATCAAGCCAATACCACAGCTACCAATACCAGCATCCAAAACCAATTTTAATATAATAACCTTAATTCATTCATTGAGTCGTGTTTACCTAACAAGTACAACATATAATAGGAGATTCCTATCCTTCACATTGTAGAGTTAAGACTAGCATAATACATGGTTATATACGAGGTACACTTCAATTCCATGTGTATATGTGTATCATACTTTAGAGAATATTTTCATTTTGGTCGATCAACAATATGATGCATGTGGCTTTAAATCTTGTGTGAGATTCATTATATGATGTGGAAAACTATATTTCATGTGAAGTAAAATGGATGAAATGGTTGTGGAGAGAAAAACTTCCTGAGAATGTGATTTGTAGCACAAAGAATATATTCCATGTAATGTTGTTTAATCAAATAATCCCTTTTTCATGCCATGATGTGAGTCCATATCTCTATTTGGTTCTCTTTCTCTAAAATGTTAATGTGTTGTTTCAAAGGTGGCTACTAAGAATATATATACCGTTGAACGATTATCATATCATAACAAAAAACTTGCTATAGATAGGGAAATATAATTCTCACTACTGCAAACAAGAAGTGAAGAATGTGAAGCCATGCATAAGAAAGAGTTTAGAGGAAGAGTACGGGAACAAAAAAGCACAACCCAACTCCAAAGTTAGCTTGAAACTATTTCATGATTCTAAGTCATCTCTCCATTGTATCTTTGCATATGAGAGTGAGGAAAACTTATGGGCTATGATGAATATGTTTTATCAGGAAGAGGAGGACATTGAAAACCTAAGGGATATAGAAGCAGCTACAGCATATTGCATTTTCATCCTACTTACTATACTTCAAGAAATCATGTTGTCATTGTCAAAGGAAATGTGCATTATTTCAATGACCTTGTGATTGTATAAGAAACATATGCTTATTATTTGAAAAGGGTTCATTCAGATATTTGTGTGTGAATGTATTTCTAGGAAAGAACTTGCATTTTCTAAGGGCTCATAGAAATAATAACCAGTGAAGTTTTCCTCTAGTAAAAAGCATATATCTCTCTTTGATTATTTATATGATGAATACCCCAAGGGTACCTCAATACCACCTCCTTAGGCCATGAAGTATCTCTGCCTTCTTCTCACCGGTTTATCAAATGTGTGTGTGCGTACTTTTAACAAAAAAGAACTTTTATTAAGGCATTTTTTAGTTTTTATATTAAAATTTGTTAATATAATTTTAAGTTATCATTTAAATTACATTTTTTAAATGTAAAAATAGAGTTAGCATATCGAAAAAAGTGTATATGAAAAAACGTAGGATAATGATTTATTTTTCCATATTTATTATTTAAAATATATTTTTAATATAAAAGTAAATTTAATTATACAAATATTCTTAACAAAATAAAATGTTTTCCCTAAGTTATAATTAAATTTTAAACATATTCTACCAAAAAATTGTATTCCGAACGATTAAAAAAAGAACTAGTTGGACACATGCCTTTCAACATCAACTTTTGAGGAAGAACAATCAAATTTTCTGGAGCCTTCTTACATTGGGCCCTATGTTTTCTAGTTTACCAATATATATTCATATTAATCATGGATCTACCAAGCTAGTGAGATAAAATCAAGAGGATATGCAAAGCTAGTTTTAGAATGCAAAACAAGAAATGGTATACACTGATTAACCTCATTAGTACTTGATACCCGTGGTTAAGATGGATTGAGACACTCTCTCTCTCTCTTCTCTGTGTTAAGAGCATGTGTTTCCTCCTGTAGGTCATAGGTTCAAACCGGAGAGGGGTAGAGTATGTATGCCTTCTCGTAGACTTAGCGCTCACCGTTGCTATACGTGAGGTGCCATATTATTAAAACAATTAATCGTGCATTTCTCTTATTAAGAAGTAGTTAAATGATTTTACTTTTTAAATAATTCATCTTTTTGGGATTGGAAATTTTTTACTGAGTAGTCTTTATGCCACTTTTGAGTCAACATATTTATAGTAGGTGAATATGGCTGGTAATTGTGGCCAAATTTTCTTTATTTTTGTTCTTTAAACTGTAATGACATAAGATTCAGTCACACTTTAAAATCCTTAGAACTTGATTGTAGAAAAGTTCACATATTAAATCAGGAACTGGTGATTTAAATAACCCTCTTCCTGGATAACTTTCCAAAAAAGTAGCATTTAAATACTACTTGATATTTTACCAGGGTCAACATTAACAAACACATACTCTCTCTCTCTCTCTCTCTCTCTCTCTCTCGCTATATATATATATATATATATATATATATATATATATATATATATATATATATATATATATATATATATATATATATATATATATATATATATACCTCTTATTTTTTCCCCAAGGAAAAATCGTAACTTTCATTATACAATCGGAAAATACATGTCAGAGATGTGCTTCACAAGAAGCATATATCAAAATATGCTAGCAAGCCACATGTATTTCTTGAAAGAGTTTTTTACATAATCGTAACTCCGATGGCGCACGATAAATATACAAGACATAATCAATGTACATAAGTCCGATATAATAAAATAGACATTTTTCAAAAAATGAATCATCCAGTAGGGCTGTGCACCGAGAGAGTTGTTCATCAAAAAGGTCTCCGTGGTAATATTGGTAGAATTCATGTCCATCGCTCGTATCATCCACGGCCACGTGGCCGGGTGCGATGCCTCTCATAGTAACATCGGAAAGATGGTTCCTCTCCCCCGTAAATATGATGACGTGAAATGATATCAGCCAGTGATTTTAATAATAAAAATCCTTCATCCAATAGGTTTTGAAGCATGTGCATGTGATGAATAGATTGATGATTGAACCAATTAATGAGCACTTTGGAATCTCCAAATATTTTAAGATGCCTACATCCTTTTTCAAGTGAAAATGAGAGAAGGCGTGTGAGATCGGATAGTTCTACAAACAATTGTCATATTCTCCTATGGGACTCCATTATTAATTTGAAGGGATGTTCCTCATGAAGATATACACAGACCACCTCCACAAATCCATCATTTTGTGTAACCACAAAATATTCCCATGGGGAACTTTGTCACGGGTATCTTCCATGATAGTTTTGTGCATACGCTTGGGGTCATCCCTCGGAATCATCCGATAGAGTGGAAATGTGTGCAAGAAAATTGTCCCGTCAGTTCTTCTGGGAAGATAATCATATTCCCGCAAATCCAAATAACCCAACAAACAATAAGTGGGACATTTTGGCTTATTGGGGTGCTTGGTTCCACTTAAGTGATTCCCAGTTATTGAAATTGCTTGGTCATGTCTAGGCTATGTTGATATTCAAAAATGAATGCGTATGGTGCCGTAAAGAAATGGTAGAGGGGAAATGAAGGAAGGAGATGATCAATTCTTTCTTCATCATTCCTACAAGGTACACTGTGGACCATGACGAGACCATCTCCGGGAGATTGCCTCCTCGTGGGTGACGGTTTCACAATATGGGCTACCGTATAAAAATTCGTCTTAGGAGGGATTTCAATTTCCATGGGGCGCCACTAGCATATCACGCCGTGAGACTTATGATTTGCATAGATGATGGGGTATCCATCCTTGGGGGTGGTATACTTGTCATAGATTTTATAAGGTCTTACATAAGTTCATCGTCCCTATCCGTAATTATTACATGTGTTTCGATAGTGCACTAATGTAGCTTTCCCACTCATGATGCCATTTTTCAAGGATGTGGAGGTCGCAGTGCTCCATTTCTCTGTGATTTTGAAACAAGCCAGGGAAGTAATTGGTAGATTTAAACAATGTGATCAAGTGTAGTAATGTCCTCTGTCTAAAATTCTGGATGAGATTAGGTGTGAGGGAGTGTGTGTTGCCACAACCTCGAATTTCGTAGATCCATATCGATATGAACTCCGTTCGTCGAATCGATTCTCCAAGCCAATCCATTTCTAATTTTCTCAATAGAATTGGAGAATGCCATGCCAAATTGTGGAAATATTTACCATGTTTTTGGTTCAAAGTTTGATCCATTTGATAGCGAAGAGGATTGATATATTTCGATTTCTACTTTCTGTACATAAATTGTCTATAGTAAAGATTTGCTTGCCCAATTTTGAAGTTTAGTGCTTTGGAAAAACATGAGAGGTCCTTTTTAATCCCCAAACCCTCCTCTTTTCAGGGTTAGGTAGCACCAGTTCCCATTTGGTCTGTGAAAATGTGTGGCATTCCTTTGATCCTTTCCACAGAATCTACAAAAAATCTGCTAAATTCGGAAAGTATGCCTCGGGGGATCCAAGATAGTGACATCCAAGATCCTGTGACTGGGCTTCTAAGACATATTTGATAAGGACAAGGCGAACCGCCCTTGGATCCATCTTTTGATGCCAAATATTCACTACTTTCAATTTTGCCACTATCATACTACCGCATTTTTCACTCCGTCGATGATGACTAGTTTTTAAGCCAAGTTTTCTAGAATCGATCTCCAATTTGTCAAATCATTATCTAGAAAACACCCCTAAACAATTTTTTCCCTCCTACCATTCTTACCAAATTTCATGATGAGAAAAAAAACTAGCTCACAAGTCCTATCCGGGTTTTAGTCATATAATCCCCGTCCATGAGTCATAGCTAAAGGTTATCTACTATCATTTTTTAATTTCTTCATTCCCAAGTCATTCATTATCCAAGTGTTGATAAAATGTCAGCCACCCTACCTCTCGGTCATATGTCATTTTGAGATCTAATCCTCACCCAAAGAAAAATACTCAAAATCACAAGATCTCCCCTAAGTTAGGTGGTGGCGTTTTCAGTGGAATCCCTTTCCTCGCAAAAAACATCTTGAGCGTGTTAACATTGCTCAATACCAGCCCAACCCCGAATTAGCGTTTAATCTACAAAAACAAATCTTTACACACCCATAGGTCGCACCACTAAGAGGTCTTGTTGTCTTAGTCCAGAAGAAATTCTACAAAGATCCAATAAGCAAAGGATAAGTATGTGCACAACCTAAAAGAATATGCTTAAGATTGGGAAAAATCTCCATAAGACACCAAAGGAGCTTCAAGGTTCAAGTTCATATTTTTGCATCTCTCAGAGGGGTGAAATAATACAAATGTGATTCAGACAAGACAAAGAGACAAGTCCTTACCAAGTCTCTGCAAGTTGAAAAATTTGCCATCATTAAGCAAACATGGAGAGCCGCAATGAAAAGCAGTGCTGGTGGAGTACATGTTTCAAAAGCCAAACTGATATAATGTTGATCTGGCTGCCAAAGGTTTCAAAGTTGTCTCTTTCAAATTGTGAGATGTACAAGTATTCCGTAAGACATTATCAAATCAACATAAGAAGACAACTGGCTTCAATATGTTGTCTTGATCCCTGATAAGAATACAAGAAAGAAAGGTTAGTAAGTAATGACTCAGCAAGAAAATACTCATAAATGTAAGTCAGGGTTCCCGGGTTTAAAAATTACAAGGATATTCTAACAAATGTGACATATATCTCGAACATTCCTCTTATAGCATATTGTCAAATTTTCACTTTATTACTTATTGTGATATACCAAGCGTAGATATGTATTACAAAGAAAGATGACACACGTGAGAAATGATGAAATGTCATGACTATGTTAACCTCCTCCAAGCAAGAGCAAAGATAGTGGGTGACATACAGAAAACCTCCTCCAAGCAAGCGTGTATGGTTGGGTCACATGTTGAAAACCTCCTCCGCATAAAGAGTAGATGGTTTGGAAATATTATGTTAACCTCCTTCATTTAAAAGTAGATGGTCAGTCAAAAACCTCCTCCAAACATAAAGAGCAGATGGTTTGGAAATATTATGTTAACCTCCTTCATTTGAAAGCATATGGTTAGGAACATGATGAGGGCTCTTTTATTTAGTGCGATTAGGGCTCAAGGAGTGTGAGGTGATATAGCTTCATTCAAAGAGCAGAAAACCAATGTGTTTTAAATGACTCAAAATTGTTTTTAATGGCCACTTCCTCCAAAAGAGTGAAGAAAACCGATGTATGGCAAAGATATAAAACTATGTTTGAAAGGGTTTTTATTGTAATAATAGTTTAGAAATCATGGTTAATACAAATGAAAATTAATCATGTTGAAAACTCTTTCCACAGTAGCAAACATATGAAAGGCATATAAAATAAAGTCTCTAGTCCAATTGGGAAGTCGAATTGAAAATCGTGGGAAGCAACTAAGGTTTAGTAGATTTGGCTTGGTGTTAAACATAAGCCAAGAAGTGATATTATGGTGTTAAAGAAGCCTTGTTTTTCTTCTCGTCCATAAAAATCTTCTCTCAAAGGGTAATCCGAGGCTAGAATGTCCAAAACTTGGAAACAATCTCATCAAAATGACAAGAAGGTAGAATAGCCTTGTTTCTTAAAAATGACCTTTGCAATCGAATACATTAGTAGACAATATGGATAAGGAAGGCTATAACAAAATGATTCAAGTTCAAGACAACCTTCAAAGAAATAAAACATACCACAAATACAGACAAGACCTTTAATGTACATAAGAACAAACTCGTTGTTTGTATATGATTGCATTAAGAGGTTTTTAAAGGCCATCTCTCGATGAACAAACATACAGGTCAAGTCTTGCAGGAGTGAAAATAAGGGTTTATCCACAATCAAAAGAAAATGTTAATATAAGGTGCTCAGTCAAAGGTTTGACAAACTTCAACAATGGGCATAATCAATCATCAAACAATTTAAAGTTGAATTGTGAAAGTAATTTATAGAATTGTCAATCACCGCTTTCAAGAGATAGGCAAAAGATGCATCAAATAGCCTTTTGATATGGTTCTTGAGAAATTTTCCTTTGAAGGACATATTAGCCTCGCCTTTCAACAATAGCCTCTCGCATATGCATAGAAAGAGTGAGCGCTTAAGAAATGGGTCTTTATGGTATTTTGGTGCGATATAACATCGAGGGCGTGATTTATATTTTTATATGACAAAAAACCTTTTTCAAAAAGACATCAAAACTCTTCCAAATTATCTCAAAATGTATTTGAGTTTTTTTTATTTTCAAAGGATGGAAGAGACCATTTAAAAAGGCTCATTAGCAATTTCAAACCACGAAACAAACATTCCTTAGCCTCGCTTCACCTGAAAAGGAAGCATTTTTCGTGCATTTTTCAAGGTTTTTTATGTCAAAACATCGCGCGGCGCGCTTGTAGATGTGCACGGCGCGCCCGTGAGCAATTCGAAAAAAAGGGATTACTAAGGCACGCGTGCTCGTATATGCGCGTGCATGCATGTCATAGCCACCGGTGCCCGAAACGTACCCGACAACTCCCTCTCGCACGACGCCTTCTATTGCAAACGGCCCGCCATCCACCAGACTTCCAAAAACTCAACACCGAATCAACGACTGTCCCCAAGCTCGTTTTCAAGGTATTTCTTCACTTCTTGGTAAATTTTGAACTTAAAAAAAGGGGTGTTTTTTGCCGTGTTTTCCAAGAAGAAACAAGCTGGTTTTAAAAGCACTTTATCATCTAAAAAAACACAGAGAGACAAAGAAAGGAAGAGGGTTAATGTGAAAATTTAAAAGTTTTCTTTTACTATGAATTGTAAAGGAGAGAAACAAAGAAAGAAAGGATGGTTAAATGTGCCAATGTGAAAGAGTTCTTTGTGCTATAAAATAGCTAAGATCGCCTACAAGCCATAGTAGAGTGCCGCAGTTTGTTTGAAGGGTTTTAAATCAGCTTGAAGAAGTATGTTATCAGCGTTGTTTTCCCAAAAAGCACACCTTGTTTTCTACATCATAGATCAACACAAAGGATTGGGGAAAAGGCTTGATCAGTTTAACAAGTTTTTTCTTTGTGTTATGAGATATTGAAGAATGTGAACCTCCATAATCAAAGACATTTAATTTTTTTGCAAATATTTTAAATCAGTTTTGAAGAGAAATTTCAATAAAGGTATTCCTTAAAACACAATTTTGTTTTCCAAATCAAAAGTATTCTGTATGAGTTTCATGATTAACACAAGAAATTTAATAAGATGTTGTATCAAATAAAGATGTATTGTTTACTTTTTAAAGGGCAAAAATATAAAGATGCGGGGTAAGCTTGGAGGGGAGGATCTTTTGTGCCAAAACAAAAGAGATCCTTCTTCAAAAAAGAACCACAAACATATATTATTCAAGATATTTTCCAAACACAAACCTGATAAAAGTAATTTTCGTTCTCATTTGACAAATACTGTTTGTTAGCATCAAAGAAACACAAGACTTACAAGGAGGAAAAGGGTGTGGTGTTGGGAAACTATTTTCAGAGACTGATTGAATCACTTTGTCTTAGTCAAATTTTACAGTTATATCCAGCAAAATGCCTCCTGTGCAAGATAGTAGAAGTGGCCCTCACAAAAGGTATGAACCTTTTTCAACCGAGGAAGTAAATGCCCATCCTTCAATGCTTTTTTAAATTTCATGAAGTAGGATGTTTTATTTTGTCAAAAGGTTCAGAGGTAAAAAGTTATCTTCCCTTGACACATCTATTTTCTTTAAGACTCCAAGGGAAACATGTTTATCTAGCAGCTAGACTTCAAGTTTTCCTAGATCTATTTCTAGAGCTACCAAAAATTCCCATATTTCGAAGAAAAATGGTTTAAGTAGAGCTACCCAGAACTAGATCAATACAAACCCTTTTTGAAAATCAGAGCATCGGGATGCATGCGCATCCATCTTCATTTTTCATATTTGTTGATCAAATTATGCTCCCTCATGAAGATAATCATGAACATTTCACATGCGAAGGGAAGGTTTTCCCGGTTTATGCTTACCATGTCGCCACCATGCACTTCAAGAATCCAATTGCTAAACTCCACTTTCTTTTTCCTCCATAGAAGCATTGAAAATATGGCTATTTCTATTGTTCAAAAGAGACCTTCCTCTCGCAGCTGCCTTGTCTTTTCCATCATTCCCTTATCAAGATTGTCATTCTCCATCAACTTGAGAAGAAGGGACTGGGGGCACTTTCATTTCACATCCCGATCTCTCACCACCTTTCTTCATCCCATGCATCTCCTTCTGTACTTCCACTATATTATTTCTCTTCTAGTAAACCCACTCCTAAGGAACAAAAATATCCTATGATTAATCAAGAAGAAGAGCATAGTGAGGAAGAACAACACAAAGGATGAAGAGGAGCATAGTGAGAAAAGATAGTGATAAAGAGAAAAAACAAAGAAGAGAGCAAAGTGAAGGAAAGCACAAAGATGAAGAAGAGCACCATGAAGAGAAAAAACAAAGTTGAAGAGGGAAATGATGAAGAAATGGAATAGTTTGATGAGGAACACAACAAATACAAAGAGGAAGATATTGCCCCTCACAAAGAAGAAACATGATGAGGATGAAGCACAAAACATCGAGGATACAGAGCCTAAAAGTCCCGAAGAAAGCAGTGGACAAAAGTGAAAAGGCATCCCTCAAGGAGACATGCAAGGTGACAGTCAAGGCATTCATGAGGAGGATCAAAACAAAGGGCAAGGATGATGAGGGGAGTAGCAAGGGCAAAGACCAACAAAGAATGCCGCTTGCCTCTCCTAGGCAAGGGCCATGCTTTCTTCTCCAAAGGTAACAAAGCCCGAACATCAAGAAAGAAAGTGTCTCAACCAATCAAATGTTACTAAAGCACTAAGAAAAGGGAAGCTTTCCCAAGAAATCCATTGTTGAACACAAAGAGGAGGAGACCAAGAAGGCCACCCAAAGCAAGGGAAAGGAGAAGGAAGAAAAGTAGCCATGAGAAAGAGAGGGATTTTGACATAATCTGTATAAATAGTGATGGATGTAAGTGGGATAATGAGGCCATAATCTTAGAATCTCTCTTGCTAAATAGAGAAGAAAAAATTCAAGGATCTAAGAGCAAACATCTAGAAAGGTCTAGAAACCTCATTCACATTCGCAAACACAAAACAAGCAAGATGAGTGTCCACATGGCGTTTATGAAACACAAATATCAAGTATCAAAAAAGAAGCCTCAAAAGCTACAAATTGCTGGAAGAAATCATGGGAAAATTCAATGATAGTGAAGAAGAAGATCAGCCAAGAGGAAGAGGCCAAGGACCATGGGACTTTAAGAGCTTTGGAGAAACAAAAAGGGAGGAAGAGGTTGGCTCCTCTTTTCCAATCTTTTCCTCTTACTACTTTATTCACCTACCGTATAGAAAAAAATAGAGAAGCATGGCTGAAAGGGTGAATGAACACTTGGAGAAGAAATTGGAAAGGCCAATAGAGATTTGAACCTTCAAAGAAAAAAATGACCGAGCACTATAAGAAGCTTAATCAATTTGCCCTAAGGAAATTGAAAGCTACACAAGAAAGTTCAAGGAGGCTCGAAAGAGGCACCTGACACAAAAAAATGAAGAAAGGCATATCAAGGCTTGAAATTTTGGCCTACGCTTCTCAACATGCTTCTCGAAAACCCATGAGGGTCATGCTCGCCAAAAATTGGGCGACTGACAAGTTCGGGTTTTTTGACATTTTTAGCTTTTTTGCAAAAAATCGGCGGCATCGCCATTTTTGTTTGAAGCATCCTTAAAAGATAAAAAATGCTATCATTGGATGCCATAATTTCAGGGGCATCTACTCAGTGATTTTCTGATCAATTGAAGAGGATTTGTCCCCCAAAGTATGAAACAGCTCACTTTTTCAACACTCGCCCACATATCAGCAAAGTCTAATTTCTCGGTTTTTTCACATAGGTCAGATTATGTATTTCTAGTGATTATTTTGGGTGAAAAATGATTTTTTCAGAAACTAGAGATCCAGGAATCTCCAACTAGAAGCACATGGCCTTACTACATCGAGTTGCCCCAAACGTTGCCCACAAGACAGGGGATTTTCTCCGCTCGATACATTTTCAAGTATTTTTGTAAAAAATGCGCTTTTCTTCAAGTGGTTTTTCTAATGTGCGTTTAGCCTTTTTTGGCCATTGTCAACAAAGTCAATTTAATTTCCATTTTTATCATTTTTAGGATATTTTTGTTAGATATTTTATGCCTTGGCTTGCAGCCTCAAGGACAAAAATCAAATATTTTTGATGGGCCAATGAGCTTGCTAGTTGCACTAGGAGGTTCTCCTTCATCTTGGCTTCATATTCCAAGAGACTTCATTGTAAAATACAAGGAAATTGATGATGTAGAGCAATATATGGTTAAGTACAAGCTTGGAAGAAACACTTGTCTCATGCATTGGATAGTTTCTCGAATGTTTTTGGATGAAAGAGGACTGATGTTGGATTCCTTGACTTGGTAAAATGGTATAGTGTCCCTCTTCGTTATGTTTCTTATTTTTTCATACATATTCCATGCTCTTGCTTGCTATAAGACAAAGAGAGAATAGATTTTGAGACATGCTCCTGGAGGCACCTCGCATTTCCCGTTTCCATTATAGTTTCTATATGTTTTCTTCCTTTTTAGTCATATCAAAGAATTCTTAATTGCTCTTCGATCACTCAAGAAATTATTTGTTTGTTTCCATTTATGGTTTTATGCATGCTAAGTATGATTCATGGTATGCCTTGCTTACTTATGGCTAGTCATAGCTCCACTCATGAAACATTTCTTTGAATGTTGGATTTGTCCTAGTTGAACCAGAGGTCTTGTATCGATCTTTCCCTTCGCCTAAAACTCGCAATCTTAGTTTGAAGTGCCCAATAAATTTCGAAATACTATGTCTAGGAGTTTCCTCTTAGTATCTTGAGTTATTTTTTTGTCTTAATTTTCTTTCCCCAAAGTCTCGATAGCAATTTCCTAGAGTTAGAGAGTCATATTCTATGTACTGCTTGAATTTTTTATTTCTATGTATTTATCGTGTTTTGTAGTTACATTTATCATGATTAATGGTTAGCTCTACCATATAAATGTCCACTATTGAACTATTTATGTTTGAAAGTTCTCGTCCTTCAAGCAAAATTAGTGTCCATCCCACTTCATTTACCTTAAGATCCATTTTACCTCGATCAAATCGACCCTTCAACATGCCTTGTGTCACCATCCGAGGCTTTCTCGACTTTTCGACCCTTGCTGCCCCGCTTGATCTAACAATATTTATTCATTCAGTCTTTGATCAAGTTCTCTCCTCAAAAACCCAAAAACAAAACCAAAAACCTATCAATAACTAGCTTCAAAAATCGAAACATAAGAAGCAAAAACACATAGATATCCCCTACACAAATAGAGAGAGCCCTCTTCCGAGTCCAAAGTAGTTGCCAGGTCCTCGGGCTCCAAAGTTGGTTTGATGTTACCGTTTACTTGCTTTCCAATCACTAAATCACGTGGACCTCAACATAGCTAAGACCGCTTAGTGATTTTGCATTTATAGGTTTGGAGCTTTGGCCGAGATCCCGAGACCATCTTTCAAATTCTAGGATGTGAAGGGTCCATGAAGGGAAATGTATTTCATGTTGTGAGCATCCTAAATATGAAAGTTTCATTTAGAATGATTACAACACACACATGTGTCTTTACGTAACAATTTAAGTGTTGCATTGAAAATTGAGGGCTCTTTATAGCCCCATTCAAGAACATGAGAACATCGTTACAAATAGATGTGATAGAACACAGTTTTTAGCTATTTTGATGCCCTTCAATCGCCATTGTTCTTTTCATCAACTAGAATCCTACCAAGGCCTTCCATTACCCATAAGAAAAGTAGGTACCATGGGCCACCCCTGCTCGAGTCCACGCTCAAATGGAAAAGAATCAAAACCATTAATGAGAACACCGTATGACACTATAGAAATAAAACACATAATCAAGTCGATGAAAAATATATGGAAACCGAGATGTGTCGAAGCTTCCAAATATATAACTAGTTAGTCCTTGCCGAAAGCCTTTGCTAGATCAATTTTGAGAATCATGCCCTTTAAATGATTTATATGCATGGAATGAAGCCCTTCCTTCGTGTGATGCCAATTGCATCATGAATCAATAATTGTCTAGAAATGAAAATCGTTCTGCCGATAATTAGAAAGAATAGGCTTAACTGGGTTCACAATGATCCCGGGAAATAATCTTATATATGCATTTTCGAGGGATATGGGCTTCATAGTCATCGTAGGTCCAAGGAAAACCGGATTTGGGAATGAGGTGATGAAATTTGAGTTAAATGCATCATGCATACGCCATTAGTCCCGGATTATTCTAACCACACAAAGAAGATCTTAACCAAGTAATTCAAAGAAGGATAGATAAACCTATCCGGCCAACCATCCCATTCCTGCTCTTCTTCTGAACTATTTGAGCATACCTTCTAATTATTCCATCGATAGAGGTTTGTTCGTGTCTTTAGTTGCATCATCAACAATCCAAGGAAGAGACCAACAATTCTTATGATTTCCTCCAAGGTGGATTCCTATGGTGCTTTGGAAAATCGACCAAAATGGGAGGTTCCTAAAGAAGCTAGGTGATCAAAGAATATACAAGATGTCCTTCCTCATTTTCAAGAGACCAAATGGTGTTGATGGCCTTGACCTTTAGCAAATCATGTTGGTAAAATTTGAGGTTGTCATATTCGACTTCAGAACTAAGTAGCTATGCTCTTGAGCCTCCAAAGTCCCTTTATCTTTCTTTAAGGATCCTAAGTTTTTTCCGCTTCCAACTTAATGACCCATTATTTAGATCAATTAATGAGAACCTCCACTTCTAGGGTCATAAAACATGGTTGGTCTTTCCTTCAAAATGTCTTAGAGCGATATCATCATGTATGCATTTAGCCTTTGCCAATTCAATCATTTTATTTTTGAGGCATAAGAGTTTATTTGCAAAAAATGTTGTTGTTGTATGTTTAGGTAGCTATGGGTCAACATGCCAAGCATCATTAACAAGCTAAATATAGGCTGTGATTTGAAGTAGCCAAGTCGAGTCAATTTGAAGGGGGCTTTTATACTTTGACAACGTGCCGAGATGTCTAAATATATCGTGAGTGATCATAAATCCCACCAAACCAACCCATTATTTATACAATGTCAATTTATCAAGTAGGGCTTCTTTAATGAGAATCAATCCAACTCAGGCAAGCATGGCATTCCCAGTTATCATGTTTTTCTAGGTAGGTTGAAGGCAAGACATTGGTATATCAATAAATTGGTATTTCTCCAACAAGGGGCCAATAATGTCTAAGAGTGTGTCCGACTACACATGGGATCTCCAAGATTCCGTTGCATCAATAGAAAAGTTAAAATCACCTCCCAAGAGTGATGTTATCAAATTTCATGTATGATGAATTCAACACCGTTCATGTAATTCCATACGATTGTGGTAGGGGCCATAGCATGTTCACTAATTGGAGTTCTATCCCAAGTCATGCTCAAAGAATATATCTATTACCAAGACTCCCTCCCTACCCAATACATTTAGGAGCCCTCGCATTCTCGGGGTTGATGCCAATAGTGATGCCCACAGATCATCCATGGGCATCGATGGCATGGAGGTCCAACAGTAGAATTGAAGCCGCAAGGATAATATGTTCATAAATAGAAATTGTCTCCCCGTCATAGAATTGCATCCACCTTCTCCACATCTAGAGTTCCCTTAGGGATAGATGCTTAAGTAGGCTAGCTAACTCTCGATGGGCCGCCTGAGGGAGAGCCACTTCATGAGGGGGGCTCTAATAAGGGGTATTTATTTTTCTAAGAACCTTACAATAGATAGTTGTTTTCCCTGAAACTTTATTCAAATTATGGATGGATTTGACATGTTCGAATTTTTTACCATGAGTATGTTTGAGGATATTTAGGGGAGAGTGATACAGCCTAATCCACAAATCTCGATGATGCAAATTTTTTTGGTCCAAGGTCGTAGGCTGTATCGGTGATCGGTAAGAGAATCATAGGATTCCTCCATGGTGGAAGAGGAACACAGAAAGAAAGGTCGGGATGGTAGGTGGAGGAATAGATTAAAACATCGTGGGAGATAGATGAGGGGCAGGAAATCGAAGAAATATTACAACCGATATATTAACCTCTCTTCATGTGTTTATGATTAGATATAGATGAATCAATCTAAACAAAAGGAATAGAGAGAGGAAGAGTGGAAGAAAATTTAGAGGGGAGGTCCAAGTAATTGAGGGAGCTAAGGTGATCCTTATGAAGGTGGATGTGCATACGTAGTCAATTTCATTTGATTAGTCGTGATCAATTTTGATTTGCATGGCCCTACATTCTTTCGACTAATAACATCCATTTGAGGTGATTTATCTCAAAGGATATCATCCAATATCGCCAGAGGATTGTCTTTAGAGAGAAATGAGAACTCTTTTTAAGAGATGACCAAATTTTGGTAGTGCCTATAGTGGAAGGAACCCTTCATAGTCCAACATTTGCAATATAGTATTTCTCCACTAGATCTTGGAGGTTTTTCTCCAACCCTTCATGGGTGTCAAGGTGGACTAGGATACAAGGGTAAATGCCACATTCCTCGATACATATTCTCTCCAAAATGAACGTCAAAACCTTCTTTAAACCCCATCGAACCTCAACCAGCCTCTTCGCCTACTAAAGACAAAAATTACCCTCACGTACCGGTGCTATGAGATCCCTTGCTCTCAAGGTAAGTCCCACATAATGGCTGCATCGGCGCATCCTTTAAAAACTCGATTGGAAGAACACATGGAGGACATTGACCATAATCGGGGTCGCTAACCCAAGCCATATCCGAGCATTATCACCTCCACTGACATCTTCTTTGCTTTGATAAATCCAAAATCCTGCCATCGCCCCTTTCCATTCCGCAAACTTCCGCATCATTAGGAAGCCTCGAAATTGAGAAGCATCCCAATAACTTTAATCATGATTACGGGTATCATTTAAACCAATCATGGAAGCCCACCATCCACTTTCTTTCCTCTAAATACCCTATCGCTACTTCTAACCTATCCTAATTTCCTACAACCCATTAATGCCGTGTATTTTCCCTCTCCTTTCATCTCCCCTTCGTTGTCTCTTCACTTCATCGTTTCCATTAATTCATTTCACTTCTGTACTTTTGATATTTTTTATCGAATCTTCCTCCTTAATTTTAAATTTTATTAATTTTATTAATCTTATTGGGATTTTTTCCCCTTTAATTTAGGGTTTATCCAATAATTTAACACTTAATGATTGATCATCTCGTCCCATCTTCCGCCTCAACTCTTAAATTAAATAAATCTATGTATAAACTTTTAATTCAAAACCCCCTCTTTCACTTTCCACTCACTTTATAATTAATTTAATACTCCCATTCCTTTTTCTATATTAATTCATTGAATACCCAACCTATTCTTACTCATTCATTATATTTCTAATAATAAGATATTATCCAAATAATTTTAATTTTTAATTTTTAATCTAAAATTCTTCAATTTTAATTTAATTTTAATATATTTTATTTAAATTTAATTTAATTCCATAACAAATAGTTTATCATTTATTAATTTAATTTATTTTTTAATAGTATAATCTCGATATTAAATTTCTAATTTCTATTTCTAATTTTGTTTCAATACTGATCATTTAATGCTCATAGACCCTGAATCTCTTTATTCTAATGGCTAATTTTTCGTTCCCTATAAAATCTTGGTCCAACACTCTTCTAATATTATGTCTTTACCTTCTCAAGCCTCGAAGATGGGTGAAGTGTCTACTCAAAACGTTGAGCCTAACAAGCAATATACATAGTTCTCCGGTGGCTTCAACATTATGTTTATGATCGTGAAATGTCCATTCTTAAATGAAGGATTTGTCAGTGTTCGAGGTATGTCTCCATAATATTCACTATGCATTTGAATATATCCCCCCGACCAAATATGTAGGGTCTATTAGTGTCAATGATCAAATACACTCTTTCATGTTTATTTGTAGTGGTCCTTAGTCAAAATTTCATGTTTTCAAATAAATTTTGAAATAAAATTTGTTCACTAAATGTTGTCTAGGTCTAATGCTTCTCCATTCACTCCATTCATGGCCATCTTGACCCCCAAGGTCATGTCATTCATCATCAGTATAGGGTCATGTAATAAATAACATACCCTCATATAGGTCATGGTCTATGCTTATTTTGTTTTGGCAACATAATATCATGTCATGAAAGAAAGTGCAAATAATAAACATTTTCTCTTCATTCAAGTCACTTTCATTGGGAGTTAAAGATAGGTAATAAAGCAAAGGAAACTTGTCTTTTCTCAAGAAGTATGCTACATGATCAAAGTTTTCATAAAAATTCTTAAAGTACAATATGATTTCAATAAAGACAAAAAATCAAAGTTTTCAGAGTTATAAAGGGAAATGAAGCTTTTTGAGTTCATTTCATCCTTTGGTTTTCAAAAGAGTTCCCTCTCTCCATGCTCACAACTCTCCACGGCCATCCAAATATCAATGACGACTAGAAAAAAATTGTTCCAAATTGCTATCGTTATGCTTCGCTCTTCCTCACTAAGCTCGAGAAGCACGTTTATGCTTCTAGGAGTTTTTTACACTTTTTCCATACAAGCTCCAAAACGCTCATCAAAATGGTTAATCACTACTGGGTTTTAGATGCTTCCAAGTCGTTAGCAATCATCCCCTACCTCATTCAAGTGAATTTCTCAAGAAAGGGTGGATTCCCTCTTCTATGGTTTTCAACTACGTTATATCAAGGAGACAACACTTTCTGAGCTGGAAACCCCTAGTTTCATCTACTAATAACCTTAAAAATAACTCATATACCTTACCAAGTCACCGCATATCACTCATACCTCATTGCTACCATTTTCACATTCAAACTCCCAGTTCTCACTACGCTTTTGTAGAGAAAACTATAAGTTAACTTTGTGTTTTAACCTTATTGTACTCTTTCGCATACTCATTTCAAAATTTTCACTTGCATTATATTGCTAACTCACCTATCCTATCCCACCTTTAGGTATTTTTACTCTAACCCTATTCCATCTCATTTCTATCCCTAAAATCATTGTATCATCATCCCTTGTTTTCCTAGTTATCATCTTCCCTTTTCCTTTACAACAAGCTAGGGTTTTATTTTGGCTGAAAAACATCATGGAAGGTAAGAAGAGAAAGCCTAATATGGAGGTCATTATTCTAGGTTTGAGCCATCCAATTTGTAGGATATCAATGCTTCTCCCTATGTCAATAAAGCATTTTGAAGACAAATGGTTGTTTAAGATTTTGTGAAAGAATGCAGAGGTAGGTTATCATGCCCACTGATAAGCCTTTTGCCACCTCCAAGCTAGGGGAGAGATAAGGCTAACATACATGGATTGAATTCACTATATCAATAGTTGATATTGCCTCAACAATAAGTATCTCGTACCATGAGAAATCTAGTTCAAAGGGATGGACTTAGACATTGAGAACTATAAAATGTTCTCCTAAAACCATACGGTAAAGATGCTCCCCGAACACATATTTCCCTTCTCGCACCTATCGACGTGTATGCCCCTTTGATGAAGTCGTATCATGAAGTATTTTACATGTGAAGGGAGGTTCTCAATATTGTAACAAGACCACATAAGGCTATTGATGCATTTCACCTACGCTAAGCCACTCAAAATTGCCTCATTATCTATTCAAGAGTCTAGTCAAAATGAATAAAAAGGTACAAAATACAGCAAGGACCACCAAAATAAATTTTTCCACCATGTTTTGGTCAAGGTTATAGTTTTGCATCAGATTTCATAAATGAATATGTCTTGGGAAACATTCATGAAAACAATTTCTTCATGCCAAGTGTTACTAGGTCCACCTGTCGAACGTAGCATAAAGACAGCATGAACAAAAGCCACAAGAGGCTGGCTCTTGAAGCATACCAACATAGGCCCAAAATACGCTAAGGGTTGAAATCACTCAAACTTATGAGAAAGGTAAAAGGATGGTTTTTTTCCCAGAATACTAAAGGTGCTCTTTCACCGAATCTACAACTAAGCAAAGAGAAAACATGGAGGCCTACCTATGCATGAGAGTGAGTCATTTTGTAAAGAACATGAGAGAAACCTTTGGAGGTTGAAATGGTAGAGTGTGTGGATTTAGCCGAGGATATAATATGAAATGGATGTAGAGATAACAAGAAAGCCAAGGACAACCTCTCAAGGAAAAATTTCTACTCATAGCCTTCCTACAACAAGAAAGCATTCAATCGACAGAAACAACTGCCCAAATCAAACCTAGCGTATATTGAGAAAAAAAGGTAAGGGAAAAGAAGGATAGATTTGGATCAATTTGAAAGACAAGGAAATTTAAATAAATCCAAGAGTACAAGAAAAAAGGATTAACCACGCAAAAAGAACAAGAAATAGAGTCATCTCCTCCTCAGTAAAAAAATTTTTGATGATGTGGATTGGCATGAGATTGGGCAAGAAAAAGAGTTCTATATTAACAAAGGTGAATGAGAATTTATGGAATTTTTGAAGAAGGTATAAAGAAACAATAACTCTTATAGGCACATACATAGTGAGACACTACTTCACTGTGAACCAACCAAAACTGTGGTTAAGAATTTGAAGAAAAAGCTTAAAGAAACTCTAATTAAGATGAAGAAGAAGGAAAGTTTGGATTTTTTTGGCTGAGGCATCTCTAATTGTCTAGATCATCATTCAATAATTCCATGGACCAAGATTCAACAAGTTTTGAGCATTTTTTATTATTTTTGTGATTTTTTGGAAAATTTAGAAATTTAAGCTCATGTATGTCGCGTAGGCATGTGATGATTTTCCTCGCAGGCTCCAATGGAGGTTTTTTTTTACATACTTGGATTCATTTGAAGTTTATATTCCAAATATGGTCTTGGTTTTTTAGCACACCTCTATTTTTGAAGAAACCAAAAATACACCTCATTTTTTCATGGTTTCTATACCGATTTCAACCGCACGTGGGGGTTTCGAGTAAGCTTGGAAAAATAAAGTTTTCAAGGCATTTTTAGGAGGTATTTTGTCAATTTCAAGGCTGATTTGGATAAAGTACATCCGTATTAGCTCTAATCTCTCATATCAAGAATAGGATGCCTAAAAATTCAACTAAAAAACACCCTCCAAGGAACGTGACGCTTTTCGTCGAAAAAAGACAACGCTTTTGTGTGACACGCGACGCTTTTGTCTTGGGAGGCTTTTTCACTAGTGAAAAATATTCAAAATATCGAGGTTACAACCGTACTGGAAGCAGGAGGAAGTATTTTTATGCCTCATTGTTGAGGAACCTTGTAATCACTCAAGGAGACAAAGACTCCTAGTTATTAGCTAAATTTGGGGTTTGTTTCTAACTTCCCTAAATTCTGTAGGTAATGACTCATTAGGTGAATTTATGATGTATTTTGGATCAATTTTAGATCGTAATGAGGTGGGAATATCTCTCTATTTTCTATATGTAGTCCAACTCAAGTCATTTTAGAGGCTGGATAGTTGATATTGCAAAGGTGGGCCACATCTTTGCTGCAGAAATCAAAGACATGTTGCAATTATAATTTTGGGACTCCATGGTATGATTACTAGCATTGTTTTTCTCTCAATAACACTATCAATTTGAATGTTTATGCTTCCATGAAATCACATAAAGCAAGCTTATATGATAAATCTTATGAGTCTACAAACAAAATTCTTACTTTTGTGTTTCCATTTTATAAGATTTTCATAAATCTTTCTCATTTCCCCCAGGATGAATGAACTCATGTAAGTGAATATTCTTAAGAAAACTGTCTAAGACACACGAGGTCAAATCTAGACCCTAATTCCTCACAATCGTTAATGAGCTTGAGATTTTTTCCATTTCATAAAGCAAAAAACAAAGTCCCAAAAAGTTAGAAAGGGTTTGCATGTCACTTCTGTGAAATCTACATCCTTCTACGAGGCTAATTAGTTTGTAATGATTTTTCCTTCAATTTTAAATTCAAGATATCTTTGTTCATTTCTAAGTTTCCGAACTCTTCCTTTAGAAACATTATTTGACCCATTGATTTTTATGCATACTTACCATTTTCCAAGTCTTCTTATTTTGAGGCCGATAGTAAGGTTTGGTCTGCCTACAAACTCTGTGGTTTGGTCGATAGCCATGGAACACATCCTAAAAATATTATTTCCAATACCAACAACAAGATTTTTATTCTACATCTACAATCACACCTTCATACAACTGGCCATCATCCCTCGCTTTTACTCCATCACTTCCTTTTTCAATTACACACTCCATCAACACCTCCACAACCTCCTCCATTAGTCATGGCAAAATTTTTCACCAAGTATTCTAATCGCCACAACTCATCGTACTACCTCAAAATTATGGTCAAATATTGCCTCCGTTTGATGTAACATGAGAGGTTACTTCTCACCAACACATTGTCAAAGTGGTTGATTTCATCGATCTTGAAGAGATTGACAATCGATGATGCCAAGATGTGAATTTCATAATACGCTCAAGAGAGGTTAAAAAAATGATTGCCCCTAACAGCTAGTTATGGACAGCTATTTCCACAACAACCAATTGACTTATTCATGGAATTGGAGGAGAAGAAAAAATCTTACAAATTCTAGATAAATACAATACCTTGAAAAGAAATCCTAATGAGTCTATGCAATACTTTGAAAAATGATCAATAGTATTTATGATTCCATTCCTAAAATATCAAGCCTCCTCTGTGCCTCACAACATTTCTCTGATACTTCCAGATGGTTTCTATCCCTGAAAGGCACACCATCCTGCAGGAAAGAATCTACCCACCTCTGAATAAATGCAGAGAACGCAGAGCGTTGAAGCGAATTTAATTATCAAGAAGTCAAAAATCAAACAAAGAAAAGAGAGCAACCATCAAGGAAGAAATGATCTACTTCATCGTAGGAAAATTGATACCTTCATCAAAACAATGAAGAATATGATGATGGATACAGATCATCGTGGATAGATGTTTCTAACCTCAATCATAAATCCCAATTTTGGGGTCAACAAACAAGAAGCCCCACAAGATATATAGTGAAGGAGATCGGATCAACAAGGTCAACAATAAATTTTCACTCCATTTTAGGAAAAAAACTATATAGAAGGCCCCCGATGAAGAAGAATAGGCAATCTCAAGCTGGGCACCACCTCTTTGAATAAAATTAATAGCCTATTTTCTCGACTAAGGAAGATCGCTTCGAAGAGTTTTATATGCTAGATGATCACACATATTATCTAATGACAGATTGTTATCAACAATGTATAAGATTATCAAAGATATCGTAATGCTCTTACCTGTGTGCAAAGGCAGCTTTTGGTTTGAGAAATATGAATGCACCTATAACTTCAAGTCAGAAAATAGAATTCTAAAAAAATGTTCACCATAAAGAGATGACTACTTCAAATCGTAAATATAAATGACTTTGTTGTTCCTAATCATGGAAAAGGAAATGAAGTGTAGAAATTTGTTGAATAAATCACTTATTCAATGGAGATTAACGTAATCACACATCAATTTCGAATTGCATGTGCATAACAAATAATCTCTTCTACAAATTAATTGTCACATGCGGAAAGAATAGGAAGCAATAGCACATCAAATCATCACACACATTAACACAAAAGATGTATGGGGAAATATTATAGCTGAAAACCCTCACTTATTTTGTATATTAGATGGAGAGAACATGGAAATAAAATAACAATATTAGTACAAACTCCTCACAAGTACTTACCATCTCCAAAGCTACAATAAAATAGCTTGGTTTTGAACAAGTCACAAAGTTCAAAACACACCCACTAATTTCCGCTCTATTGCTAGCCCAAGGCTGGTTCAATAGAGATCCAAGTTCGAATCTCATCGTCTAACCGTGCAATTTTTATTGTAATTTCCTCCAAGTGTGGTGCAAATCTCATGCACAACTAATGTCGCAACTCGATAGCTAACTCAACCCTTTCATCTACCTCTTTCACTTGTCGCCACTAAACCTATTCATGCACCGAGTTATCCGATGTGTTCTTTAGTTGAATAATGAGGAATTAAATAATATTTAATTCACCCAACTCATCTCTGTATTAGCCAAGAACTAAATACAACTAGTTCAACTAGTTAACCAGGCACCATCTCCATTAACTGCCGCATCAACTCCACCGTAACTCCGCCACTTGAGCTCTAAATCAATTCAACCATGCATTAGCTCAATTAAACCATAGGAAAAAGCATAAACTTTCCGGGCAGCTGCATGCCCCACATCCTGGGGTCAAACCTATGCTCCAAGAGAGTAACCGAAGTTTAGAGTCCAAATATTATTAAGGGTAAATAATATTTGACTATTCTATTTTTTAGCCCGCCTACCAAAAATAGATTCTCTCGACCTAAATGCTAAAAATAGAGGTCCATATATTTTTAACAACATGACCAATCCTCCAAGAATAGCATACCGTGTTCTCCCGGTCCATGATCCATATGTCTAAAAATAGACATAGTCTAAAAATAGACTTTTCGACAAAAAATCACATGTGTGGTCCCCAATTTAGTTTAGGTGATCACTTTCCCAACTAGATCGTGAAAGATGTTTCCTCAGAGGCCCCTTCACTATTTCTTGTTGCCATTTTCAACACTCCCTCTCAACAAGAAAGGACTCCGTCATTGCATACATGCAACCCCATGCATTCACCTCGCAACCTTCACAAGCGCCATGCAACTCCATGCATCCGCTTCCGCAACTCCTCTGAACCGAATAGGCTCCAAACAACTCAATCACCTTGGATGCATCTAGCATCTATCATCAAAGTCTTAGACTTCTGAGCTACTAACCGCACATGTCATCAAGAACCACCGCGCCGTTGAACTCTTGCACCCATGCACTTGCACTTGCCGTCAACTGACCGCTGGGCCCAAAGATCCGACACTCATTACCTTGCATCCGACCGTACTCCAATCGACTAAGCACACGCGCTATGGGCACCTCGTAGCCAAGTTCAACTCATGAGATCCACACCATCTCATGAATCCGCCTGCAATCTCCTGGGGATCAATCATGCATGTCGCCCCACCTCTCACCCGGTGGTATAGCCGCATGCACCTCTCCCCGCCCGTCCGGCATGAAATTTCTCTCCGCATGAGTGGTCTCTTCCACTCCATGATCCACTTGTGGCTGCTCCACATCCCGAGGTTCACTATCACCTGCATGCAAAACTTGCTCCTCCTCAAGCATCAATTTCATGTCTTTCGCCCGCATGCAACACTTGCTCCCTCTCGTTTTGCTTGCATGTCTTCCTTCCGCTTCCAAATAAAAGAGGAAGCTCCGTAGACATCCCATCTAATTCAAGTCCGTAGAGATCTTTTGCTCAATCCCAACCTTCTTGACTTGTCCCGTTGCCTTGTGCCCAAGGAAGACTTTTCCTCTCAAGACAACTTCATACCCTCTTTATCCTCTAACATTACATCGAGATCAAATTCTTTGTTAGACTCGGTACATGCAATACATCTTGTAAAAGAATGATTTTACTCACCGAAAGGTTATGGCACACGTCAGCCGCATTGTATCGTCCAACGTCGCCCAACTCAACATGCATCCGGAGACCTTTCTCCACCAAGTCACCGAAAATATTTGCATCTCCCGTCATGTGAAAGGAAGTGCTACCATCAATATACCCCGATCCCAATGCACTAGATAAAATGCATGCGATCAATGAGAAGTCCACCAAATTGTGAGGCAAGAGTTCACCACTGGCAGACCATGTACCGTTTGTTCTTCTTCTTCGGGCAATTCGTGGCGTAATGTCCATGATCGGAGCCAATGAAAACACTCTACCAGACATGTCACGCTCTTTACCATCCACACCGGATTGAGAAGCCTTCTTCTTGCTCCTCTTCCCCTTTTTTCTTTGGCAAACAAGTTAGCTTCTCTTCATCGCTACCTTTGATGAAGATCCGTCCCCGGTAGTCCTCCCCGACTTTCTTGCCGAGATCCGACCACGTCGCTCCCATCCCGCAACTTCTCCCGACCATTGAAACTATCTTGATATGAATGCCAGCCTTTCGAAAGACCAAGAGCTAGGTCCACCAAGTCCTCATCATCGACAAATACCCCCCACACTTCCCAAAATTTCATCTCCTCGCACCGAGTGAACTTCGTATGTATTTTGCGATGTCATTCTTCTCCATATTGATGTTCTTGGTCTATCTTTGAGCACCGCCTTCCTTTTGGTCACTTGCTTTGTATAGATCCATCAAAGCTTTCCATTAAATATGGAGAAGCCTTTTCCATGCAGCAGTGGGGCCGGATACAATGTGATCCTTTACACCCTCCAATGATCCTTCGACATTTTTCTTGTTTCTTTCGCTAAAGCTTCCACAACAAACTAAAGATTATTAGAAGTAGGCTTTGGAATCTTTCTCCACGAATTCCAACAGCCTATTATCATCTAATAAAACCTCCATGTGGTCCTTCCAGTGCAACATAATTCGAATCGCCTTCCAAGGCATATTCTAGTCGCAAACCGTTGAAAGACTACGTTTTCGCACCAAGAACACAAATCTACAAATTAATTTCACCACCAACATAACTCAACGTCTCCACCTACACTTGAGAACAAATTATTTCCAAATCGTGAGATTGAATGCAAGGGTCGTTTACTGCATCTTTCACTTTCCGAAGAAAGATGAATCCGGAGGCTACCTCGGCCCGTATGCGTGCTTCCGTCCGAGGAAATGCTTTTCGCAATCACCGTAATAGATCTCGATAATTAATATTGCTCTAATACCATGTAGAAATTTTCCGAATAATCACTTATTCAATGGAGATTAACTTGATCACACATCAATCGACTGTATGCATAACACATAATCTCTTCTACAATTAATCATTACATGCGAAAAGAATAGAAGTCATAGCACATCAAATCATCACACACATTAATTATTTATGTATGGGGGAGTTTATAGCCGCAAAAACCCCTCGCCTATTCCACAGATATTAGATGGAGAGAACATGTAAAATACATAGTACAAACTCCTCACAAGTACTCAAGACTATCTCCAAAGTTGCTGCATAGTAACTAGCTTGGTTTTGAACAAGTCAGCTGTGTTCAAAACACACCCACTAATTTCCCCGCTTCTATTACAATCAAGGTCGTGTCTAAATAGAGATCCAAGTCAATCTCACCGGGTCTAACCGGTGAATTTTTCATTGGTACTTCTCCAAGTGTGGTGCAATCTCATGCACAACTAATGTCGCAACCGATAGCTAACCCAACCTCTATCTACCTCTTTCACTTGTCGCCACCGAATCGTCCATGCACCGAAAGTTAAAATGATGTGTTCTTTAGTTGAATAATGAGTGAATTAAATAATATTTAATTCACCCAACTTTCCTCTAGTGTATTAGCCGCTTAAACTTAAATACAACTAGTTCAACTAGTTAACCAACACCATCTCCATTAACCCGTCGCATCAACTCCACCGAACTCCGCCTACTCGAGTCGAACTCTAATTCAACCATGCATTAGCTCAACTAAACCATATAGAAAGCGAAATCCTTCTCGGGTACCGCATGCCCCACATCCGGGGGTCAAATCAAGTGATCCAAGAGAGTAAACCGAAGTTTAGAGTCCAAATATTATTAAGGGTAACAATATCTGACTGCTCTATTTTTGTATTCGCTCGCCTAAAATAGACTTCGACCTAAATGCTAAAAATAGAGGTCCATATATTTTTACCAACATGACTCAATCCTCCAAGAATATCATACCGCAAACTCTCCGGTCCATGATCCATATGTCTAAAAATAGACATACTTAAAAATAGACTTTTTCGACAAAAAATCACATGTGTGGTCCCCACCTAGTTTAGGTGATCACTTTCCAACTAGGATCGTGAAAGATGTTTCGAGTACCTTCAATTGCTTCTTTCTTGTTGCCATTTTCAACATGAAGCTGTAGTACAACCAAATACACATGAATTTCAAGACAGAGACAAAGAAAGGAGATTCCACAAATACCAAAGCAAAAGAAAGATGCACCATCTAAAGAGTGTAGAAATATTCATTTATTTAGTCTTTGCAGAAATGAAATCTCAAACCAAGTCTCCATTCCTTTTTAACTGAAATAGTCAATAATGATGTATAATTTTCTAACTGTAAATATTTAGGTGATCAAATGTCTGATATGGTGAATGTGAGTGATGAACACCTCAACTTTTTATTCGGCCATGTTATGGGGAGTGGTGATCTAGAAGATAGTGAGGTCCCTCATTTTTACCCAGCTTCTCAAAATTCATGATTTTACCGCATAAGAAAGTAATTTGAGAATCCCAGAATTTCATTTTTAGCTACTGTGAGACAAAATAGGATTGGATATTACCGTACCCTACCATGACCTTTACTCATTTGATTTAGGAAGGGTTAAAGGGCTTGGTCTCATTAAATATCTAGTGGTGCATTTAGAGAAAATTCTGCCCCAAGAATGTCCTCATGGATGTTTTTTAGAATATATTCCTCCTGGATATGGATTTCTACTTCCTTTTCATGGGGACCTAAACTTAGAGGCACTTTGTAGCTACAATTTTCCTATGCTACTATACTATATTTTGGGAAACTGTAAAACTATACCCAGAAAATAAGATGAAGTACATGACTAGGTGAGTAAAGAAAATCCTAATAATCACTGATACATGATTTTCATACAAATTTAGAGTCTTTTATCTTATTCAATGATAATTTTAATTTAGCATCGTCAAAAGTTTTGATCGAAGAAAAAGGCAAAAAAATCTTATTTTCAAATTTTCGTTAAAAAAATTCCAAGTACTAAAACAAGAAAAGATGTAAAGTATCCTACAACCAAGTGCATTAGCCAAAAATATAACATGAAATAGTGAAATAAATAGAACTCGTTGGTTACGACGAACCTTTTTCAAGCAATTATTCAAGATCACCATCTAATTTGGTGCCTTCGTGATGAAGAAAGTGGTTTGTGGACCATGAATTTCGATGGAGCCCTTGTGTAAGGAAGATGCCGTAATTGGAGTGTGGATTCACATCCCCTCGTGAATCACTACTTCTCCAACTTTCCTAATGTTTGGAATGTCTTCTTAAAAATTGGCATTTTATTGTTCAAACAATGAAGCAGACGAGGCTTTGATAACTCGGTCAAAAATTCTTAAGAAATTAGGTGCCAAGAAAATTTATGTGTATTAATAATCCAAATTGGTAATAAAGCAATTCAAAGGGGAATACCATGCAAAGCATCCTAGAATGTGAGCTTACCGCAATGTAGTGATAGAAATCCTTAAGACTTACTTCAACATACTCGTCATTGATTCCAAGGAACATCAATGTCATTGTTGATTCTCTTGCCACTTCATCCATCAAAGGTCTGTAATTCCATAGTACCCCAATAAGAAGTATTAAATTAACATCAAAAATTGCCCCGTTGTTCCGTATAATGTTCGCATTGGCAAGTCTTTCAAGATGTGAGCAACAACAACAACTTCTTGCAGATTTAAGAGGAGTTTGTGAGTTCACAAGTGGATGACCAACATATGAAGATGACCAAGAAATACATGTCAGAGAAATGAATGTACCGCAAAGGAAAGATAACTCCATTCCAAGAGTTCTTCTACCTTTGGAGAATATTTATGACTAGGATGATCTTGCATGGAAACCAAAAATGTTTCTAGTCAAGTAGGAGTGGAAGACCTCAATATTGGAACTCCTATTGCCCAAAATGGTCAAGATATCAAAATCCTTGAGCCGAGAAATGAAAGGTAAATATAACACTCATGTCTCAATTTTCTCGATGTTTTCAGACGGACATTCTAACTGGAAGTGTATTATAAGAGTATAATTCATCACACCATTTAAAGCCGATCAAGCTCTTTCTCGCGTAAAATAAGGAGAATGAATCAAATTTGTTTCCCTCATTCAAAAATAAGTGAACAGGCTGTATATTGTTGGTATTATATCTCCTCTTCATTTTTCAAATTGATGTAAAAATTAGTGCCGTAAGAAAGAATAATCGTGAGATTCGCTATGTATAGATTTCAGACCCGAAAAGAGTATCACCGAAAGACAACTACCCACATCCAAAGATGGATCATATTCTACAAAGGGTGGCTGGTTCTTCTATAATTTCATTGTTGGATGGATATCCTGTGCATAATTTATTTTTAGTTCATCCAGATGATCAAGAGAAGACAACCTTTACAACACCTTGGGGTACTTTTACGTACATTAAGATTCCTTTGGGTTGAAGAATGTTGGAGCAACTTTTAGTGAGTGATAGATATCGCCTAATTTTCAAATGAAAATGATGTATTTTTGTCATTTATTCGATGACATCACAGCGCTTTTCTAAGACTAGATGAAGAGCATCATGCGCATTCTAAGACAGCTTTTCTGTGAGGTGCAAAAATTTTGGCATATTGTTGAATCCAAAGAAGAGTTTGTTTTCTATGGAAGAATGGAAATTCTTGGTCACATCATATCTAAAGATGATAGTCGATAGATCCTTCAAGGCTGAGGCAATTTAGAATTTGGACTATCCTAGAAGAAAGAAGGAAATCCAATCATTCAATGATAAAATCAATTTCTTGAGAAGGCTTATTCCCAACTCGTTGAACATTCAAGGAAATTATTGATATGTTGAAGAAACAAGTGAGGTGAAATGGCCCCAAGAGGTAAATAAATCATTCAATCAAGTTTTTTTTGTGTTGTCTCATGGTCCTATTTTTTTATTAGACCAGATTATACACTTGATTTTATCAGCTTCCGTTTTGTACATACTCTCATTATTTTCCTTATGCAAAAGGAAGATCCTAAAATAGAATAGCCCATTGCACCCTTTCGCAGAACCATAAGAGACACAACCCCAAAGGCTGGGCTTATTTAAAAAACAAAGCCTTGGCACTAGTAAAATCATCAAGACTAATCTATATTCTTCATTCTCATGTCTTTCATTATGTCCCCCAACCAAGTTATCACATGTGCTAACACAGAATGATCCCAAAGGTCGGCATCAGCAATGGATAGCCACAAGGGTTGGAGAGACTTTAGAAATCAAACCTAAAAAATTGATCAAGGGAAAAAGTGTCAGGAGAAAGCTCAAAGTAGTCTCAAATTTACATGCCTTGGACATCAATTACTGTTGCATTATCCGAGGAGCAAGAAGTTGATTCATTGCCTTAGGTATTCAGTTTTTAGTTCATCAACATTAGTGGCATGGCTGAGAGTATTCAGTGCCGCAACATTTGAACTTAACTCCTCGTTTTCCCAATAGTAAAGGCATATCTTTGAAGTTGAAGGCTCTAAATATTCCATTCTTAACAATGTTTTGTATTGGAAAGATCTATACGGAATTTTGTTAAACCGTTTGGTAGAAGGTGAAATTGAAAAAGCGATGAATGAATTTCATAAAGGTGATCAGATGGCTGTCATATTTTCTGGAAGATCACAACAAATAAGATATTTAGGGTTGGCTTCTATTGGCCAAGTTTATTTTCCAGATGTCTAAAAACTATCATGAGCTATCATGACCGGTTTTATTTTTCAGTGGAAAGTGAAAGCTCTTACCTTTTCCCTTGAAACCAATTGCAATTCAAGTACCCTTCCAAGAATGGGGGATTGATTTACTGGGTGCAAGATTCACCCTCCATCATCACCAACATAAGTGGATACCACCGCTATAAATTACTTCACAAAGTGGATATAGGCCATTCCCATGAGGCAAGAAATAAACACCGCCATTATTCATTTTTTGGAGAGAAATATTTTGTCTCGTCTACGCTCTATAGAAAATTATCATTGAAAATGCAACCGCTTTTAAGTCCAAAAATATGATAGAATTTTTTCGATAAATATCGTTTAAGACTAAACATTTTACATCATATTGTCCTCAAGGGAAAGGATTGCTGAATTGTCAAACAAATCATTATTGAACATAATCAAGAAATCACAAAGAGAACAAGAGAAATTGGCACAAAAAAGTTAATAAATGATTTATGGGAAGGCGTTGTTGGCACAAAAATATCCATCAGATGCCGCCTTTCATCTAGTTTATGGTGTAGACACGTGTTTCCCACTTCCTTAGTAGTACGGGTGATGAAAATTTTGCAAGAAATCGACAAGGAGCCAAATGACATCCAATGAAGAATCAATCAAATGATTCATTTACAAGAGGAAGGGAAGAATTTTTCAATCAAGCTTCAAAGTTTCAAGAGAAAAATCAAGAAGATCTACATTTAAAAACCAAAGCGAACAGATCAAATTCAGAGATATTGTTCTTCAATGGGATGCCTGAAATGAATACAAAGGAAAATGGCAAGTTTGATAACTTATGGAAATGTCCTACAATATTACAAAATTAAGGAAATAATGAATTTTTGTTAGGAAGGTCTCTAACATGGGTGGAAATTCTAGAGTGCTATCAATGGTAGGTTCCTTAAGCATTATCTCACATGGTCTTGAAGAAAATATTCACTTTCATTGTAAATACTATTTTATTTGTCGTCAAAGAATAAGGAATTTTTCGCAAAAATTTTGAAGCTTCAAGGAGAAGGTCGAGGCTTTCATGTTCAAATTCGATGTTTTCTAAAAGTTCAAAAAAATTCAAGTCATTTCCAAGTCAAAGTCATTTTTTGTTTTGATTAGTCATTCATTTTGTCAAATTTATTTTAGTTTCTATTTATTTTTTACTCCATTTCCCAAATGACCAAAGTACCTAATCTATGGTGTTCTGAAACCACTCCGAAGGAGTCGTCATCCTCAAATTGAGCCAATGTTAGTGTCTAAATGTTTAGTGATCAAATACACTCTTTCAAGTTTATTTGGTAGTGTTCTTTAGACAAAATTTCATGTTTTCAAATAAATTTTGTTCATCAATTTTGTATAGGTCTAATGTCGTTTCCCCAACCTATGTCATCATCAATTTCAAGGACATGCCATTTATCATCGGGCCTAGGGTCATAGATCGGTCAACATACCCTCATCTAGGTCATGTTCTAGGTCTTTATTTTTTTCATCATAATATCATGTCATGAAAGAAAGGAAAATAATAGTCATTTTCGCCATTCAAGTCACTAGAGTTAGAAAATATAGGTAATAAATCAAAGGAAACTTGTCCTTTTCAATTAAGATGCTACAATTTACAAAAAATTTCAAAAAGAAAAACTCAAAGTACAATATGATTTCATCAAGACAAAAAAGAAAAGTCAGATATAAAGGAAATGAAGCTTTTTGAGTTCATTTCATCCTTTTTGTTTTCAAAAGAGCCTTCTCTTTCATGCTCAATAACCTACAACTACTCAAATATCAAGACACCAAGCAAAAATTGTTCCAAACTCCGCTTCTTCGCCACGCTTTTGGGGCAGCCATACGCTTTCCGAGTTTTTTCACGCTTTTTCCATCCAAGATCCAAAACACCATCAAAAGGGTCAGATTCATAATTTCTCAAGGTTCATAGGCTTCCAAGTCAGTAAGTAATCATACCTTACCTTAGGTGGATTTCCTCTTTCAGGGTTTTAAACTATGTTTTTGGATTGTTGAGATGGTTGTTTGGTTTAGTTGGAAAAACTCACTTTCATCATCTAATAACCTTGAAACGTCACTCATATATCAGACTAAGTCTCTATATATCATCTATACCTCTCATCGTTGTACTTATTCAAAACCTAGTTCTCACTATGCTTTTTGCAAAGAAAAACTAGGTTAACTATGTGTTTTAATAGTTTTTCCATATTTCATACTCATTTCCAAAATTTTCACTTGCATTGTGTTTCTAACTCACCATCCTCCTTCCCCAAAATTTTAGGGATTTTTTCTCACTCCCATTCCATCTCATTTCTGTCCCTAAAATCATTGTATCATCATCCCTTGTTTTCCTAATTTTCATCTTCCCTTCTTTTACAACAAGCTAGGTTTTCTTTTGCTAACAAAACATCATGGAAGGTGAGAAGAGAAAGCCCAATAAGGGAGGTCATCATTCCGTGCTTCTTCTGAGTCATCCAATTTGGTAAAGGATATCAATGCTTGTCCCTATGTCAAGGAATCTTTTGAAGATAGTAATTTTTTAATATTTTATGAAAGAGTTCAAGAGGTAGGTCATTATGCTCAAATCTAGTAGCTTTTTTTCCACCAAATTTTGACGAGAGAGGCTAAAATAGTAGGATTGAATTCAATATATCAAGAGATGTTATCACCTCAACAATAGATAGTCCCTAACCATGGACAAATATGACCAAAGTGATGGATTTCTACATTGAGAACTACAAAATGTTCTTAGCCAATTGCAAATATGCTCCTCAACACATATTTCTCTCAGAATTTACTTGATGTGCATGCCCATTTGATGAATATTGTCACGAAGTACTTTACATATGAAGGGATGTTCTCAAGATTTTACCAAGACTACAAGGCTATTTATTCATTTCACTACCACCAAGCCACCAATCTTCTTCATCTATTTAGGAGTCTCCGTCAAAATGACCAAAAAGTACAAATTAAAGCAGCATCACCAAACTAATTTGCTCCACCATGGTTTGATCAAGGTTATAGTTTTGTATCAAATTTCAAAAATTAATATATCTTGGGAAACATTCATGAAAAATGTTGTTTCTTTTGCAGTGCTCATACTATCCACTTATTATTCAAAGCATACCATCAACATCAAAAAATCCACACAAGGTTAGCTCTTCAAGAAAACCAACAAGAGGGTCCCAAAGACGCCAAGGGCTTAAATCACTCAAACTTATGAGAAAGGTAAAGGATGGTTTTTTCTGCTATGATCACTAAAGGTGTTCTTTCACCGAATCACAATCGAAAGCAGAGAAACCATGCAAATGCTGCATCATGTACATGAGAGTGAGTCACCTTTGCGTAAAAACATGAGGAGAAACAACTTCGAGGTTGACATGTTATAGCAAGTGGAAACCAAGTCACTGGGAGAGAGAATAGGGGAAAGGATGCAGATAGCGTAGCTCAAGGACAACCTTCTCAAGGGAAAATTTCATGATAACCTTCTTACAATAAGAAAACATGCAATTGAAGGTGAAACAACTGGCCCAAATCAAACCTAAGGTAGATATTGAGGTCAGGAAAGGTAAGGAAAAGCTATGGTAGATGTTGATTGGTAGGCTTAACTAGGAAAAAAAGAACAAGAAATGTGTAGTCATCTCTCCCTAGCGAACAAAGTTTTATGATATGATTGCTGTTGAGATCGAGCAAGACAAAGAGTTTTTGGCTTGAAAGGGTGAATGATCATCTTGAGAAGCTTTTAAAGAAGGCAAAGAAACAATAACTCGAGAGGCACATGTACACATTACTTCACCAGAACCAAATCATCAAAACTAGGGTTAAGAATTTTAAGAAAAAAGCTTTAAAAGAAACCCTACTAAGCTAAAAAGAAGGACAAGCTCGATTTTTTTGGCTGAGGCATCTCTAATAAGCCTATATCATCATTCAAAGATGCCATGGACTACACCAGCAAGTTTTGAGCATTTTTTATATTTTTTGTGATTTTTCTAAATTCTAGAAATTTAACCTCAGAGAAGCTACCACGTAGGCACACGACACTCTATAATAAATTTATTTTCAAGTTACACAATGACCAATTTTTTTGAATGTTTATGGTGACCATGCCTTGAATGCTTGAGCTTGTGCTTTCATTACCTTGATTTTCTTGGATAATTCTGCTTGTTGATGTAGAATCGTTTTTGAATGCGTATGTTAACAACTTGATATTTGCTATGTGTTGTGCTTTGATTGCGTGTATTTTGCCTTGGATTATGAGCTTGAATGGAATTGATTATGTGCATGCATTACCTTCATTTTTTTGTGTACTCCATGTGTACCATTTTTTAAAAGTTAGTGTATGCATACAAAAAAATAAGTACCCATTGTAAGAATCATGCGTCATCACAACATAATTACTAAGAATTAAGATACCCTTATTCAATTTCGGGCAGATCTAGGACACAATCACCATAAAAGAGATATGTTTTTATTAATTATTGATACATAAGTAATCACTAATCTTTTAACTCCAATGTTGACACTATTTAGCAACAAAGTTTTATCTTCAAAACTTTAACTTTTTATTTGACTTTGAAATGGACTTGATTTGAAATACCCAATAATGTTCACTTATCACTCCATTACATAAAGAATTATAAATAATTCTCGATCTCTCCAAGAAACTTTAAAAACATCAAATTTGGACTTTACACTCAAAAATTAAAAATTAAATTAAATTTAAGATAAGTCACTTATCTCTCCAAAATACATTAAAGTACTTTAAATACATCCTTCATAATTAAACAAGAGAATCACACACACAAGAATGACACAAGTGCTTTTAATACTTGGAATGATGTTATTATACATGAAACAGTGATGATAGTATAATGTTGAAAAAACTTTGCAAAATATGATTTGGTCAAACTTTGGCCGAGTGTGCAAGGAAGTCGAACAACTCCAACTTCTAAAGCTCTCATAATAGTTTCCGGACAAGTTGGCTCCATAGTTAAAGTTCGTTGTCCCAAGAAATTTGGTAGGATTGAATATTTTAAAGCAACTACGTAATGCAAATTTCTATTTTACACACAGCACGAGAGTCATCTTGGACCCTTTGATTTTACGAAGCATTTTTTTCGTTGAATGTGTGCCCGTTATCTTGTCAAATAAAAAATAGTTACCTTTCCGAAACATTTATACTACAATCAATTTTCTATCAAGTGGTCGGCTACACAAATAGGAGTGGAGCTTTTGAAATATTTGGATTTCATATCATATACAAAAATAAAAAAGGATGATTGCATGGGGTCAACAAGTGAGATTTTTATGGGCATGGCGTTCTAGGAAAGTGTAAGATCATGTCATCAGATTTTCCCTCGCTTATCGCTTGAATATGGAGGCACTTACGCTTATCGCTCCTCCTACCATCATCAGTAACGATGTTCTCCAAGTACCGTTAGGCGCTCAAATCTACCTTAGGCTGAAATAAGGTAAAACTCAAGGCTACATCAAACCACGCTCAGCCTCGTAGCTAGCCCTACGAGGACAGGAGAGGGCTCTCTCAGGGTCTATCTCAGCAAAAGGTCTTCAAAGGGGCTGAGATGACTTATAAAGAATACTGATTTAAGGCTAGTAAAGAGATAGGAAAGTTTGATTTTAATTTTTTGGGTTTTTGTTGAAAAAATGGGAAAAACAATTTTGGGTCCGGGGATAAGGCCAGATCTTTGCAGAATTCGAGTTAGGGCGAGGTAGGAAATAGTCTTGATGCTTTTGATCGAGTATATGGATGGATCAGAACGACAAGGAGCTGAAGAGGGCAAGGGTGAACATGGATCCTCTTCAAACAGGCGAAAACATGTAAAACTAAACAACTTCAAAGGCAGAGCACAAAAATCAATGGATTCAACCTCATTTACTCATTCATTTAGTTTCAGAAGCATAAGAAGGGAATGGCATACATTAAACATTAAAGAACTTACAATAAGCTAAGAGAAAACACCATCAAGAACTGAAAGCCACAAGAATCCCAACAGGTGCGGCAAAACCTCTGATCTTTCCTTAGCCAAAATATGAAAAATATGTACAATAGTGTGCCAAAATCTTCCCAAGAGTCCAACCTATCCAACCTCTGAAAATGATTGAGAAATTACATCATATAGACCATCCTAACCCCTTCCCACACCTCTAGGGGTCGAATTCCTCCTTCTAGGAGCAGTTCCAACTAATTCTAAACTAGGAGCTAGAATATAGGCAGCCAAACAACTTGCCTCTAAAAGGAAGGAAACCGATTCTTTCACTTGATTTTTACTTTTTTAGGAGTGAATCATCTAGAATAGGTAAAAGTGAGTCAAAATTACATGCCAACCAAAAAATTACATCAAGATAACTCAAAAATTACATCCACAAGAAAAACTGGTCCAACTGGCCGAAATTCTGAGCTGGACGGTGAAAAATTAGCCAAAAATCTATATGCGTAGCGCGCCTGAGCCATATGCGTAGCGCGTCTTTCAGCCTATTTCTGGGGTGCTTCCCGCCATCCAAATTGAGCTCATGATAGCACGTTGGAAATCCCTGGATGTTGGCTATCCAACCCAAGTGGAATTTCCCAATTTGGAGCTCATTTTCCCCTCCAAAACTTCATTCGTCTAGAAGTACTTCCTGCTGGTGCAAAAGGTGGCAGAAAGGTGGTTTTCATGGTGTTTTTGAGCCTTTTGATCATCCAGAGCTTGATGAAATGCTTCGGAAATACTGGAGCATGCATAGCTTACCATGACAAACCCAGAAATATAAATTTTTTCTCCAGCAAGTGTCTCAATCATAAGCGAGCGCGTCGACGCGCTACTCGTATAGTTGAAAAATCTGTTTTGAGACCAAAATATTTCAAAATGACAAGAATTTCTCCGAATTTGCTCAAATTCGGAGCAAAGACCCTCCATCATGTATCATGCCCAGCCAACGAAGCCTCGGCCAAAATCTGGAGTGGATCAGGCCTCTTTCGCCGTTTTAGTGCTTCGCTCAAACTCCTTTTCAGAATCTTCATTTTTGCTTTGCAGACATGCATGCGGGCCCAATAATGACCTTTCATGTGACGAAGCATGTCTTTGTCTCTATTGGACTTTGCCAACAATTTCTCCAGATGAATGTTAACATGCGTGAGGAAAGAATCTCGATCAACCGGTGTCATATCACCAGGTCTCTTCCGGGCCAATTGTCGATCCTCACGGATTCGCCGCAGCTCATAAAGTGTGTGCTCATCCTCTAGCTGTTTGTTACGCTGCTCCAGGTAGTTTATCACCCATTGAGCCCTCTGCAATTTCTCTTTCAGCGTGTCGTTCTCGGCCTTTTGCTCCTAGATGTTCTCTTTCAATTTCGAGCTAGGAGAGCTCGCATCAACATCAATGATCGTGAAATCAGTGTCCCGGCCTCCTGATGGGCCCTCATCATGCATGGGCCTCTTGCCCCTGTCCTGAAACTGTACCTGTGCTGAAGAAGAAGGCGAGACCCCTTCCACATCATGTGGAGATACCACTGGTCACGATGGAGTCAACGAGACCCCCTTCCACCCCGGTGGAGATAAAGATTTGCCGTGTAGTCGCAAATAAGGCCCCGGGTCCGAGATGTCATCACGTAAAATGGAGCAATCGATATGCTCGATCCTCGTGAATGTCGTCAGGAAGGCTTCCCTCATCATGAACTACTCCCCTAGAGGCTACTGCATGTGCCAGGAGCAAGTCATGGAGATGAATCCCTCCTAAGTAATGCCTACTGTGGTCAATCGATGTAACACCATGATTCGATCGCGTAATGATATATACTTCTATGCTGCTGTGCTGGGGTCTTCTTCTGTACAAAAATCATCATCCTCTCTATGTTGCGATACATGAAGTACAGAATGTTCATCATAGGTACCCTCGTGAAGTGCATCAACAAACGGACATGGTACGCATAGAGACGCGAGAATCTGCCCTCGCAACTGAAATACCGAATGATGAGTTTCATCAATGGTGCAAACTCATCCTTCAGGAAACTGAAAGGAAAAACCCTGCTCAGGTGCCTCATATACCCAGGTTTGATGTATGGCTCATAGTGGAATTTCTCTAACCGCTGACGTTTGTTCCATTCCTCTCCTATATTTGGTATCCCGGTGGCCTGAGCAATAGTCTCTGGTGACAGAATGAAATCTACTCCGGCGAGGTTTACACGGCCATCATGTAAATGTAGAACGAATAGACGAGCCAACACAATGATGCTGGGTTTGTGAAATCATCTCACAGTATTGGAAACATGACTGACGCTGAAAACAATCCATTGCAAGCGGGAAAGCCTGCAATTGAGCCAAAGAAGTAGGCTCTTCCCTGAGATGCTTACCACCTTTGCCACTTTTGTGAGACCTACGTGGCACATTACCCTTTGCTATGGAATCACTGTCATACTCCTGCTCATAAACTGAATCCGTCTCTGACATGTCTTTGAAAACAAGATGTCCGCAATATGTATGTTGATATAGGTGTAGTGAAGTCAAAAGTTTCAATGTATGCTCAAAACCCAAATATGTTACATACGTACTAAAGCATCGTAAGAAAATAAGCCACAGTGGTAATAGCTCTGTTAAGTGGATTGGCATAAAAACAGTCACTGCTTTGATCACAAGGGAATTTGACAAATGAGTAAAAAGTGTAATGTAGTGTGCAGCCTTTGTAATGCTGGCTAAAATTTGTCAAAGGGGAAAATGAGTATGAGACTGTGTTTTGTCAATAGAGAATAGGAAACAGTGACACTGACCATAGTGAAACCATAGCAATGATAACAGTGTTCCGATAATGTCAATGGGGATATGGACAAGTGAATCACGAGACTATGTGAAAACATGAATAAGGAGCATTGCTAAAATGAGGATGACAATCATAGTGACAGCAGTGGTGAGATGGCAAACTGAGAGCGTGAGGGCCGTGACACTTTGACAATAGATGCATAGGTATATATATCAACAATACAGGCTGGGAAATCCTTCACAAGACCATCAACATGTATTCAAAACCCTAAGAAATGAATCTGCTATGAACATAGGGTTTCACCTCTGTCCACATCAAACACACTAATTTCCCCACTTTAAAAACACCACAATCCTGTTCAAAAATCACTTAACAATGGTGGAGAACCTACTTGCAAGCCGATTAAGGCGTTTGGGCATGAAATCGGACGCAAAGGCAAATTTTTTTGGCTCTGAGACTGTATGGGTAGCGCGCTCACGCAATGCGTAGCGCGCTGCAAGTGCGTAGCGTCCTTGGTATTTAACACTGGCTGGTGAGGTTATATGTGTAGCGCGCTCTATATGAGTAGCGCGCCTCCTCTGCGTGTAGCGCGCACCTCCAGTTCCGGTCCACAACTTTGCAAAACACGATTTCGGCCTTCAACTTCACCAGCTCGATTTCTGCCTTGAGGATTTGTGCAAATGAATTGTTTACCATGGTTTATATGTGAAGAAAAATATCTCATAAAATCAGATTTGATTTTAAATTTACTCCATGACCCACTTTTATAATGTTTGGCACTTTGTCATTCGATCACTTAATACAATGCTGTTCTTTGGCTTTTCCTTGCTTTTTCTGAATCTTGGACTGATGATACTTGGTTGTCTTTTTGCAAGGATTTGGCATTTGACTTTGGAAAAGATCAGAGGCTTGCTCTGAAACTTCTTATGGTGAAACAAATACAATTATTACAAAAAATGAAGTTTGACAATTTCTAGTTCCAAAACAGAGTTTTGGACTAGAAATGTCTTCAAATGTTTTTGATAATAAAAACGTGAAATAGGAATCCTTTGAAACTAACCTCATGGCCTGCGGGCTTTTATTACATGTATGCAAAGGACTGAAAACCCTAGACTCTAGGACTAAAGACTCTTTTTAACGAAACTAATCATTTATGACCATGAATGCAATGACCATGAACTTCAGTGATTTTTGAGGAATTTTAATTAACCCTGCAGGTACAAGCATGAGGAAACACAAGACAACCAGACCCCCTCGTCAGTCAATGGCATGCCCCTAGCGAAATGCAACGAAGTGGAACGAGCGAGACACCTAAGAATGATATGCAAAAAGCGAACTGATCTCTGACGGAGGGCTGTAAGGACCGACTCTAACATTGGCTCCAATGGGGGATGGTGGCTCCGAGGAGATGCCAAGAACGACAGATCTCTGGGGGAGTCAGACAGTGCCTTCATCCATTGGGCGATGGAGTCATTATTTCAGCAGATAGCACAAAAATTTTGATACATTTATTGACTGCAAACTTGACTGAAAACCGACTGAAATTTGACTGAAACTTGACTCAAACCGACTCGATGGAAAACTGAAATAACTTGAAAAAACTGAATCAACAGACCAAACACAAATGACTCATGACTGACTTAGAACAAGAATTTACAAAGCTTTTGGAAAAAAGGCAGCAATCCATCAAGATTTGGAATCATGATGACAACCACCTGCATACTAATGAAATATGTACAATCATGTATAATTGGCTTTCCAATGTAACCAGTCAAGCAAATGGCTTCTTGACTGATTTCCCTGATCAGATCTACTGGTCAACAATACAAACTGATAACTGGGCATCCAAAAACATAGCTGACCATGATCTCCTTCATCACTGAACACTGCAATAATCACTTTCACTGCTGACTGTAACAAATCTGCCATTGGATCCTGAAAAACATGAAGATTTACCTTCTGCTGAAGAAACAAGGTGTCTTTCTCTCCTGATTCTGATCTGTCTTCATCATGTACTTCAGTAAAAGTATGCTCCTGGGCTTCAAAAAACTCTGAACAGGTAGATGAGCAGATCTCCTCTTGTAAAAACATTTCAACACATGAAACATATGAAGAAGAAACTGAAAGGGAATCTTGAATGATCTGATCTTCTCTAGTCTGAAAATATGATAGGTCATTTTCATATGATAGGACAGCCGGATTTTCATTATCAATCATAAGTAAAGAAACTTCAGCTGTTTTTTGATGCTCAAACATGACATTTCTAGCATCTACCATAAATTCATCAAGATAAACTTTTTCACTTACTTGAGCGAAGATCCCATCTTGTTGTACATCAACTGACTGGATTACCTCTTTATGAAGACTTTGTTCTGATGAACTGAAAACATTTGGATCAAAAACTCTGTCTATGATCCCAACAGCAAAATTCTCCTTTTCAGAATTCAGCACAGGGTATGCTTGGTTATCACAATCTGAATCTGAAACTGAAATAGCTGTCCTGACATTATCACATTCTGAAATTGAAACTGGACTTACTTGCATGCTGTCTTCTTCTATTGACAGATCTGAAACAAGATCTTCTCTTTCAACATTTTCAGCCATATAGACATATTCAACCTGCTGATCTATAAAACTGCTTACAGGACTGTCATCCTTTTCAGAAGAGGAAGAAGTTCCACCATCACCTTCTTGACCATGTTCACACTGCGGATCTGCGTTAACTTGAGCTGGAACATGACCTTTCAATAGCTGATCTATCTCGTCTTCAGATAGAGGAGATAATACCCTTTGTTTTCTTTTGCTCAAATAGTGATTGTCTTCATTGATTTCAAGTGAAGGAGTATACAAATTTTCCTCATACTGTTGATCCATTTCATGTAATTCCTGTTCACTGTCAACATGCAAAATGGCTTCATTTTCCACCGCACTAAGATCTTGATCCTGCTGCAAATTTTCATGATCATCTTTATGCTGCTGAAATGGATTTTCATACAGGGCTTCCATGATCTCATCATCCATAAAATTATCATCTTCATAATATTTCTCAAGGCTTTCAATAAAAGTAGAAGCATGTTTGCAACAGTGATGAACTAAATTTAATGATGGATAAGATACTTGATATCTTTCAATGAACAGGGCATGAAAATCTTTTAAACAGTAAATACAGGCCAGCGGAAAATTTTCATACCAAGATTGGGCTTCACCTTCTAGAGTGGCCAGGAATATCTTCATCAAGCAATCTTCAGGAAAATCCACCTTCAACTTGTGAATATGCATGTGAAATCTAACCAAATGTAAAGCAGCATCCTTCTTACCATCATTGTTAAACGTAGGCAGATTCCTTGACCAATCTACCTTGGGCATCTTATTCGGAATACTTGGAATGTGATCTCGGCTCATGGGAGCATATCTTCTTGTGATTCGGTCCATCTTGAAAATCTCACAGCTACTGATCTCCCTGCAGTGAAGTCACCATGAAGCATCGATTTCTGGATTGTTCAGTGAATGAAGTCGCCAGGTGAATGTTTTCAGCCTTCTGATGTGTCTGACTGCTATCCACCGTCAGCATCAGATCTGATCTTGATACACGTACTGGGGGAATTCGCAAATCAGAGGGCACATTCACAAGCTAAACCGGAGATCGACTGAAGCAGCTTTTATCTACTATGCACTCGCAGAGCAAGAGCAGTTCGAAGGCTACCTGGCGTGACTTCAGACTCCGTCTATAGCAAATGACAGTAATAAGCAAATTTCTCCCCAATATGGTCGCCACTATGTTAGCGCTCAAATCTACCTTGGGCTGAAATAAGGTAAAACTCAAGGCTACATCAAACCACGCTCAGCCTCGTAGCTAGCCCTACGAGGACAGGAGAGGGCTCTCTCCGAGTCTATCTCAGCAAAAGGTCTTCAAAGGGGCTAAGATGACTTATAAAGAATACTGATTTTAGGCTAGTAAAGTGATAGGAAAGTTTGATTTTGATTTTTTGGGTTTTTGTTGAAAAAATGGGAAAAACAATTTTGGGTCCGGGGATAAGGGCAGATCTTTGCAGAATTCGAGTTGGGGCGAGGTAGGCAATAGTCTTGATGCTTTTGATCAAGTATATGGATGGATCAGAACGAAAAGGAGGTGAAGAGGGCAAGGGTGAACATGGATCCTCTTCAAACAAGCGAAAACATGTAAAACTAAACAACTTCAAAGGCAGAGCACTGAAATCAATGGATTCAACCTCATTTACTCATTCATTTAGTTTCAGAAGCATAAGAAGGGAATGGCATACATTAAACATTAAAGAAATTACAATAAACTGAGAGAAAACACCATCAAGAACTGAAAGCCACAAGAATCCCAACAGGTGCTGCAAAACCTCTGATCTTTCCTTAGCCAAAATATGAAAAATATGTACAATAGTGTGCCAAAATCTTCCTAAGAGTCCAACCTATTCAACCTCTGAAAATGATTGAGAAATTACATCATATAGACCATCCTAACCCCTTCCCACACCTATAGGGGTCGAATTCCTCCTTCTAGGAGCAGTTCCAACTAATTCTAAACAAGGAGCTAGAATATAAGCAGCCAAACAACTTGCCTCTAAAAGGAAGGAAACTGATTCTTTCACTTGATTTTTACTTTTTTAGGAGTGAATCATCTAGAATAGTTAAAAGTGAGTCAAAGTTACATTACAACCACAAAATTACATCAAGATAACTCAAAAATTACATCCACAATCAAAACTGGTCCAACTGGCCGAATTTCTGAGCTGGAAGGTGACAAATTGACCAAAAATCTATATGCGTAGCGTGCCTGAGCCATATGCGTAACGCACCTTTCAGCCTACTTTTGGGGCACTTCCTGGCATCCAAATTGAGCTCATGATAGCTCGTTGGAAAGCCCTGGATGATGGATATCCAACCCAAGTGGAATTTCCCAATTTGGAGCTCATTTTCCCCTCTAAAACTGCATTCTCCCAGAAGTACTTCCTGTTGGTGCAAAAGGTGGCAGAAAGGTGGTTTTCATGGTGTGTTTGGGCCCTTTGATCATCCAGAACTTGATGAAATGCTTAGGAAATACTGGAGCATGCATAAATTACCATGAAAAACCCAAAAATATAAAGTTTTCCTCTAGCAAGTGTCCCAATCATAAGCGAGCGCGTCGACGAGCTACTCGTATGGCTGAAAAATCTGTTTTGAGACCAAAATATTTCAAAATGACAAAAATTCCTCCGAATTTGCTCAAATTCAGAGCGAAGACCCTCCATCATGTATCATGCCCAGCCAATGAAGCCTCGGCCAAAATCCGGAGTGGATCAGGCCTCTTTCGTCGTTTTAGTGCTCTGCTCAACCTCCTTTTCAGAATCTTCATTTTTGCTTTGCAGACATGCATGCGGGCCCAATAATGACCTTTCATGTGATGAAGCGTGTCTTTGTCTCTATTGGCCTTTGCCAAAAATTTCTCCAGATGAATGTTAACATGCGTGAGGCAAGAATCTCGATTAGCCGGTGTCATATCACCAGGTCTCTTCCGGGCCAATTGTCGATCCTCACGGATTTGCCGCAACTCTAACAGTGTGTGCTCATCATCTAGCTGTTTGTTACGCTACTCCAAGTATTCTATCACCCATTGAGCCCTCTACAATTTCTCTTTCAGCATGTCATTCTCGGCCTTTTTCTCCTGGATGATCTCTTTCAATTTCGAGCTAGGAGAGCTCGCATCAACATCGATGAACGTGAAATCAGCGTCTCGGCCTCCTGAAGGGCCCTCATCATGCATGGGCCTCTTTCCCCTGTCCTGAAACTGTACCTGTGCTGAAGAAGAAGGTGAGACCCCTTACACATCATGTGGAGATAATACTCGCTCTGTTGATGGAGTCAACGAGACCCCTTCCACCCCGGGTGGAGATAGTACTTGTCGTGTAGCTAAAAATAAGGCCCTGTGGCCTCGCTGGTATGTCACATACAATGGAGCATTGATATGCTCGATCTCAGGAATATCAGGCTGGTGTGAAGGCCTCTCTCGTCATGAACTACCTCGGGAGGCGGCTGTGTCGCTGTGAAGAAGTCACGGGAGATGAAATCCTCCCAAGTAATGCCCTGCTGTGTTAACTGATGTACCACTACGATCTTGATTAGCGCATAATGATATATACTTCTATGCTACTGTGTTGGGGTCTTCTTCTGTACAAAAATCATCATCCTTTCTATGTTGCGATACATGAAGTATGGAATGTTCATCATACATACCCTCGTGAAATGCATCAACAAACGGACATGGTACGCATAGAGACGCGAGAATCTGCCCTCGCAACTAAAATACCGAATGATGAGTTTCATCAATGGTGCAAACTCATCCTTTAGAATATGAAAGAAAAAACTCCCTTTCAAGTGCCTCATATACCCTGTATGATGTATAAACAGGAATTTAACACCGCCGACGTTTGTTCCCATTCTCCTATATATGTATCCTATGGCTGAGCAATAGTCTCTCGTGACAGAATGAAATCTAATCCAGCAAGGTTTACACAGCTATCATGTAAATGTAGAACAAATAGACGAGCCAGTTCACGATGATGCTGGGTTTGTGAAATCATCTCACAGTATTGGAAACATGAGTGACGCTGAAAACAATCCATTGCAAGCAGGCAAGCCTGCAATTGAGCCAAAGAGGTAGGCTCCTCCCTGAGATGCTTACCACCTTTGCCACTTTTGTGAGACCTCCGTGGCACATTAACCTCTGCTGTGGAATCACTGTCATACTCCTGCTCATAAACTGAATCTGTCTCTGACATGGATTTGAAAACAAGATGTCTGCAATATGTATGTTGATATAGGTGTAGTGAAGTCAAAAGTTTCAATGTATTCTCAAAACCAAAACATGTTACATATGTATCAAAGCATCATAGGAAAACAAGCCGCAGTGGTAATAGCTCTGTTAAGTGGATTGGCATAAAAACAGTCACTTCTTTTATCACAAGGGAATTTGACAAATGAGTAAAAAGTGGAATGTAGTGTGCAGCCTTTGTAATGCTGGCTAAAATTTGTCAAAGGGGAAAATGAGTATGAGACTGTGTTTTGTCAATAGAGAATAGGAAATAGTGACAATGACCATAGTGAAACCATAGCAATGATAACAATGTTCTGATAATTTCAATGGGGATATGGACAAGTAAATCATGAGACTATGTGAAAACATGAATAAGGAGCATTGCTAAAATGAGGATGACAATCATAGTGACAGCAGTGGTGAGATGGAAAACTGAGAACGTGAGGGCCATGACACTTTGACAATAGATGCATAGGTATATATATCAACAATACAAGCTGGGAAATCCTTCACAAGACCATCAACATGTATTCAAAACCCTAAGAAATGAATTTGCTATGAACATAGGGTTTCACCTCTGTCCACATCAAACACACTAATTTCCCCACTTTAAAAACACCACAATCCTGTTCAAAAATCACTTAACAATGGTGGAGAACCTAACAAAGCCGATTAAGGCGCTGGGCATGAGATCGACGCAAAGGTGTGGCAATTTTTTATTCTAGATCGATGGGTAGCGTTATCACCCACGCGCAGAGCAAAAGTGCGAGCGCTCCTTGCATTATTTTGCACAAGTCGGTGAGGCTATATGCGTAGCGCGCTCTACATGAGTAGCGCGCCCTCATGCGTAGCGCGCACTCCTCAGCTCCTAGCCTGACAACCTTGTAAAACAAAATTTCGACCTTCAACTTCACCACCGATTTCTCGCCTCGAGGATTTGTGCAAAATGAATTGTTTACCATGGTTTATATATGAAGACAATATCTCATAAAATCAGACTTGATTTTAAATTTACTCCATGACCCACTTTTATAATGTTTGGCACTTTGACATTCAATCACTTAATACAATGCTGTTCTTTGGCTTTTCCTTGCTTTTTCTGAATCTTGGACTGATGATACTTGGTTGTCTTTTGCAGGGATCTGGCATTTTACTTTGGGAAAGATCAGAGGCTTGCTCTGAAACTTCTTATGGTGAAACAAATACAATTATTACAAAAAATGAAGTTTGAAAATTTCTAGTTCCAAAACAGAGTTTTGGATTAGAAATGTCTTCAAATGTTTTTGATAAGAAAAACGTGAAATAGAAACATTTTGGAACCAACCTCATGGCCTACGGGCTTTTATTACATGTATGCAAAGGACTTGAAAACCCTAGACTCTAGGACTAAAGACTCTTTTTAACGAAACTAATCATTAATGACCATGAATGAAATGACGATGAACTTCAGTGATTTTTGAGGAATTTCTAAATAGCCCTGCAGGTACAAGCATGAGGAAACACAAGACAACCAAACCCCCTCGTCAGTCAATGGCATGCTCCTAGCGAAATGCAACGAAGTGGAACAAGCGAGACACCTAAGAATGATATGCAAAAAGCGAAATGATCTCTGACGGAGGGCTGTAAGGACCGACTCTAACATTGGCTCCAATGGGGAGGGTGGCTCCATGGAGATGCCAAGAACGGCAGATCTCTGGGGGAGGCAGACAGTGCCTTCATCCATTGGGCGATGGAATCATTATTTGAACGGATAACACAAAACCTTTGACACATTTATTGAATGAAAACTTGACTGAAAACTGACTGAAACTTGACTGAAACTTGACTCAAACCGACTCGATGGCAAACTAAAATAACTTGAAAAACTGACTCTACAGACCAAACACAAATGACTCATGACTGACTTAAAACAAAACTTTACCAAGCTTTTGGAAAAAAAGCAGCAGTCCATCACGATTTGGAATCATGATGACAACCACCTGCATACTAATGAAATATGTACAATCATGTATAATTGGCTTTCCAATGTAACCAGTCAAGCAGATGGCTTCTTGACTGATTCTCCCGATCAGATCTCCTGGTCAACAATACAAACTGATAACTGGGCATCCAAAAACATAGCTGACCATGATCTCCTTCATCACTGAACACTGCAATAATCACTTTCACAGCTGACTGCAACAAATCTGCCATTGGGTCCTGAAAAACATGAAGATTTACCTTCTGCTGAAGAAACAAGGTGTCTTTCTCTCCTGATTCTGATCTGTCTTCATCATGTACTTCAGTAAAAGTATGCTCCTGGGCTTCAAAAAACTCTGAACAGGTAGATGAGCAGATCTCCTCTTGTAAAAACATTTCAACACATGAAACATATGAAGAAGAATCTGAAAGGGAATCTTGAATGATCTGATCTTCTGTAGTCTGAAAATATGATAGGTCATCTTCATATGATAGGACAGCCAGATTTTCATTATCAATCATAAGGAAAGAAACTTCAGCTGATTCTTGATGCTCAAACATGATATCTCTATCATCTACCATAAATTCATCCAAAGGAACTGTTTCACTTACTTGAATGAAGATCTCATCTTGTTTTTCATGAACTAACTGAATTACCTCTTTATGAAGACTCTGTTCTGATGAACTGAAAACATTTGGATCAAAAACTCTGTCTATGACCTCAATAGCAAAATTCTCCTTTTCAGAATTCAACACAAGGTATGCTTGGTCATTACAATTTGAATCTGGATCTGAAGTAGCTGGCTGGTCATTATCACAATCTGAAACTGAAACTTGAGTTCCCGGCATGATGTCTTCTTCTGTGGGCAGATCTGAAATGACACTTTCTCTTTCATCACTTTCAGCCATATAGACATCTTCAACCTGCTGATCTATAAAGCTGCTTACAGGACTGTCATCCATTTCAGAAAAGGAAGAAGTTCCACCATCACTTTCTTGACCATGTGCACACTGCAGATCTGCGTTAACTTGAGCTGGAACATGACCTTTCAATAGCTGATCTATCTCATCTTCAGTCAGAGGGGATAATGCTTTATGTTTTCTTTGGCTCAAACAATGATTGTCTTCATTGATTTCAAGTGAAGGAGTATACAGATTTTCCTCATACTGCTGATCCATTTCATGTAATTCCGGTTGACTGTCAAGATGCAACATTCCTTCATCTTCCACTGCACTAAAATCTTGATCCTGCTGCAAATTTTCATGATCGTCTTTATGCTGCTGAAATGGATTTTCATACAGGGCTTCCATGATCTCATCATCCATGAAATTATCATCTTCATAATATTTCTCAAGGATTTCAATAAAAGTAGAAGCATGTTTGCAACAGTCATGAACTAAATTTAATGATGGATAAGATACTTGATATCTTTCAATGAACAGGGCATGAAAATCCTTTAAACAGTAAATACAGGCCAGTGGAAAATTTTCATACCAAGACTGAGCTTCACCTTCCAGAGTGGCCAGGAATATCTTCATCAAGCAATCTTCAGGAAAATCCACTTTTAACTTGCGAATATGCATGTGAAATCTAACCAAATGTAAAGCAGCATCTTTCTTACCATCATCGTTAAACGTAGGCAGATTCCTGGACCAATCTACCTTGGGCATCTTATTCGGAAAACATGGAATGTGATCTCGGCTCATGGGAGCATATCTTCTCGTGATTCGGTCCATCTTGAAAATCTCACAGCTACTGATCTCCCTGCAGTGAAGTCACCATGAAGCATCGATTTCTGGATTGTTCAGTGAATGAAGTCACCAGGTGAATGATTTCAGCCTTGCGGTGTCTGACTGTTGTCCACCATCAACAATCAGATCTGAACTTGATACATGTACTGGGGCAATTTATAAGTTAAGTGTTACGATTACAAGCTAGACCGGAGATCGACTGAAGCAGCGTTTATCTACTATGCACTCGCAGAGCAAGAGCAGTTCGAAGGCTTCCTGGCGTGACTTCAGACTCCGTCTGTAGCTTATAAAACAAATAACACCCACAAGAAAACCATGTTCTTCCCCAGTATGGTCGCCACTATGTTAGCGCTCAAATCTACCTTAGGCTGAAATAAGGTAAAACTCAAGGCTACATCAAACCACGCTCAGCCTCGTAGCTAGCCCTACGAGGACAGGAGAGGGCTCTCTCTGGGTCTATCTCGGAAAAGGATCTTCAAAGGGGCTGAGATGACTTATAATGAACAATGAATACTGATTTTAGGCTAGTAAAGAGATAGGAATGTTTGATTTTGATTTTTTGGGTTTTTGTTGGATAAATGGGAAAAAACAATTTTGGGTCCGGGGATAAGGCCAGATCTTTGCAGAATTCGAGTTGGGGCGAGGTAGGCAGTAGTCTTGATGCTTTTGATTGAGTATATGGATGGATCAGAAAGACAAGGAGCTGAAAAGGGCAAGGATGAACATGGATCCTTTTCAAACAGGCGAAAACATGTAAAACTAAACGAATTCAAAGGCAGAGCACTGTAAACAATGGATTCAACCTCATCTACTCATTCATTTAGTTTCAGAAGCATAAGAAGGGATGGCATACATTAAACATGAAATAAATTACAATAAACTAAGAGAAAACACCATCAAAAACTGAAAGCCACAAGAATCCCAACAGGTGCTGCAAAACCTCTGATCTTTCCTTAGCCAAAATATGAAAAATATGTACAATAGTGTGCCAAAATCTTCCCAAGAGTCCAACCATGAAAGTGTCTCAGAAATTACAATATATAGATCAATCTAACCCCCTCCCATGCCTCTAGGGGTCGAATTCCTTCTTCGGGGATCAGTTTCAACCAAATTCTAATCAAGGAGCTAAAATCTAGGCAGCTAACAACTTGCCTCTAAAAGAGTGGAAACTGATTCATTTACATGATTTTCACTTTTTTGAGAGTGAATCTTCTAGAATAGGTAAAAATGAGCCAAATTTACATGCCAACCCTCAATTTACATCATGAAAACTCAAAAATTACATTCACAAGCAAGACTGGTCCAACTGGCCGAAATCTTGAGCTGGAAAATGAAAAATCAGCCAAAAATCTATATGAGTAGCGCGCGTGAGCTATATGGGTAGCGCGCCTTTCAGCCTGATTTTGAATCACTTCCCGGCATCCAAATTGAGCTCATGATAGCTAGTTGGAAAGCCCTAGATGTTGGCTATCCAACCCAAGTGTAATTTCCCAATTTGGAGCTCATTTTCCCCTCCAAAAATTCATTCTCCCAGAAGTACTTCCTGCTGGTGCAAAAGGTGGCAGCAAGGTGGTTTTCATGGTGTTTTTGGGCCTTTTGACCATCCAGAATCTGATGAAATGCTTCGGCAATGCCTGAGCATGCATAAATTACCATGAAAAACCCAAAAATGCAAATATTTCCTTCAGCAAGTGTCCCGAACAAAAGTGAGCACATCGACGCGCTACCCGTATAGCGGAAAAATCTGTTTTTGGACCAAAATATTTCAAAATGACAAAAATTTCTCCGAATTTGCTCAAATTCGGAGCGAAGACCCTCCATCATGTATCATGTCCAGCCAATGAAGCCTCGGCCAAAATCCGGAGTGGATCAGGCCTTTTCCGCCGTTTTAGTGCTTCGCTCAACCTCCTCTTCAGAATCTTCATTCTTGCTTTGCAAACGTGCATGCGGGCCCAATAATGACCTTTCATGTGATGAAGCATGTCTTTGTCTCTGTTGGCCTTTGCCAACAACTTCTCCAGATGAATGTTAACATGTCTGAGGCAAGAATCTCGATCAGCCAGTGTCATATCGCCTGGTCTCTTCCGGGCCAATTGTCGATCCTCACGGATTCGACGCAGCTCATAAAGTGTGTGCTCATCCTCTAGCTGTTTGTTACGCTGCTCCAGGTAGTTTATCACCCACTGAGCCTTCTGTAATTTATCTTTCAGCGTGTCATTCTCGGCCCTTTTCTCCTGGATGATCTCTTTCAATTTCGAGCTAGGAGAGCTCGCATCCACATCAATGATCGTGAAATCAGTGACCCGGCCTCCTGATGGGCCCTCATCATGCATGGGCTTCTTGCCCCTATCCTGGATCTGTACCTGTGCTGAAGAAGAAGGCAAGACCCCTTCCACATCATGTGGAGATAATACTCGCTCTGCTGATGGAGTCGGCGAGACCCCTTCCACCCCGGGTGGAGATAATACTCGTCGTGTAGCTGCAAATAAGGCCCTGTGGCCTCGCTGGTATGTCACATACAATGGAGCACTGATATGCTCAATCTCAGGAATGTCAGGCTGGTGTGAAGGCTCTCCCGCATCATGAACTACCTCGGGAGGCGGCTGTGGCGCTGTGAAAAAGTCACGGGAGATGAAATCCTCCCAAGTGATGCCCTGCTGTATCAACTGATGTAACACTATGATCTTGATCAGAGCGTAATGATATATACTTCTATGCTGCTGTGCTGGGGTCTTCTTATGTACAAAAATCATCATCCTCTCTATGTTGCGATACATGAAGTACGGAATGTTCATCATACATACCCTCGTGAAGTGCATCAACAAACGGACATGGTACGCAAAGAGACGCGAGAATCTGCCCTCGCAACTGAAATACCGAATGATGAGTTTCATCAGTGGTGCAAACTCATCCTTCAGGAATCTGAAAGGAAAAACCCTGCTCAAGTGCCTCATATACCCAGGTTTGATGTATGGCTCATAGTGGAATTTCTCCAACTGCTGACGTTTGTTCCATTCCTCTCCTATATTTGGTATGCCGGTGGCCTGAGCAATAGTCATTGGTGACAGAATGAAATCTACTCCGGCGAGATTTACACGGCCATCATGTAAATGTAGAACAAATAGACGAGCTAGCTCACGATGAAGCTGGGTTTGTGAAATCATCTCACAGAATCAAAAACATGACTGATACCGAAAACAATCCATTGCAAGCGGACATGCCTGCAATTGAGCCAAAGAAGTAGGCTCCTCCCTGAGATGTTTACCACCTTTGCCACCTTTGTGAGGCCTCCGTGGCACATTACCCTCTGCTGTGGAATCACTGTCAGACTCCTGCTCATAAACTGAATCTGTCTCTGACATAGCTTTGAAAACAAGTTGTATGCAATATGTGTTTTGATATAGGTGTAGTGAAATCAAAGGCTTCAATGCATTCTCAAAACCCAAATATATTGCATATGTACCAAAACATCATAAGCAAACAAGTGACAGTGGTAATAGCTCTGTTTTAGTGGCATAGAAACAGTCTCTGTTTTTGGATCACAAGTGATTTTGACAAATAAGTACCAAATGCAAATGTAGTGTGCAGCCTTTGTAATGCTGGCCAAGGATTTGTCAATGGACTGTGTTTGTGTTTGGCAATGAAACAATAGCAAGGACAACGGTGGTAATATTATGGCAAAAAACTATGTGAAAACATGAGACTATATGGACAAGTCAACATGAAAGGATGTGACAGCAGTGGTAGAATGGAAAAAAGGCATGAGGATGATGTACATAATGTGCCAGGGCGCCACAAGCAATATAGGTATGAGCACATATACCAATCACGAAAATTTACAAACCCTTCACTAGACTGTCACTATATCTTTTAAAACCCTGAGAATTGAATTTTCTATGAACATAGGGTTTATAGATTTCTCCTCAAGCAATGCTTGTTTCCCAACTTCAAAAAATACCAAAACCTCTTTCAAAAATCACTGAGCAATGATTAAAAACCTGTTTGCAAGTGGATGGAGGCGTTTGAGCTCGAAATCTGATGCAAAGACAAAATTGTTTGGCTCTGTCGCTGTATGGGTAGCGCGCCTTATATGGGTAGCGCCCGTGTTCTCTGCAAAGGGCTGGGGAAGGTTAAGTGGGTAGCGCGCCTCATATGGGTAGCGCGCCTCCTGTATGGGTAGCGCGCACCTCCAATCACTGTCCACGGCTATGAAAACACGGCTTCGGCCTTCAAGAACACAAACAAGATTTCTGCCTTGAGGTTTTCGAGCAAATGAAATTGTTTGCCATTATTTATATGTGAAGAAAATATCTCATCAAATCAGATTTGAATTAAATTTGTTTGCTAACCCACTTTATAATGTTTCAGCACTTTGACATTTGATCTTTTAATACAACGCTTCTCTTTTGGCTTTTCTGAGTTTTGGACTGATAATATTTTGTTGTCTTTTGCAGGGATCCGGCACTTGGCTTAGGAAAAGATCAGAGGCTTGCTATGAAGTTTCTTATGGTGAAATAGATACAATTATTACAAAAATGAAATTAGACAATTTCTAGTTCCAAAACAGAGTTTTGGACTAGAAATGTCTTCAAATGCTTTTGATAATAAAATATGAAACGAGAACTTTTTGGAACCAACCTCATGGCCTGCGGGCTTTTATGACATGTATGCAAAGGACTTGAAAACCCTAGACTCTAGGACTAAAGACTCTTTTTTAACGAAAACAATCATTAATGACCCTGAATGAAATGACGATGAACTTCGGTGATTTTTGAGGAATTTCTAAATAGCCCTGCAGGTACAATCATGAGGAAACACAAGACAACCAGACCCCCTCGTCAGTCAATGGCATGCTCCTAGCGAAATGCAATGAAGTGGAACAAGCGAGACACCTAAGAATGATATGCAAAAAGCGAAATGATCTCTGATGGAGGGCTATAAGGATCGACTCTAACACCCCCTTTGGTGGACTAAGGTTTGGATGAAATCTTTATAAAATTCTGCATTATCGTATTTCAAAGGTCTCCGAGTTATTAATTATATCAAAGTTTGGATACACATATGATTGTGAAAAGCTATTGTATATGCAGAAGGGCGAAGGTCGAGGGCTCGGCCCCATGGCCTCCCCCAAGCAAGCATACCAAACTAACAATAGAACACAGAGAATTTCTTACAACATAAGCGCTTCGACATTTATTTGAGTTCATATGGTATGGTCGATGGGGGAATGGAGGGGGCTAGCCCCTCCCCACGGGACCCTTATGCGATGGCCACAGAGTGGAGCTAATACATAAGCAAGAGATTATGTGTAAATATCAGATTAATTAACAACAATCCATAGCATTAGCTTATCCAAACTTTAATGCGGGTTTAAGGTAAAATGCACTTAGCGCAGTTAACTCACACTTATCCAAACTAAACTCGCTTAACTTTAACTAAATTGTAGTTTAATTCTCTAGAGAATTTGGCGGAGCCCCCAGATTTAGTGGCGCTAATTGGAGCTATCTCCAGATTTAATGGAATTTCCTAGGAAAAAATTGAGGAGGCCATAACTTTTAGAAAATTCGACCAAATTGGGAGCAAGAAGAGTCATTTCTGGATGATTTAGACATTATGAACACATTGAATTAGGTTTTAGGAGAAATAGATGAAGTAAACAACACGTTTTTCACATTTGAGCTAATACAGAGGCCCGAGGCATGGAAACTGTACCAAGGATATGTAGCCCAGGAGAGGTGAACTCCATCAAAAATTGTGTTAATGGATCATTGTGATGGTTTGTTGTACATTTTATTATTGTTGTTCAACATTATGTTTTAACGTTTTTCTTCTCATGAATTTAACATAAAACTTAATACATTTACCTGTTTACACTCACAAACACCTCAAGAAACCTATGCACATGAAGTAAGTGATTAGAATTTTTTTTCTAATTCTGAAGATTAAATTAGCACGACAAAAATAACATTCAGATTAAGATGAAGGTGGTATCAAAGAAAATTTTTAAAAGGTTACTTGCTTAATTTGCTTATGTTTTGTGCAAATAGGGTTTTAATGGTTGAAAATTTGTGATGCTTACAAGGTTAAGGTTGCAGAGAGGAGAAGGGAAACTATTGGTTGCTAGTCCTGAGGTTAGGAAAAGAAGAGGGAGAGCCACAAGGGCACCATCTCCACCAAAAGTTGCACTCACAGCTGCACTTGAAGCACCTCAATTTTTATCTGTAGCCGAGATTGAAGAGGTACAAGCTGCACCAGAATATGAGATTGAAGAGGTACAAGTTGCACCAGAAGCTGAGCTTGAATCCATAGCCATCATGTCAGGTTTTGGAGAGACTGAAGGCCTTTCAGAAGAGGACGCATACAAGAAGGCTTTCTATGAAGTGACTGAAAGGGTTAGGATCCTCTTTAAAGAGAGGGACAAAAAGGATGAAGAGAGGGATTCAAAGCATAGTGGATTAAAGCCTCATCCATCTCCACCATATTCATCATCATCATCACCACCACCATCATCATCATCTTCCACTTCCACAGCTAAAACTACCCATACTCATTCAAAAACAATAAAAAGAAAAACTCCCTTAGTACGGAAACTTGATGTCAAATTTGAGCTTCCAATGTATAATAGCGAGGTAAATGTAGAGAGGCTAGATAATTGGATTCTTCAATTAGAGTTTTATTGCATAATTTAGAACCCTCATGAAGATGACATAAAGATTCAATTGTCTTATTTGAGGATGGAAGGATCTACACTTGTATGGTGGGAAGAAAGGACTCTAGAAGATATTAAAAACTATAATAAGATATCAATGTCTTGGTCAAGTTTTATTATTGTCATTAAAATGCAATTTTATCCTCTAGCTTATATGAAAAAGTTCATTATGGACTCGCATAATTTTAGAAAATTGAAAGAGAAAAGTGCGCATGATTATAATCATGAATTTAGGAGAAGGGCTCTCATTTTTGGTATTAATTTGTTTGTCAAGAAACTTTGTTAAATTATATTGGGGGTTTTCACAGTTACCTTAGGCACACTATTTTCATGTTAAATCTCACAAACTTAGATGAGGTTTTTTTTTCAATCCACACATTTAGAATCATGAGGGAAACAAAATGTAAATGATAAAAGTGAAAGTTTCCATGAATATGAGGGTAAAGGAAAGGGAAAGTTTAATGGAAGAGGAAAGAGAGATAGCTCTATCAAAAGAATGAAAGAGAAACTCACATATAAACATTGTTCGAAGAATGTCCATGATGAAGACCATTTTTGGCAACTCCATCCAGAGTTGAAGCCAAACAAACTTAAAGCCAAAGAAAAGGGGAAAACTGTTGCAATAATTGAACATGACTTAGGTTCAGATTCAGGACATGCAACCAAGATTACAACCATGTGTTTGAAAGGTAATAACATAGAAAGCACTATTTATGCAAGTTGTTCCAATGTAACTCAAGATGAAGATACAAGAATTGAACTCTTTCATATTAGAGTCATCTCTAAACATAGCAAGATAAACACACTTTTTGATATTGGTTCTCAAACTAATTTGATTTCTGAAGACTTAGTTAAGGAGCTAAACCTTGAAACTGTTATACATCCAATACCTTATCCTTTAGGGTAGATATTGAAGAATGAAAATGTGTAGGTAACAAGGAAGTGCATACTAAGGTTTTCCATCAATTAAAACTTTCTAGATGAAGTTGAACTTGATGTTGTGCCGCTTGATATTTCAGGTATTTTGGGAATTCCTTATCATTATGATAGGAAAGCAGTATTTCATCACCATGAGAATAAGTATAACTTGTTTAAATATCGAATTGAGTACATAGTTAGAGTGCATAAGAAGAAGACAATTTTGTCTCTTATACATGTAGGAGAAATGAAGAGAATAATGAATGCAAATAAAAATTTGACATTATTAATGATCAAACATAGAGATGTTTTGAATGAGGCCTTTAAAAAAGATGCATCGAATGAACAAGTATATTTCATTAATTTTTCTTATGCATATAATGAGATGTTCTAGGACTCTAACAGGTTTCCTTTGAAAGGAGGTAAACAAGATGTGAAATATTTGCAGTAGTCAACATCAGTATTGAGCAGTTTTTGAAATAAAATGTTGGTGCAAGAGAGTGCAAAGGTTAAAGAGAATGTGCCAAAGCAATTTGAAAAAGAAGGCATAGATTCCATAAGTGCTTGTTTTTGGTTTCCCAAGGACACATGGAAATGGCGAAAATACTTGGTCAAGAGTCGACGCAAGTACAAAGCAAGAGCATCTAAGAATCACCATGATGATAGTGTGCAAGGTGAGACAGTTTTTCGGTTTCCTTTGATTAATGACGAATGTGTTAGAAAATTATATATTACATAGAAATGCAACACATAAAATATGCAGAAAACAGAAGCACACAAAGCACATAAAACCAGAGAGACACAGATATACGTGGTTCACCCAATTTGGGCTACGTCCACCCTGAACAATCAATCCTTCCTTTCTATTATCTAGCAAAATGAAGAGCCACAACATATAGCAGATCCACTATAATATCCTCTATTCTCTCTCACAGTCTCCCTATCTGTTTCTTGCTTTGTGAATACACATACAATGCATAGCCGCAATACAATACCCTCATACAAGCGAGGGGTTGCCTTCTAGGGAAAAAAACCCTAAACTAAACATAACTTCTACTGTCAGATCATTCGCCTAATGAACGATCCAGATTGACTACAAATTACTATACTTTTACAAGGCAATTTTACATCTGTTTTTAGCTTTAGGGGCACTGCCCCCGAAACCCCCCGCCAGGGGGGGGCTCCATAAAGTCGCAACCACCCCCCCTAGACCCCCCAGGCAGTGTTTAATTACGGGCAGCGTTTCCGCCCCATTAAGGTACAGGGGTCCGACGTTATGATACAAAATAAACAAGATAATCAGGCTCCACACCCAACAATCTCCCACTTGGAGATTGATTGTAGCAACTCCACGACTACTTCATTTGCTGGACAATGAATTCTCTTTGGACCTAGTTGTTTCTCATATTCATCGTCATCCTTGAAGACCAATTGAAACTCAGCATAATCTCAGTTTCTCCTTGGTTACAACTTTTGTTAGCATATCTGCAGGATTCTGGCTAGGGTGTATCTTTTCCAGCTTCAACTTTCCATCTTCCAATACTGACCGTATAAAATGGTTCTTGAGCTATATGTGTTTAGTCCTGGAATGAAATGCTAAGTTATTTGAAATATTAATGACACTTTGGCTATCACTGTATAACGTTCCCATATCATGCTTCTTACCCAATTCATCCATAAACCTTTGTAACCAGATCATTTCCTTACTAGCCTCTGTAGTAGCAACATACTCTGCTTCTGTTGTTGAAATTGCAACAACACTTTGGATTTTTGAAACCCAACTGACAGTTGTTCCACCTACAGTAAATACATATCCTGTAGTGCTCCTCCTATTATCTCTGTCACCTGCCATATCTGTATCAACGTATCCTTGTAGAGCAATGTTTGAACCACCAAATCATAATTCTTGAATTGCGGTACCTCTCAAATATCCGAAAATCCATTTTACTGCCATCCAATTTTCCTTTCTTGGATTATTCATGTACCTACTTACAACTCCCACTGCATGTGCAATATCAGGCCTTGTGGAGACCATTGCATACATTAAGCTTTCAACTGCTTATGCATATGGAACTTTAGACATATAGTCCATTTCTTCTTGGTTCTTGGGGCACATCTCCTTACTAAGTTTGAAATGGCTAGCAATAGGTGTACTAACTGGTTTTGCATTTTGCATATTAAATATTTTCAACACCTTTTGTATGTACTCATTCTGAGACAGTGTTAATTTGCAATTTTTCCTTTCTCTAGTTATTCTCATACAAAGGATTTGTTTTGCAGCTCCCAAATCCTTCATTGCAAATGAATTTGCCAATTTTCTTTTGAGCACATTTATTTCCTTCATGTTAGACCCTGCAACAAGCATGTAATCTACATACAATAACAATATAATATAGTTGCCATCATTTTGCTTTTTTAGATAAACACAACGATCAGAGTGGCATCTAGTATAACCTTGTTCAGACATAAACCTGCCAAATTTTAGATACCACTGCCTTGGAGCCTGTTTTAAGCTGTACAAGCTCTTCTTTAACCTGCACACTAATTTTTCTTTCCCTTTGACCTCATATCTTTCTGCTATTTCCATATAGATCTCTTCCTCCAAATCTCCATGGAGAAATGTTGTCTTTACATCTAACTGTTCAAGATGTAAATCTTCCGCTACTACAAGACTTAAAATAGTTCTAATTGAAGTCATCTTAACAACAGGAGAAAACATTTCATCAAAATCAATACCTTTCTTCTGTGCAAACCCCTTCACCACAAGCCTAGCTTTATACCTTTGTTTTCCTCCATCTTCTTCCTTTATCCTGTAAACCGATTTATTCTACAATGTAGTTTTACCTGTAGTCAACCTGACTAAGTCCCAAGTCTGGTTATGCACTAAGGAGTCCATCTCTTCTTCCATGGCTAGCTCCCACTTCTTCCTACTTTCAACCTGCATTTCTTCTTCATAACATTCGGGTTCACCAGAATCAGTCAACAATAAATAATATAATGAAGGAGAGTATCGTTCAGGAGGTCTACTTATCCTGGTAGATCTTCTAACACCACTTTCAGGTGTTTGAGGTGCCTATTGTTGTTGTGGTGGTTGTTGATTATTATTATTTTCAGGCACCTTTACTTTTTCAGTGATCTCATCAAGAGCTGTGTATTCCTTGTTTTCCTTTTCTTGTTTCTTTTCCTGCGACTGATTCTTATACAAGAAATTTTCATTGAATATTACATCTCTACTCCTAATGATTTTTTTATTTTCATAATCATATAAGTGATAACCAAAATCTTTAACACCATATCCAATAAAGGTACATTTCTTTGATTTTTCCTCAAGCTTTGTTCTATTTTCTTTATTAATATGGACAAAGGCCTCGCAACCAAAAGGCTTTAAAAAGGAGTAGTTTACCTTTTTACCAGTCCATGCTTCCTCTGGAATACCACCATCCAAGGAACTTGAATGCCCTCTATTTATTAGATAAATAGCACTATCTACAACATCTACCCAAAATTGTAAAGGCAATCCTACATGCAATCTCATGCACCTTGCATGCTCCATGATTGTTCTATTAATCCTTTATGACACACCATTTTCTTGTGGTGCTCTTGGAACTGTCTTCTCTCTGTGTATTCCATTTTCTGAAATTATTACCTATCAAACTCTTTGCTTCAATATTCACCTCTATTTTCTGATATGAAGCACTTCAACTTCTTTCCTGTTTCAATCTCAACCAAAGATTTCCATTTCTTGAAAGTATCAAATACATCATATTTATTCTGAATACAATAAATCCAAGTTTTTCTAGTTGCATCATCAATAAAAGTAACATAATAACGAGAGCCACCAAGAGATGATACCTGAGCAGGTCCCCATACATCTGTATGCACAAGCTCTAATTTTTTGCTCTTATTTTCAATCCCAACTCTGAGAAATCTTACTCTCTTTTTTTTTCCAGAAATGAAATTCCCACAGATATCCAAATCAATATTCTCTAAACCCGACAAAAAATTCCTTGAGTGAAGAATCTTCATTCCCTTCTCACTCATGTGTCCGAGCCTATGATGCCATAATACTGCATCTGCTCCTTTGGAAGTTAAAGAATTAATAGAGTTAGAAATACCATTGCATAAATACAACATACCAACCTTTTTGCCTTTTTCTATTACCAGGTCTCCTTTGATGACCTTCCAAGTTTTATCTATGAAAGTTGTCACACAACCTTCACCGCCTAACTGCCCTGTTGAAATCAAATTTTTCTTTAGCTATGGAACATGCCTTACCTCCTTTAATAGCCATTGGTTTCCATTCTATTTTTTTACAAGAACTTTACCCATTCCAACAATTTTACAAGGTTTATCATCACCCAAACGAACTTGTCCAAAATCTCTTGAACATAGTCATGAAAATATTTCTTATCAGGTGTGGCATGGAATGAGGCCCCTGAATCTACCACCTACGAATCGATAACATTTTTGAAAGAAAGAATCAAAGCATATTGTAACACATCACCTGTCACATTTGCTTCATGCTTGTTTTCTTTCTGTGCGTCTCCTTATTTTCCCTTCCGAGATCTATAGTCTTTCTTCAGGTGTCCTTTCTTTCCGTATTTCCAGCACACTATCCCTGATCTGGACTTGGATTTGACTTTCCTTGATTTATTGCGATATCTTGAGCTCTTTCCTCTTTCCATTTTTCTTCCCTAGATTCTACACTCAAAGGATTACCCAATGTCTCACCGAAGCTTTTCTGTCGCATTTCCTCACTAAGGATAGCAGCGACAACATCATCAAACTTTAAAGTACTAGATCCAGAGACATAGTTACTAATGGCCATAAATAAACCATTCCATCTTTCTGTAAATGAGCACATAAATAAAAGAGCCCTAACTTCATCATCAAAGTTTACCCTTACAGAACTTAACTGACTGGTAACTATATTAAAATCATTTAAATGGTCTACAACAGATCCACCTTCCGACATCTTCATATTAAATAAACGTTTCATAAGAAATACCTTGTTTGAGGTCGAGGGATTTTCATATAGTTTCGCCAATGCCTTAATCAAACCCTCTGTTGTTGTTTCCCTCGAAATATTGAAGGCTACCAATGCCGCGAGGCAGAATCGTACTATTCCAAGTGCCTTTCTATCGAGAATCTCCCATTCTGCATCTGTCATAGCCGTCGACTTCTTTGTTTTTCCACACAATGGTAGGTACAGATCTTTCTGATACATATAATATTCCATCTGCATCTTCCACAGCGGTAAGTTTTGGGCGTTAAATTTCTCGACCCTAAACTTACCATCTTCCACCATTGCTCCCACTCGAACCAGGAACTCTTCTTTCCTGTGAGTTTATCAGCCAAATAGACCTTCAGCTTTGATACAAGTTGTTAGAAAATTATATATTACAGAGCAATGCAACAGATAAAATATGTGGAAAACACACGCACACAAAGCACATAAAACCAGAGAGACACAGATATACGTAGGTCACCCAATCTGGGCTATGTCCACCTCGAACAGCCAATCCTTCCTTTCTATTATCTAGCAAAATGAAGAGCCACAACCTACAACAGATCCGCTGTAATATCCTCTATTATCTCTCACATTCTCCCTATCTATTTCTCGCTTTGAGAATTCACATAAAAGCACAGCCGCAATAAAATACCCTCATACAAGTGAGGGGTTACCTTCTAGGGAAAAAAATCCTAAATTAAACATAACTTCTACTGTCAGATCATTTGCATAATGAATGGCCCAGATTGACTAGAAATTACTATACTTTTACAAGGCAATTTTACATCAGTTTTTAGCTTCGGGGGCGCTGCCCCCAAAACCCCCCACCATAGGGGGCTCCGTAAAGTTGCAACTGCCCCCCTGGACCCCCAAGAAATGTTTAATTATGGGAGGCATTGCCGCCCCATTAAGGTATAGGGGTCCAACGCTATGATACAAAATAAACAAGATAATTACGCTCCACACCCAACAGAAGGTGGGAATAAGTTTTTTTCTGCAAGAATATCTTGTTTCTTTGCAAATTCATGGAAATTGCAGTATGACGGTGTCTACAGCAACAAGAGAGGGTCGAAGAGTCAAGGAAAAAGCTTAGTTTCTGTCAAAAGCTCAATTTACTGAAAATGAGAAAATTTCAGTGGATTGAGACTAGAAGGATGAGGGAAATGTAACCTCATTCACATGATCAACAATCAAATAAATTTTGGGGTCCAAAAGGCTTCTAGTGGGGAGGAATGATCAGGAGCTCGGTGTTAAAGTTCAAAAATGAAATTTCTTAAAATGGAATGGAAAATGAACGACAACGAAGAGCTGGTTGCTAAGAATCTGGTGTAATTCATTTCATCGAAAACTGATACGGATGAGGAAGATAGAGCATGTTGTTCAGTTTCCTAAAAAACTAAAAAAATTGCAGAAAGGACATAATGTTGACATGTCAACCTAGTCAACAAAGAAAAATATATTCTGGGAATATTCTGTCATTTTCGCCCAATGACACTGTGACAACTATCATTGCAAGATTCGCCGGAAAGTTTGCATTAAGGTGAATTTTTTTTATCTATCCGAAGGTTGATTTTGAATTTTAATAATGGGGTTGAAATTTTATTAAGGTTGGAAAATTCCAACCAAAGGTGGTCACATGGTGCAGCTAGGGGCCCCCACGTGCCCCCTCTGGTGGACCAAGGTTTGGAAGAAATATTTATCAAAGTCCACATTATCATATTTCAAAGGTGTCCAAATTATTAATTATATCAAAGGTTGGATATACATATAATTGTGCAAAACTATTGTATAGGTGGAAGGGCAGAGGTTGGGCTCAACCCCATGACCTCCCCTTAGTGAGCGCACCAAATTACCAATATACCACAGAGAAGTTCTTACAACATAAGGGCTTCGACATTTATTTTAGTTCATATGGCATGACCGGCGGGGGAATGGGGCCAAACCCCTCCCCACAGGACCCTTATGCGATGACCATGGAGTGGAGCTAATACACAAGCAAGGGATTATGCGTAAACATTGGATTAGTTAACAATAATCCACAACATTTGCACTTATCCAAACTTTAATGCGGGTTTAAGGTAAAACGTCCTTAGCACACTTAACTCACACTTATCCAAGTTAATATCACTTAAATCAAATCAAATTTTGCTTTAATTCGGTGGAGAATTAGGCGAAGCCCAAAAATTCGGCACTACCCCTAAATTTAGCAACCCGAAATGGAGTTATCTCCAGATTTCATGGGGTTTCCTAGGCTAGAATTGAGGAGGCCATAACTTTTGCAAAATTAGACCAAATTGGGTGCAAGAAGAGTCATTTATGGATGATTTGGACATTCTAAACACATTAAAGTAGGTTTTAGGAGAAGTATATGAATATAAAAAATATTATTTTCACATTTGAGCTATTACAGAGGCCCAAGCCATGAAAGCTGGACCGAGGAGATGTAGCCCAGGTGGGGTGAAATCCTTCATCAAAAACTGTTCTAATGGATCATTGTGATGGTTTGTTGTACATTTTATTATTGTTGTTCAACATCATGTTTTAATGTTTTTCTACTCATGAATTTAACATAAAACTTAATAAATTTACCTGCTTAACACTCACAAACACCTTAAGAGACCTATGCACATGAAGCAAGTGATCAACAATTTTCTTACAATTCTGAAAATGAAGTTAGCACAAAAAAATAACATTTGCATTCAGTTCAGTATGACAGGGTCATTAGGGATCGTTATTTTTTTTATGTTAATGTGTATATGTTTATATGTATATATGTATGTCGTTGTTTGAAGAGTTCATCAGGAATCATTCTTGTGGAGGAATGATTTCTTATGTAGGTGAATGGCATGAAGGGGTTTATGTTTTATGAGGAATCAACTGGGAAGATTAGCCTTGACAAATCTATGATATTATACCAAGGGATACGTTAGCTGAATGAAATTAGTGTGATCTATGGCATTCTAAGATACTCGTGGATAGTGGAAATACACTAGATTCAAGGTTTCCTGGTAGAAAAAATGTGGTATATGGATGTGTAGTACTACTATTGTGTATATGTTGTATATGCGGTACATGTTGTACATATGGTGTTATGTTCCTTGATTCTCATGTGCCTATAAAAGGGTCATATATAGGCACATATAGGCTATAATGGTGGTAGCTGGAATAAAACCCTTGTCACACCAGTATGATACCAACCCAATTTCTCATTCGTATATATACAAAAAAGGGCAAGAAGGTGAATCTTTTGTTGGAATTAAAACCATTATCAATACAAGCCATTATTCAAAATGGGATATCTATGAATTTTATTATGAATGCCTGAAAGCTAGGAACAAATCGGCCATCAAGGTGGAATTTGAGTACCTTTGAAAATAACCTCACTTTTGTGCCTTATGACACCCATTTACTCCTTTTATAATTACCTAAATTTTCATGGATTAGACTTTTAAGGTACATGTAATTTCCACTTCCATTGTGTTAGATCAAAATATTATATTCATTTGATAATTCTAATAGGATCCATTTCAAATGCATGGAATATAGTTGTAAATGAACATGTTGATAATCCTGAAAATAATGGTTAACATAAGTGGTGGATAAGTAGTTATAAACATATTTAAGATGATTTTTCTCTTACAAGAAATACCAATGGATGCAATGGCTTCTTCTTGTGACATGGTGGTAGAATACCACTTATCACGGTGCTACTAAAATTGCACCATATGAAACTTTCTATGTCCAAAAAACCCTTTTATTAGATTTAAATTTAGTTATTACATATAAGGTTAAGTGTTGGATATAACACTTAACACTAGATAGACCATTCTTCACATAATTAAGGGTAAACTAGTTATGGCTCAAAACAAAATATACTAATAAGCTAATTAGCATTTATTTTATAGTTATTTTACGAAAGGGTTCGAGTGTTTCTTAATATTCAAATATATTAATATAATTATTTCAAATAAAAATGTGACCAAAATCTAGTGTTGAAGTTCCTGGACCCTATCAAAATATCCAACACATTAGATAATTTTCCTACATATTTTCTCTTCCTACGCACTCTAAGATCCATATGATGTTTCGTGTGCCCTATTTGAAGAATGTTATGAAGTTAAAATTACCATGCTCAGAGTAAACTTTCAGAACTTGGTGAAGAAGGATCTATTGGCTATAGTGAAAAGTAGTACTTTCCACCAAAGGGAGCGTCAACCATGACAATTCAGTTTCTATGAAGTCTTAATATAGTGGAAGGATATGTTATTGGAAGATGATGATTGGGAACCAATAATTATTGTACAATATCTTACACAAGTCCATCCTTCGGGACAATATTTATTTCAAAGGGGGAGGGCTTGTTAGTTCCCTAACCAACCCTTACTACTTTGGGGTACTTAGAAGTTATTCAATTAATGTACGAAGCCATGTTCTTTGAAAATGGTCCATTAAATAATTAGTGGGAAGTTATTCAATGTAAAATATTTATCTTGTTAAATAAGTCCCACTAGATGTTTTCTCATGAATAATGGGAGTACAAGTAGTTAGGTTTTTGATAGAAAGAAACAATTTATAAAGGTTGATGACTATATAATGATGCGTTAAATATTATTAGTGCATTGGAGCTTTTTATAGATAAGTGTTATCACATTTTAAGAATTTTGTGAACATTACTCTATAGTTTGGTATTATCAATACAAGATTATATTTTGTAAACTTAATTTGATTCTCTCTTGTATTGTGTTTCTACACTAATAATTATTTGAATGTTATTCACCTTCTAATATCAGCGATGGTTGCGTACCCTACATAAACACCCATAAATACCCCATACAAATTCTTGGTTGATATCATGATATTTCAAGGCCACTATTTACCTATATAATGCTTACACTAACTAATTTATTAATGGTGAAAACACACACATATTCACAATGATGAGTGGCATTTCATAAAACTAATGGTTAAGGCAACACACATCTAATAATAATGATATTTTATAATAAGCCCAAATATTATAGTGTACAACATCTCACTAAGTTTTCAAGAATAAGTGGTTGAGATAATTATTAGAAAAGGAGAGCTTCTTGAAACCATCTATTCTAAAAATGATGATTGTGAACAATCCTAATATGTTCATGTTTAAAAGATCAACTCTTTACAAAAAAAATTCATTGGAATCACATTTAAATCCTATCAAATTACATGAAGAATTATCATTGTCATCCTAATTTCTAAGTGGATGTTCAATTCATACAAAACCTATGTAGATCCATCTTAATTTTGGATTTGTTTTCTAGAGGGATCAAATCCATGGAAGTGTAAACCTTTCTTGGTTGCCCAGATATGATATATTTGGACATAAGATGAATCTCTCTCTCTCTCTCTCTCTCTCTCTCTCTCTATATATATATATATATATATAGTCCATAGAATAAATGACATATCTCCCTCATATTGAATAGTACATCGTTGAATAGTTTTAACCAATATTGATATTAACTCTAGATCTATCATACACAAAGAGAGATCATATCCATAAAAGAGAAAACATTTCCTCAAATGTTTTCAATCTAAAAATGTTTTCACCCTAATGTACTTGATTAGGAGTTGAGATACAATGATTCCTTGTGGAGAGAGAGAGAGAGAGAGAGAGAGAGAGAGAGAGAGATTATTGAAATATTTTATATGAGTTTATTGAGAAATAATTTATAATGTTGATTTTTTTGTTGTATTTCATCTAGGTGGAATTGTGATAGATGGAGTTGTGATTTAGGATAAACAAAATCAATTTGGTCTTACAAAATTTGTAAACAAATTAAAACGTCATTGAAAGGTATTTTGTCAATTGTGACAATATTGTCAATAATAAAAAGCATTACAGTATTCCATAATTCCAATAATTAATTCTAGCTATTCTCTCAGCCATTCAAGCTAAACAAATGAAAAAGGGAGTCCCCCACTACTAACGATAGATATGTTTATAATACAATTCAGCTTTATTTCAGAAAAATACAAGAAAGCCTACAAAATGTCTATTTACAAATTAGAATTACTATAGAGTTAAGTTTATCAGCAATATTAATTATGCAGGTGATGTTTATCAGCAATATTAATTATGCAGGTGATGTTTATAATCCGAGAAAGTCAATGATGTAGTGGAAGCACAGAAGAAAAACACTAAAATCATACCACAATGGAGTTCTACTACTCTAAAGAATAGCTCCGAGCAACTAAAATTGAAGGTTTAAGATAAGTAATTTGCAGGTAATTTGTAATGTAGACACATAAAATGCAAGGGATTTCTAAGTTTTTCCAACATTCTAGATCCTGGATAGTTTATTTCGAAAACAAATCGAGAAAGGGCTTCACACACGTGTCAATCAAATTGTCAAATCAAATCAAAATTGATCACCATTAAGTTGGATTATCAAGATGCAATAGTAGAAATTACTTGGCGTTCACGCGGAGTCATGTGCACTAGAAGTTGTCCTAAAAAGTGGACTATTGTGAAGCACTTTCATTATCAAACAAGATTGCATTGCTTGAAGACTTATAAAATACTGGTGCCAAATTTCGGTAGAGGTTAAAAACTTTGACTATTACTCCTATTTATGATCTTAATTTTGTCTTGGATGTACCTTTTCCTCTTCATATAATTTCTTTGGCAGCTTCGGCATGCCTTGTGCGACGGCCATGTGGTGTTGTATATCCAAAAATAAATGAAACAAGCCTTGTCTTTACATGCTAAAGATAGCATAATATTTTGGCTCTTTCATTTTCGCGCTTGCATTGTCTATGAAAAACTTGATTATTGAAAATATATTTTATAAAAAAATTATTTAAGAAAATATGTAATTTTTTTAATAAATAATTTACTATGAATTTTAAATAAAATATTTGAATATCTAAGTTAAATAATATATTGAAATATAAATATCATGATTATATATAGAAAAAAATTAAAATTAATACCCACGTTAAATTATTATAGATCTATTAGATCAAACATTTTAGAATGAAAATTTCTTTTTGAGTGTAAAACTTGAAGAAATGTTTTCATTCCAAAAGGTTTGACTTGTCTCATTCCTTAGTAAAGTATTAGTTAAGATGAATCTAGTTCTTTATAATATTATTTTTATTATACAAATTTCGCATCTCTACATGTAAAAAGTATTCTCATTTTAAATTTTATTACAATCTAGAATTAATTTTTATGAATATTAACAAAATTTAGTACTAGTGAGGATAAAGGTTTACATATATTTTAAAATGTTTTTTTTTTGTGTTTAATTAAAAAATGTTATGAAATTAAATTAAATTAAAATATTTATAAAATAAATAAATATCTTTTGGATTAATCACATCATTAGGATTTGGTCGACATTTCAAACAAATTAATATGGTACATCCTCCGGACAAGGTGAAAATGTTATTGAATAAATATTGTGGATGCATCATTACCTCGAATTAGTCGTTGAAAATTAAAATTAATACATTTTAATTAATATTATAATAAAATATTATTGTTAAAAGGGGGAAGAGAATATAAAATCTTAAATCTAATGTTAAAAAGAGGAAAATAATATAAAATCTTAAATCCACTGTTAAATTTTTTATAACTATAAGAATTTTATTAATAAATATTATTTAATTAATCTAATAAATAGAAAATATACAATATAATTATACAAAGGAAATATATAATATAATTAAAAGATAATGCATAAGAGAATAAATAAGATAAAAATAGGGGAAAGAATAAATAAAAGATTCATAAATGAAAAGGGGTTAAAGGAAAATAATCAAAGACCATGGAGGGAAAAGGGAAAAAAGAAGGGAAATAAAACCCTAAAAATAAAAATATCAACAGTAAAAGAGACCCAGCTCAAGGGGAAATCATCTAGAGAGAGTTGGAGTCCAACTTTTACTCAATTTTGAACCATCATCTCTGTTGAGATTATTAGCATGCCTTTCAATCTCTATGGTCTCCCTAAACTTCCTATGATGGAAGTGATCAAACTTAGCAACGAATTTGAAGTATTCAATGAAAACATGGTGACACATTTTTTACGCATGTTCAACGAGAGTCGATGTGCACGATCGATTGTGTTTAATGTCCACTGCATGCTCTTGGATTCTCTGTCTAATGGAGTGACTTGTTTCAACAATATAGGAAGTGCTAGAGGAACAAGGAACCATGTAAACCCCTTTCATGTCATTTGGGACGATGGGGTCCTTCAAAAATCTGAGAGAGTTTCTAATAGTATACAGAGGTTTGAAGGAGGAGGAGACATTGTGCCTTCTAAAGACATGGGAAATTTTGTCTGTGGCCCCTTGGATGAACGGGAGATGAACCTTGGATAAAGGATCATCTCGAGAAGATTTGTCTTTTAATCATTTATAGGCTTTTTGAAAGGCATTCAAGCTTTGATATCTACTATACCCATTATTTTCAAAAGCGTCAAGAAGATGGGACTTCTCTGACTCCAATTGTCTGTCATCATATATTCTTAGAGCACGGGTAGCAAGAGTGCGAAGAACACCAAATGTTTTAGGAGGAAAATGATGAGAACCAGCATGAAGATACTGTTCTGTGTGAGTTTTCTTGCGAAAAACTTGGTGAGAAATGGAATCATCATTGTTTCTAGAGAGAAGGATATCTAAGAAGGGAAGAAAACCATCCATCTCCACCTACATCGTGAATTTGATGGAGTCTGACAGGGAATTCAGGTGCCTTAGAAATATATATAACTTCTATCAACCATGGGGCCAAATGATACAAGTGTCATCCATGAACCTATTCCACTTCCTACGACGAAATTGAGTCGAGGCTAAGTCCTTCGTTTCAAAATCCTCCATTAAACAAAATCTCTCACGCACATAATCAATTGTTGAACATGTGGAAAAATTGTGTCACCATGTTTGCATTGAAGACTCGAAATTTTTTGCTAAGGTTGATCACTTCCATCATAGGAAGCTTAGGGAGGCCATTGAGATTGAAAGGCATGCTAAGAATATGAATACGGATGATGGTTGGAAATTGAGTAAAGGTTGGACTCCAACTCTCTCTAGATGACTTCCCCTTGAGCTAGGTCTCTTTTACTCTTGATATTTTTATTTTTGGGGCTTTATTTCCTTTCTTTTTTCCCTTTTTCCTCCGAGGTATTTTTTTTCCTTTAACCCCATTTTTATTTATATATATTTTCTTTACTCTTTCCCCTATTTTTATCTTATTTATTCTCCTATGTATTATCTTTTAATTATATTATATATTTCCTTTGTATAACTATATTATATATTTTCTATTTATTATATTAATTGAATAATATAAATAATATTTATTAATAAAATTCTGATAATTATCAAAAAATTTAAAGATTTTATATTCTCTTCCCCTTTAATAATAATATTTTATTATAATAATTTTCTTTCTAAATGTGGCTACTTCTATTATAATATACAAGTCACAGAAATACATTCGTCATCCTCTGGAATTGCTACATTAGCCAATTCCAGAGGGAAGTAGCAGGTTCAAATTTCAAAAGAAGGACTGCCCCCGAAGGGGAAACCAACCCAAGAAGTCTGTCCAAAAATAAGAGAAAACACTGCCCTTGAAGGGAAACCAGCTTTAAACATCATGGAGCAGAGCGTTAAACAAGTCATGAGAGTAAAACCATAATAAAACTAGAACATAGAAAAGAGACAAATGAGAACCAAGAGATTAATCCAACATCTTCTTTTCATCCTCCAACAGTGGTTGAGGTGACTCTTCCACAATGCGACGCTTGTAATAGGAGGTGTCATCCACGAGCTTAGAAATCTGGGCATCTGATGAAAGAGAGGAGGAAGAGTGGGCACTTGTCTCAATGTAATTTCCATCTTCGTCTGAGGTGCAGCTGCTGTCACTGTTCAAATCTGGCTTGGTTTTCTTAACTGAAAAAGCCACCATTTTGCGCTGGAGGCTGGGGGAGGCGGGGGACATGGTGGATTTTCACTTGCGATTCCTGGAGGGCGAACCAGAGGGCTTAGATGAGGCTTCAAGGATATGCATAGAGATATGAGGAGAAAGGATGGGAGGGTCCAGGACATCAGGCGCAGGCCATCTAAGAGACAAATCCATAATTCTACCAGCCAAGGTGGGGATGGGAGGACAAGATGGAAATTCACATCCACCCCCTCTATGGCACCGCATGTGATGGTGATGTGGCATGTTTGAGGCTGGATTTCAGGGATGCGAAATAAGCGGAAAAGGAGGGCCTACTTCAGGGCATCAATAAGCTAGGGGGTGATGCAGGATTGTGGCAGGAGCATAGAAATCACAGGAGGAGACAACCCTGAGGTTGAAAATGGAAGAGAGGCCAAAGGAGAATGTTTGAGAGACATTTCATCTATCCATATAAGGTTGCAGGAGGAGTAAAGGCATGAGAGAATGATTGAATGCACAGAGGACGAAATAAATTTTCACAGGGTGCCGAGAGGACGCGACATGCAAATCAAGGTTGGCGGAGTAAATATCACTCACGCCCCAAGATTAATTCACCACGTCTGGGCCATGTGCCTCCTCCAGCCGAGGATGACTTCCAGGTGAGGACTTAGCCAAGTGGTGGCTAATTGGATCCTGCATTAACAACTGCATCTAGAAATTGGGAGCCTTTTATTATAATATTAATTAAAATGTATTAGTTTTTTTTCTTTTAAATAATTAATTAACTAACTCATTAACGACTAGTTTTAAACGTCTAGTTCAATGATTAGTTTTAACGGCTAATTTTCAATGACTAATTCTGGGAAATTATGCATCCACACTAATTATTCAATAAGATCCATGGAATTTTTCACCCTGTCCTAAGGATGAACCACATTAGTTGGTTTGAAACATCGACCAAAGAACCACATTAGTTGGTTCGAAACATCGACCAAATTATAATGATGTGATTAATTTGAAAGACATTTATGTACTTTATGGATCACAAAAGTCTTTGTTGTAACATATTTATAAAATATTTTGATTGTGAAATGTGTTATCATTTTTGGCCATGTGGTATTGAAAAGCAATGGTATTGGCCCATGGTATTGTAACAAAGTCTATTATAGGTTAATAGTATCCATGGTAAAGTGGGAATGAATACCCATGGTTAATAATCTTGTAACAAAGTCTATTATAAAATAATAATATCCAAGGTAAGGTCGAAGTGAATATCCATGGCTAAGAATATTTTTATAGGGTAATTTTATTGTAAATATTTTTATTTTCTTTGTAGGTTTGGCATGTCTCTGGGATTGAACTTCTGATCACTTTGATCACTTTGATACAGAAGGGCTTGCCAACATGTTTTTTTGGTCCTGTGGGGTTGAATTTTCAATCACTTTAATACAAGGACTTGCCAACATGTTTTTTGAGCAATTGTACTATCACCAACTAACAAGTGGGCTAATTTTCCATATACCAATAAACATTTTATACTTTGCATATTAGGGGCTAGTGAGATTCGCAAATGTTTTGAAACTTGAGGATAATTTTCCATCCTTAAATTTTTCCTTTTGTTAATTAAATTTAAATATTATTGAGAAATCATTATTTTAATTTATATGTAAAATCAATCTTAATTTATTTAGACTATTTATATGTTATATTTTTTAACGTGATACATTTATTATGATTTTTTTTTATCTAAAAGTTGTCCATAATTTTAATAACAAAAACAAAATTACAATATAGCAAATTGGAATTTATTTATTATTACTATTATTAATTGAGTCAAATTTTAAATGTTTACAATCATTTATTACTTTTAACTTTTTAGCCTACCCATGTAATTACGCTGTAAAGCGTTCTTATGATTTTTCCCAAAAAATGATTCACCCAAATTTTACAATATAAAATTATTTTAGCTTAAAAATCACCAACATTATATAGAGACTATATATAAAACCATTATAAATTTGAATAACTTTACAAATATATCAATAAACATTTTATAGTTTTCATATTAGGGGCTAATATGAGATTCACAAATGTTTTGAAACTTGAGGATAATTTTCCATCCTTAAAGTTTTCCTTTTATTAATTAAATTTAAATATTATTAAGAAATCATTATTTTAATTTATATGTAAAATCAATGTCACAGTCATCTATAACTTTTACCCTAGTAAGAATTTTTTTTTTTTTTTAAAATACATATATACAAACCATAACATTACAGAATTACCATTTATATGAATTCATAGATTACAAATACGTTATTTGTCAGACTATAAAACCATACTAGACTAAAGCACCGTAGTGCAAATCAATTTTCGTTAAACCTAAGGTGTAACATTTGATAGGAAAACAAATCTACACCAGTAAGCACGCTTGGGGTTTTATTGGTATTACATAATTGCATTCAATTACAATAATCACCATAAGATTTGATTTACTGCTCGATCCATCGAGTTCTCGTGATATCCGCCAGACGAGACCTATTGGTTTCTCCATTGTATGCGTTCATTAACTCCATATCACATTTGGAATTAAATGTTCTGCCATATGGCTTCATACTCGCCTGGATCGGGTACAGATGTCACCCGTCAGATACTTGGCGGTACAACAGGTAGAGTCGAGAGCCAGCAGAGCAATTCAAGCCTCGATCTCCGCAGAGATTGTGAGGGAAAAAACATCGGATATGATTTTGTTCACCGACCTTGTCTCACAAGCCCGGATGCTCTCTCATGGCGCGCTGCCTGTCTCTGCTCCTTCGAGTTCGCATGGCTAATTATCTAAGCTTGGAGGTAGGCAATACGCCGAAAAACTTCTGTTTAACTTCCAGTGATGTGTTATAAGTAATCCTACAGGTTTTTCATTGCTTTCACTTAAATCTTTTGGCTCGGCCCTATGAAATAGGGTTCCAAGTTACAGGTTTGCCTTTGCATTGCAGGGTGCCGGTGGAGGGTTGCTATTCGTTGCCTTGGATCTCCAGATAGAATCTGCCTTGGTTCAGCAGGTAAGGCCGCCATCAGCATCGTATATTTCCTCTTAGTTTCCTGTTTTAAAATTGAAGCTCCCACCTTTCAGTTTAGGCGCCTTTAACTTCACTACTCAGGGCTTTCGCTTATAAGCCCTCTAAGTCCTTGGTTTATTTTCTGAAGCTGGACAGGTTACGCGAGATTAATCACTCCTTATCAGGCACATACCAGAGTAACAATATTTCAGCTTATTATGTAACTATACTTGCCCATTTTCAACTTATCCAACACTGAATTTTCTCAGAATTTTCTAACAATTTTCGTTTGGGTTTGCAGGTGAGATGGCCCGGTTAAGATTTTCTTCTACTGAGCGAAATTTACTGTTTTATTCCAGTGGATACAAATGACTATTCCCCAAATTCCACAAGTACTTCGGCGCTCACGATTACATGAAGTCATGGCATGCATTTCAGCTACTGTGATAGTTGGGTTATAATTATCAAGCCTAGGGTTTTATTTCGCTACTGAATGAGAGACTGTTAACCTTCTGAGAGTCTAGTCTAAACATTAATTTATGTGTACAGGGTGATAATTTGCAACAAAATCAATGTATTACTCTTGACTATCAACTATTATGGCTATGTCCATTGGCTACAAAGTCGTACTCTAGACTGTGTTGTACTAACTAATCTCTGTGCAGCTCGAAATACAAATAATTCCTTTCTTTATTTAATTGTCGCTCTGAGTTCTGGTTTGGGATTCTTTTGGAAATGTTTACATCGTGATGATAAAGTAAAGGCACTGGTTTGAATGCCCGCAAGTACTTTCTTAGAGTTTATTTCTTTGGCACGGATATGCTTCTTTCTAAAGTTCCTTTCCTATTGAACAAATATAGTTCTCGGCCATGTCTTTAGCAGGCCGAGTAATCTTTGATGAAATGGCATTATTATAAGCATGCTTCCGTAAGAGTTTCCTGTTATATTGACAACAATATTTCTCTGTCTTATATTTGGTTGTAGAGCGGTATGCTCTTATTGCGATATCCTGTGTCTTCTCATAAGTTATGACTTAAGTTAAAATGTTTTGGTAATAGTTCTCAACTCTTTCATTGTCAACATTTGGCTTTTTCAGTTTACTTAGACCTTTTTGGGCACCGGCCGCCGTTTCAAGGCCGCGTATAGTCTCAAGTAAATGAACAGGGGCGGGTAGGGTTTCCAACCCAACTCAGCTCTACAAGTTCGACGCTGGTATCTTGACCCTGCCATGATGTGATTGGAATAATATTTGGATAGCACGTATGTTTTTGTTTTCTGTCGCATGCATGACAAATAACTACTGGTACTTTCTTCTTGTTTTATCCAACGTCCATGATTACTTGTGGTTTTCTGTGCCTACTTCTTTCTTTCTACACCGATGCATAATAATGTAGGTATGTGTAACGTATTTCCATTTAAAACCCTATGATAACCCAGGTATATTCATTCTTTACATTTCTTCTGCTAACTTTCTTTTAATACGTATCATATACAAAGATAAAGAATAATTGCTACAGAGTTCACGTTTTCAGGCTTATTTGTTATTCCCGAGCCATATATCGAAGAAATATTTCCACAAATAAATATTAAACACATAACCTTTCTTGTAATCAACTAAATAACATTTTAGTAGTATAAACAGATAAACAGTGATTTCTGTAACATAACTTTGAGCAATTTCTGAAGTACTTATCTGGTAGGACACGAATGCTCTCAAACTGTGTTCCTCCCAACCATCAAGGGAGGCAATGACGTCCTCTGCTTGCCCCCTAGCTCTAGAATTCAGTCGGTGCCATGGAAACAATGGATAATCCTTCTGCTGTGACCTCTGGATGTCCAATCCAACCACAATAGACAAATCTGGCTATAAGGTTTTTGCATAAACTGTTCTCCACTGGTCTTCCACCCAGCTCTAGAGACTACTGCCACTTTCACCTTTTTTCCAGAAATTCACAGAACCCCTATCCCTCTCCTGGGATTTTATTTTATCCCTGGAGGGTAGGTAACTGTCTTCCAACTGTTCCCAACCACCCCTATTCTTAGAAACTTTTCCAACAATTTAAGAGATTCCCATTTTATTTACTAACTCAGTAATGCAAAGTAAAATAGTGTTTTTGAGTTTCTTTTACCAAAATAAAGTAAACAAATAATAAAAATAAACAAATTTTCTTTTCAGATTATTCATGCTAATTAACTCTAAATGAGGCTGTCACATCTCCCCCCCTGGAAGTAACACCGTCCTCGGTGTTTTCAGCCCATCTCTGCAAAGAGTTCCGGGTAGGCTTCCTGCACAAACTTTTCATCTTCCCAAGTAGCTTCGTCAGGTCCAAAGTGCTTCCACTGCACTTTCACCTGGGTAACTACTCTTTTACGAAGTTCAATTTCCCTACGATCAAGTATGCGTAGCGGCTCTACTAGAAATTCTCCATCCGGTTCTACCTAAAAGAAAAACAACATGATTACCAATCAGTAGATTCAAATTTTGATTCAATTTTTTTTCAATTAGGACTTATTTCCATTCTATCTTCCTACCTGAATGTTTTGCCAATGAATTACATGTTTCTCATCATGCACATATCGCTTTAACAAGGACACATGGAACACATTGTGCACTTTAATATGACTAGGCAAAGCTAGTCTATAGGCTACTGGTCCCACCCTTTCCAGAATTTGGAAGGGTCCACAGTAACGAGGGGCTAACTTGGCGCAAGAAGTCCACCTTAAGGTACTTCTTTTAGGCTTAATCCTGACATACACGTGGTCACCCACTCCAAATTCGCGATAAGATCTTTTCTTATCTGCAAAGACCTTTTGTCGGTCCTGCGCGGCCTTCAAATTTTGCCTTATTATTTTTACTTCAGCTTCTAGCTCAGCCAACATTTCTGGTCCCAACATTAATTTTGTCTCCGGACTGCTCCAGTTAATTGGTGTACGACACTGTCGTCCATATAACGCTTCGAAGGGACTCATTTTTAGAGATTCCTGATATCCGTTGTTATATGCAAACTCCACTAGGTGCAGGTAATTCTCCCATTTAGCTGGCTGCAGCATTACATACATGCGCATCATATCCTCCAAAACTTGGTTTACCCGTTCTATCTGCCCATCCATTTGAGGGTGATAGGCAGTACTGAAGTGTATCTGAGTACCTAAACCTGAAAACAAGGTTTTCCAAAATGCAGAGGTAAACTTAACATCCCGGTCTGAAATCACAGTCTTAGGTATACCATGCAACCTAAAGATTTCCCTCATGAATATGTCTGCAATCTGCACTGTCTTGTAAGTGGATTGCACATGTATGAAATGGGCAGATTTACTTAATATTTCCACCACTACCATGATTGAATCATTCTACTTCCTTGTTCGAGGTAAGCCTGTGATGAAGTCCAAAGAGATCACTTCCCATTTCCATTCAGGAATGGGTATGGGCTGCAGTAGCCCTGCTGGGTGCCGATGCTCCACTTTAACCTGCTGCCATTCTAAACACTTGCTTAAATATTCCACAATGTCTCTACACATACCTGGCCAATAATATATCTTTCTAATTGCCGAAAGCATCTTTTGGTAGCCGGGATGGCCATCATAGTTGCTGCGATGGTACTCATCTAGGATTAACTCCTTGAGACTTGCACGATTAGGAACATAGGTTCTTCCGCGAAAAGTTAACATCTATTCTTCATTGCTTCCATACTCAGATGGCTTACCTTGCTCCTTATCCGCTTCCATCTGCTACCATAAAAACTTGTATTCTGGGTCCTTTCGTGCTTCTTCTCTTAATTGATCCGACAGCTGGCTTACAGGTTGGCTGAAGTACATTACATAAATCCCATGCAATTTCTTGCTCAGGGCATCTGCAACTCGGTTTTCTTTGCCTTTAACATGTTGTATGTCCATGTCAAATTCACTCAAGAAGGCATTCCACCTTGCTTGCCTAGAGTTTAAATCTGCTTGCTTAAAATAGTTAGTCAAACTGCTATGGTCTGTTTTAAGTACGAACCTTTTGCCCAGTAGATAATGCCTCCACATTCGGAGAGCATGCACTATGGCTGTGAGTTATAGATCATAAGCAGAGTACTTTTGTTCATGTTCTCTCAATTTTCTGGACTCATAGGATATTACCTTGCCTTCTTGCGTTAATACTGCACCAACTCCCTCCTTGCTGGCATCAGTGCACACCACATAGTATTTGCTGGGGTTAGCAACCTTAAGCACTGGTGCTATGGTTAAGAGCTGTTTCAGCTTCTCAAAGCTGTTCTGACATTCATTCTTCCATTTGAAAGGTTTGCCTTTCTTTTGTAAGGATGTAATAGGATAGGCAATTTTAGAAAACCCTTCGATGAACCGCTTGTAATATCCAGCCAGACCCATAAATGATCTGATATCTGCCACATTCTGTGGTACTCGCCATTCCATGATAGTTTTAATCTTTTCAGGGTCCACAGCTATCCCTTCAGTTGTCACAACATGACCCAAATATTGGATTTCTGATTTAAAGAAATCACACTTGCTGAATTTAGCGTACAGCTGATGCTTCCTCAGTATTTCCAATACTATTCTCAGATGCTCCTTATGTTCTTCCTCACTCTTGGAGTAGATCAATATGTCGTCTATGAAGACTAGTACAAAGCGATCTAGAAACTGATGGAAAATGCCATTCATCAACCTCATAAAGGTTGCTGGTGCATTTGTCAATCCGAAAGGCAATACCACAAATTCATAATGCCCATATCTGGTGCGGAATGCTGTTTTGCAAATATCCTCATCTTTGATTCGAATCTGATGATATCCAGACCTCAAATATATTTTAGATAACACTTTGGCACCTCTCACCTGATCGAATAAATCATCGATTCTGGGTAGAGGATATTTATTCTTAACTGTCAGCTTGTTGAGTTGTCAGTAGTCCATACACATACGTAAGGTTCCATCCTTCTTTTTAACAAAGAGGACTGGTGCTCCCCAAGGTGACACGCTTAGGCAGATATATCCTTTATCTAACAACTCCTGCAGCTGCATCTTTAACTCTGTTAATTCTGGTATACTCATTCTGTAAGGTGCTCTTGACACAGGAGAGGCTCCGGGTAGTAACTCAATAGTGAAATCAATATCTCTTTTAGGTGGAAACCCTGGAATGTTTTCTGGAAACACATCTAGGAATTCCTGTACTACAGGAATGTCTTTTATATCTGTTGCCTTTCCCTTAGATTTAGCATACCCTACTTGAATTGCGTACAACTGACATCCATTTCGGATACACTTGCTCATCTGAGATGCTGTTATGGGGCGTAATTGCATGGGCTTTTTAATTCCTTTAATTTCCTTACGCGTACCATCTAGCGCTCTATAATAAATTGTCTTTTCCTTACAGTCCACTAAGGTCCAGTGTTTTTCCAGCCAGTCCATTCCTAGTAACACATCATACGATCCCAATGGCAGAATATTTAAGTCTACCTGCAACTGCTGTTCTGCAACTTCCAGTACGCATTCAGCAATTTTCGCAGTCACTTTGCATTTTGCTCCGGTAGCTAGTTGAACTAACCAGGAGTTTTTAAATTTCTGTTCTTTTAACTTACACATCTCCACTAGTTTAGGACTTACATAGCTTAAACTAGCTCCAGGATCTACTAAAATCGAGACAGGTTTAGAAAGTACAGTACCTTCCAGTTCAATCATTGTGGGTTGGAAGTCAGCCTGTCGATCGTCCAAGGCTGTGTTTATACGTGGTATATTTCGCGCCACGTACCCCACTGTTGATGCCTCCTGCAAGTTTGCCACAGATTCATTCTTTTTCCATTGTGGACAGTTCTTATAGTAGTGTGCTTCCCCACAGCCCCAACACTGTAGGGGAGGTTTAGAATTCTACCCTTGGTCTGGTTTGCTCGATGCTTCTGTGGGTTTTTCTTCAGCTGGCCACTTGATCCTTTGATGGTTCCTGTTAAACTGTTTGCTGCCAGCGTTCTGTCCTACCCCTTTAAAGTGGCTGATTTTACTGCTTTTAAAAGTAGATGAATTCTTTTGATTTTCTTGGGCTGCCAACCCTTTCCACCCTCCCCTTTGGTCTTATATTGCTGGTAACACATGTGTGCTTTCCGGATAGCTTCATCCATCGTTTGGGGGTTAACAAACTCTATTCTTTCCCTCATGGGAGCAGGCAAACTACTCAGAAATCTAAGTACCTTGGATTTTTCCTCTCTGAGGTAAGGTACATAGCATAGCAGGGAAGTAAATTTCGTGACATACTCATCCATGGTCATTTGGCCCAGCCGAAGATCATGGAATTCCTTGGCTTTATCATCATAAAATCTTTCTGTTAGATATTTATATTTGAAGTACTACTGGAATAATTCCCATGTAATGTCCCGCTCATCAATACTGCGAACATTTTTTACCTCCTCCCACCATAGGGTGGCCTTCTCTCGCAGCTGGTATATAGCCAATCTGGCCTTCAGATTGCTGCTATACTCATATACCTGAAAATATTTATCGATGTTAATCAACCATGCTTCAACTGCTTCCTCCGCCTCGCCATCAAACATTGGTGGCTTAATCTTATGGAACTCCCCCTGCAGTTCAACTTTCTGCCTCTTATGATCCTGCTGATCGGACAGATTTTCCGATTCTACCTCATTATTATTACGGTTTTTGCTCCTGTGAGAGAAACTCTTTTCAGTCTTTCCAGTGGTGTTGTTTCTGGTTTGCTGGTCCTCTGCGTCCATTGATAATTCTTTTTCTGCACTGGGTTGCTGCATCTCATGATTTTGTTTATCAGATATACTCTTCAGAATCTTTTCCTGGTCTTGCAACAAATTTTCATTGTCTTTCCGGACTCTAATCATCTCCTCTTGTAACTATTGTACTATGTTTAGCAGAAGAGCAGTTTGTTGCTGCTGTTCTTCCAGCAACTTACTCGTTTTCTGATGCTGCTCCACAGTTAGTTGAACCCACATTTCTGGGTCCATAACTGTTGGAGTCTCGTTCGGTTGTGATTGAGATGCCATATCTTTCTTCTTCTTCTGAGTGCACTAATACACACACAGCTTTGTTAGTAGACCCTTAGGTTGCTAGTGTAGTAACCGACTCTGATACCACTTGTCACAGTCATCTATAACTTTTACCCTAGCAAGAATAATTTATTTTTTTTAAATACATATATACAAACCATAACATTACAGAATTACCATTTATATGAATTCATAGATTACAAATACGTTATTTGTCAAACTATAAAACCATACTAGACTAAAGCACCGTAGCGCAAATCAATTTTCATCAAACCTAAGGTGTAACATTTGATAGGAAAACAAATCTACATCGGTAAGCATGCTTGGGGTTTTATTGGTATTACATAATTGCATTCAATTACAATATTCACCGTAAGATTTGATTTACTGCTCGATCCGTCGAGTTCTCGTGATATCCGCCAGATGAGACCTATTGGTTTCTCCATCGTATGTGTTCATTAACTCCATATCACATTTGGAATTAAATGTTCTGCCATATGGCTTCATACTCGCCTGGCTGGGGTACAAATGTCACCTGTCAGATACTTGGCGGTACAAGGGGTAGAGTTGAGAGCCAGCAAAGCAATTCGAGCCTCGATCTCTGCAGAGATTGCGAGGGAAAAAACATCGGATAGGATTTTGTTCGCCGACCTTGTCTCACAAGCCCGGATGCTCTCTCATGGCGCGTTGCCCGTCTCTGCTCCTTCCAGTTCGCATGGCTAATTATCTGAGCTTGGAGGTAGGAAATACGCCGAAAAACTTCTTTTTAACTTCCAGTGATGTGTTATAAGTAATCCTACAGGTTTTTCATTGCTTTCACTTAAATATTTTGGCTCGGCCCTGTGAAATAGGGTTCCAAGTTACAGGTTTGTCTTTGCATTGCAGGGTGCCGGTGGAGGGTTTCTATTCGTTGTCTTGGATCTCCAGATAGACTCTACCTTGGCTCAGCAGGTAAGGCCGCCATCAGCATCATATATTTCCTCTTAGTTTCCTGTTTTAAAATTGAAGCTCCCAACTTTCAGTTTAGGCACCTTTAACTTCACTACTCAGGGCTTCCGCTTATAAGCCCTCTAAGTCCTTGGTTTCTTTTCTGAAGCTGGACAGGTTACGCGAGATTAATCACTCCTTATCAGGCACGTACCAGAGTAACAATCTTTCAGCTTCTTATGTAACTATACTTGCCCATTTTCAACTTATCCAACACTGAATTTTCTCAGAATTTTCTAACAATTTTCGTTTGGGTTTACAGGTGAGATGGCCCAGTTAAGATTTTCTTCTACTGAGCGAAATTTACTGTTTTATTCCAGCGGATAAAAATGACTATTCCCCAAATTACACAGGTACTTCGGTGCTCACGATTACATGAAGTCATGGCATGCATTTCAGCTACTGTGATAGTTGGGTTACAATTATCAAGCCTAGGGTTTTATTTCGCTACTGAATGAGAGACTGTTAACCTTCTGAGAGTCTAGTCTAAACATTAATTTATGTGTACAGTGTGATAATTTGCAACAAACTCAATGTATTATTCTTAACTATCAACTATTATGGCTATGTCCATTGGCTACAAAGTCGTACTCTAGACTGTGGTGTACTAACTAATCTCTGTGCAGCTCGAAATACAAATAATTCCTTTCTTTATTTAAGTGTCGCTCTGAGTTCTGGTTTGGGATTCTTTTGGAAATGTTTACATCGTGATGATAAAGTAAAGGCACTGGTTCGAATGCCCGCAAGTACTTTCTTAGAGTTTATCTCTTTGGCACAGATATGCTTCTTTCTAAAGTTCCTTTCCTATTGAACAAATATAGTTCTCGGCCATGTCTTTAGCAAGCCGAGTAATCTTTGATGAAATGGAATTATTATAAGCATGCTTCCGTAAGAGTTTCGTGTTATATTGACAACAGTATTTCTCTGTCTTATATTTGGTTGTAGAGCGCTATGCTCTTATTGCGATATCCTGTGTCTTCTCATAAGTTATGACTTAAGTTAAAATGTTTTGGTAATAGTTCTCAACTCTTTCATTGTCAACATTTGGCTTGTTCAGTTTACTTAGACCTTTTTGGGCACCGGCTGTCGTTTCAAGGCTGCGTATAGTCTCAAGTAAATGAACAGGGGCGGGTAGGGTTTCCAACCCAACTCAGCTCTACAAGTTCGGCGCTGGTATCTTGACCCTGCCATGATGTGATTGGAATACTATTTGGATAGCACGTATGTTTTTGTTTTCTGTCGCATGCATGACAAATAACTACTGGTACTTTCTTCTTGTTTTATCCAACGTCCATGATTACTTGTGGTTTTCTGTGCCTACTTCTTTCTTTCTACACCGATGCATAATAATGTAGGTATGCGTAATGTATTTCCATTTAAAACCCTATGATAACCCAGGTATATTCATTCTTTACATTTCTTCTGCTAACTTTCTTTTAATACGTATCATATACAAAGATAAAGATTAATTGCTACAGAGTTCACGTTTTCAGGCTTATTTGTTATTCCCGAGCCATATATCCGAGAAATATTTCCACAAATAAATATTAAACACATAACCTTTCTTGTAATCAACTAAATAAAATTTTAGTAGTATAAACAGATAAACAGTGATTTCTATAACATAACTTTGAGCAATTTCTGAAGTACTTATTTGGTAGGACACGAATGATCTCAAACTGTGTTCCTCCCAACCATCAAGGGAGGCAATGACGTCCTTCGCTTGCCCCTAGCTCTAGAATTCAGTCGGTGCCATGAAAACAATGGCTAATCGTTCTGCTATGACCTCTGGATGTCCAATCCAGCCACAACAGACAAATCTGGCTATAAGGTTTTTGCAGAAACTGTTCTCCACTGGTCTTCCAACCAGCTCTAGAGACTACTGCCACTTTCACCTTTTTTCCAGAAATTCACAGAACCCCTATCCCTCTCCTGGGATTTTCTTATATCCCTGGAGGGTAGGTAACTGTCTTCCAACTGTTCCCAACCACCGCTATTCTTAGAAACTTTTCCAACAATTTAAGAGATTCCCATTTTATTTACTAACTCAGTAATGCAAAGTAAAATAGTGTTTTTGAGTTTCTTTTACCAAAATAAAGTAAACAAATAATAAAAATAAACAAATTGTCTTTTCATCTTATTCATGCTAATTAACTCTAAATGAGGCTGTCACAATCAATCTTAATTTATTTAGACTATTTGTATGTTATATTTTTTAATGTGACACATTTATTATGATTTTTTTAATCTAAAATTTGTCCATAATTTTAATAACAAAAACAAAATTACAATATAGCAAATTGGAATTTATTTATTATTACTATTATTAATTGAGTAAAATTTTAAATGTTTACAATCATTTATTACTTTTAACTTTTTAGCCTACCCATGTAATAATATATTTAAATCCACTTAATTAAAATAATTTTATAAGAACTTATATAAAGAGAAAAAATTAATTGAAAGTCAAATATTTCAATTCCTTCTCATATGAGAGAGATATTTCAATTCCTTCTAATATGAGAGAGATGTGAAATTATTTTGTCTAAATATCAAGTTGATATTATAGGTAGTAGGTAGAATGAAAGAAATTTGGTAAAAATATTTCACTCTCACTCTCATCCATAAATAAAATAATTAGCTTCCCTACCATAATTTTGTATCAATATAAAGTAATTAAACTTAAAGAAATGCTATATTTTTACTTTCAAATTTGAAGAATATATATAATTCTTACAAAGTTAAACACAATAAAATATTTTGATGTTGGAAGAAAATTAATTAAAAATTAAGAAATTCAATTACTTCCTAGGATGTTAATATGAGGGATATGTGTAATTCATTCAATTCTTAATATGAAATTGATATGTAACATTTAAATAATAATAACAATAAAATTCAATGTGAATCATAGATAAAATATTTCGAATGAACATATAAAGTAAAATATATTAATGTAAATTATGTATATATTCTTTAAAAAAATAAGATATGTATTATATAAAACAATTTTAAAAATATATTTATTATTCAAACGTTTTAAAACAATGTCATTATTCTACATATAGTCTTTGTATATTTTTCAGTCAATTTAAGAGAAAATCCACCAAAAAGTTGTTGGAATTGTAAGTTTAAGCCAAAGCAAAAATTTATTTGTGTATTTCCAAAAGAAAAAAATATTTTAAGCAATAAAAATTCCACACACTCACATATATACAAACTATTATAAATCCATAGTGAAACATGGAGAGGGACCAAATAATTTTAGCATTCTAAAAAAATTGTATATTTCAAAATATTTCATCCCTCTGTAAACTTGCTAGATCTCTAATTAACATAAATTTATATTAATGTATAAAATTAACATATATATGTACAATAAAATCACAACTTATCATATATTTTTTAATTTATTTTTACTATAAAAATTAAATAATTTATTGTTATAATATTGTATAATATGATGTATCTGTTAAATCCCTGGTTTTAAAATTATAAATCATAAATAACCAATTACTTATTATAAAAATTCTTTAATTATATACTATGTATTTTTATTACAATGTTTTATATAAATAAAATATGCAAATCATTTATTTTTTAAGGCATTATATACTGCAAGGTTTGCAATCAACCCAAACATGGTAATATTTTACTTTCTCAAATATATGTCTTTCTTTGGACTTCTAAGCTTAAAGAGTAGTGAAAGCTTTATCCATATGGTAATTTTTCCCAAAGCCAAACAACTTTTAAAGGTTGTAAGGGAAATACTCCCTATCTTATCCTCTTGAGTGAATTTGGTTTGTTCCTCATTGAAAGTACAACTATGTTTAGATATATGTTGTATAAGAAAAGAAACTTGACAACATAGAATAAAAAAGGCTCCCTAAAATTGCTTCTAACTGTAATCAAAACCTTGACCTTCGCCTCAAGGGCGGGTGGAATAAGGATACCCAGTCCTAGCTCAACCATTTGGGAATTAAGGTGGAGCTTAGTATGGGAAGCAAAGATAATATCAAAAATACTATTACCTCCAAGTTTAAGGACAACTTGTGGGAGGATCGGGAGCTGGAGGGTAAAAGGAAGCTAAGATACTATAAGGAAGTGATCAATGCTATCCTTCATAATCATAATTATGTCTCTGTGCTGTCTAGCAATAAGAAAAAAATGAAGATCCCTAATATAAGAACTAATTCCCATGAGATTCGGAGTGAGACCTGCCGATTGTTTATTCCCAAGACCCATTCGAACGATAGAATCTATCAGATTTGTGATTCTAAGTAGGTGGAAGATAAAAAACACTTCCTTTTAGATTTCCTTACTCTTACTCACATTCGCTCTCAATTCCCTACTTTCTGCCACACTTCCAGTCTACTTGACCTATTAAGTCAACCCACCTATAGCAACCTTGGAGCACGTATTTCCCTTCTCTTTGACCATAGAAACAAGGTTTTGAAGAATCAAACTTAGATTGTTTCTCTTTTCTTAAGATCAGATAGACCACATTGGTCTTAACTGATAGTAACCATCATCATCATCATTAATAATAATAATAATATAATTTTAAATTTCCAACATTAAATTAATATATATAATTATTTATTTATATAAAAATAAATTAAAAATAAATAAATTAATTAATATATAAAAATTTTATTTATAAAACAATAAATTTACTTTCCACGTGATTACTTAACTACACTATTACTTAACTACACTAGTTAACAACAACGTATAATCAAATCAAGAAAGATAACCTTCACTCCATTCATTTTGTTCATAATCCAACAATTTTTTATATCTCTTAAAATATTATATATTTATTCATTAAAGTACTTTAACCGTGGTAAGATTCTTAACTTGGTCATTTATACCCTCCACACGTCTAAAATAACTTTAAGAGTTTTGTCAATTACTTTTTTTTTATGGGTTAAAAGTAAACAAATAAAAGCATAAATTTACTTGTTATAACAAAGAATTAAGGTAGATAATTTTATTATGGATAAACATGTCATAGCTTGGGCGGAAGACAATAGACCATGCTCACTATATGATTTACATTTCTTAATTAAAAATAATTGTTACTTATAAATTAGTTTTATTTATTTACATCTATGAGATGTAAACAAGTTAATTTGGTTGATTTGAGTAAATTAAATTACGGAAAAGATGGAAGGGAAGTTATTTTTTTTAAGAATTAAACCATTTCAAAAGACATCCGAACTCAATCTCAATCTAATTTAGCACAATCTTAATAGCATTTCACTAATGAATAGACCTAAACTCAATGGTAATTACCAAAATAAAATACCACTTTCTTATGAAGGATTCTAAGAACAAAAATGAATCAATAAAGTAGTGGACAGATTTACATAATAGGTGGGTAGAAATGCCAGATTCTTCTAGGAGAGAAACTTGCCCGGAAATTCAAAACAGACTCGCCTTGCCCTGAGATTCAGAACAGACTCACCCATCCAATTTTATGGTTTTCACATCTTCACAATGTGAACAAAAGATATTGAATGTTTTGCAAATTTTTAAACTATATTTAATGGACAAATCACCTTATGACACAATTGGCCCATCAAATTCCATTCCCACCTGCAACAAACAAATCTCCGGTAACGTGAGGTGGAGGTGGTCGCGGTAAACCCGTGAATCTCGATAAAGGTATGGTAAATTCGGGGTTGATGCCCGCCGGCCGCGGCTCGTTTTCTTTTTCGGATTCTTCTCCGCAATCATTGAGTGGATCTGAGCTGTTTTTTAGTGGAAGGCAATGATTCGTGTAGTTGGTAGGTAGTTTTATGATTTTTTCTTTTCAATTCAAAGGATGCTCAGGGCGGAATTTCAAAATATTCAGCATCAAATGGAGGGGATTATTAACTCTTTTCTATCTGTTTATCCATCCGATGCCACTTTGGAATTGCTCATGGATTTGGGTGTGCGGAAAAGGGAAATATTGAGGGTTGAGGAAGTATCTTGGCGCCTCAAGAGTCGGATGACATGGTTGGCAGAAGGCGACCAGAATACAAAATTTTTTCACAACTCAGCAAATGAGCGTAGGTGCAGGAACTCCATATGGAGCATTCAGAAAAATGATGGATCTATTGCATATGACAATAATGACATTCGTCAGGAAGCGGTGGCATATTTCTCTAAGTTTTACAAGATTCAAGATGGAATCGATGGAAATGCTCAGGTATGGTTGCTTGACCACATTGATCGCCTCTTCGATGATGATGCTATTTCGAATTTGGATAGGCCCATTTCTGGGAATGAAGTCTTTATGGTCCTTAAGTCTTTTTCAAGGGACAAATGTCTGGGTCCGGATGGCTGGCCGGCCGAATTTTTTATTCACTTCTTCGAGCTGATGGGAGATGAGTTGGCACATATTATTGAACACATTCGGATTAGTGGGATTATGCCGGCAAACCTCAACTCTACTTTTATTGCCCTTATTCCAAAAGCGGCGGCCCCTCAGACATTTGCTGATTATAGGCCGATTTCACTGTGTAATGTTTTATACAACATCTCTTCTAAAATTATTGCTGGCCGGCTGAAGGATACATTATCAAGATTTATCTCGGGGGAGCAGTATGGTTTCTTAAAGGGTCGTTCCATACATGACGCCACAGCCATTGCTCAGGAGGTATTGCACTCTATTCATACTGAGAAAGAGGAAGCCATTGTGATGAAGGTTGATCTTCATAAGGCATATGATTCCATCGACTGGGCCTACATCAGAAAGGTTCTTATGAAAGTAGGCCTTCCTATTCGCATCATAAGATGGATTATGTCATGCATCACCACTGTTAGATTTGCTGTTATCATTAACAGTGTCCCTACTTCTTTTTTTACTCCTGGTCGTGGTCTCCGCCAAGGCTGTGCACTATCGCTGCTTATTTTTATTCTCATTATGGACGGCTTCAGCCGTATTATGCATAGAGCATAGCAGAGGGGTTTTATAAAAGGTTATTCTTTCTCAAATACGGTAACATGCTCTCACTCATTGTTTGTAGATGACTTGCTGATATTTGGGTACTTGATCCGTAACCACTGGTTTTATACTCATTTGATGCTCATGAGATTTGAATCAGCTACAGGGCTAGGCATTAATAAAGGCAAATCTTTTATTATTTTTGAATATGGGGATCTTCATGAAATTGCATTCATAGCTGACTTTATGGGTGTCGAGTACAGGGAAGCTATGGGGGGGTTTACATATTTGGGTTTCTTTATTAAACCGTGTAGTTACAGGATCCGTGATTGGGCATGGCTGGTTGACAAGATTAGAAGGAGGATGACGAGATGGACTCATCGCTGGCTGTCCATGGGGGGAAGGCTAATAATGATACATGTGGTTCTATCCCAAATGATGGTTTATTGGGGCCATTTATATTACTTCCCAGAAGGGGTCATCAACATGATTAACCGTATCATTGCAGATTTTATTTGGGGAGAGTCACTATGTCGGCCAAAGGAACACAATGGGTGGGGAATTCTGAATACAAGAAATTTCAATATCGCTTTGCTCATTAAGTCCGTTTGGCGTGCCATTCATGGGAATGGGATTTGGAGTGCGGTTATAAACTATAAGTATATTGATGGAGATCTCCTTCACCAACTTTTATGCATGCAGGTGACTTATCCGCGTTATATTTCGGCCATATGGTGGAGTTTTAAAAAGGTTATGGCGCGTATGGCTAATCGGTTGGCATGGCTTTTTAAGGACGGGAGCAGGATCCCAATCACCTACAACAAGATCATTGTTCTTCCATATGAAGCGCAGCCATCACTGGACCTGCAACTCGTTTTGGCTCGTGGCGGTTTTCATTTCCTTGCTCAGACTATTAGGGAATGGTCTTTTGACGCCCCTGTTTTCAAAACGGCTGAGCAATTGGGATTGTATGGGGGGTTGGCGGTCGAATGGGACAACCTGCGAGACTCTTTTCGTGCTGCTGGTTTTTGTTGGGGTGCTGGTGTGGACTCAATTATTTGGGATGGGCCTATGACCGAGGGGGGGCTCATTGTCAAGGATATATACAGATCGATAAATTCTACATCTTATTCTGGACAGATCTCTAATACATTTCTTCCATTCTGGCGGAGAAGGATGCCCACTAAGATCGTTCTTTTTGGGTGGTTAGTGTGGAGGGGTAAGATCCTCACCGGGGAGAATCTTATCAAAAGGGGTTTCTGTAGCCCATTTCGATGCTGCATATGTGGTGCGGATGAGGAAACCATTGGCCATTTATTCTTCTTCTGCCTTGTTATTAAAAATCTATGGGGACTTTTCTCCTACCATCATATGGGTCCTGGATGGTATCCTGAAAATTTTATATCATCTGCGCTGGAGTGGGATAAATTGAGGGGTAAATACAGGTCCCTCCCTTTTTTTCTCATCTGGGAGGTTTGGCTTGGGAGGAACAAAATGATTTTCCAAAACATTCCTTTCCAGATTCCTAGGATCTTTGCTGCTATTAACAGATGGATCGAAGACCGGCCTAATCCTCAAATGGCTACGGTGGACTTCTCTTATCGTCTGAGGCCTCATGATATGGACATTCCTGCTATATATTTCGATGGTGCATGTGCTGATGGTGTTATGGGATGTGGAGCTTGGATTAAGCTCTCGCAGAGGGAAAGAATTGTCATATACTGGAACGGGGGCATGGGTACTAATAACAAAGCAGAAATCATCGCTCTATGGGGTGCTCTTCTGGCTGCCACAAATTATCAACTGCAGAATGCGCATGTATATGGTGACTCTCGGGTGGTTATAGGCTGGATAACTAATACTATGGCTATGAATTGCCCGGATTTGGCTGGATGGGCTCTCAGGACTCGTAGATTATGGATTTTATTAAACAGGCCTCCCATCACTCACATCTACCGAGAGAATAACACTAGGGCTGATGTGCTATCCAGGAAAGGGATTGTTTCTGAATATGGGATTATGTTTGTCACACATTTTAGAGATGGTATCCCTATATGGCAAAACCATATTCAAATTCCATAGATGGTGGGACTTTTTCGGCTTTTTTGGCATACTAGTATCTTATATGTTCATTTCAATATCTTCTCCTAGTTCGGGATGCATAGGGAATGCTAGTTCTTTTCGTTTTTGATAAATGGTCATCCTGGTTATGGGTTATGATGTATTTGGATGTCTGTGGATTACTATCATTATACGTCATATCCAAGTGAGCCGGATATTGATATACCTCAAGTGAGCAGGTTTTATATGTTCTGTGCGGGCCAATTATGATCCTATCGAGCGAGATGGATGACATTATATGTCGGCCAACCTTTTTTATTTTTTACACAAGTTGCTCACAATTTTGATGGATAGATCGGGCGAGCGTGTTCCTCAAACAGCTATCAAGCGAGCGTGTTACAGGTCTTTCCAGGCGAGCGCGTTATTGGATCAGGTTCATCATATGCATCTCCCTTCATGATTTATCAAGCGAGCAGGGTATTATTATATGTCAGGCGAGCCAGCCTTTTTTCAGGAGTAATGATGCGGATTCTATCAAGCGAGTGAAATTCATATTGCAAGCGAGCGGGATCTATCTTATATGGTGGATCTGAATGGACCTCAGCTACTGCTATTTCTTAAGGGCTCTAATATCCTCTAAGTTTTCATCCAATGCCACTGTCTACTCTCTAGACTCTCCTTCCGAGCCGGAATGATAACAGAGCCTATTCATGCTGCTTTTCCTTATCTATGAATCTTCTCATGGAGACAATTTGTATAAGCTTCATTATTTGTAATCTCCATTTTTGTCTTGCCCATGAATATGTTTATAAGTATCAGGACTAATCTGTCCCTGGTTATGGGGATGCCCACTTTTCTATCACTGCTTCAATTCATGAGCAGCATCTAAATGGGCTACATGATGTCTTTCTCGCTGAGGCTCTTTATCAGTTGAGATTATATGTTGCATATGTACTGTTTTATATTTTAATATAAATCAGCGTTTTTTTTCTCCTGAAAAAAATGATAAGTGTGCTAGGGGTTGTATATTTTTATTTTTGTTGGGTTGGTGATATAATTGTAGGTAATGTTGTGATTTTTTTTGTTATTTAAGATCGGTTTTTAATTATAAATAAATAAATTTTGAAATTTGTGTCTGGAGCATTTTATTGTGTAGCTTATGTAACGATTGTAATAAATAGTTTTAAAATTTTAAATAAAGTTAAATAACTTTAAACTATACCATTTTGTTTTCCAAATTTATTCATTTGACCGATTTTAAGTGAAATTTAAATTTAAATTATTATATTTTTAAAATGTTTTAAATCTAATATACAATTTTTCATATATTACAAAATGCGCTAACCTACAAAACCTGATGTTAGAATTTGAGAATGTGGAACCCTATAATTATGTTTGCACTCAATCTCAGGTAGTATTTTACGTTCTCAACTAACATGTAAAAAAATCATAGGAACGGTGAGAATCATGAAAACCCTCCTCCTTGGCATGTGATTTATGATTAAAGTGCAAGCAAGTGAATTAAAAAATGTTGCTAGAGAAATATTTTATTATTATTATTAGTGGACAAGATGATTTCAATAGAATAGCAGTGTAGAAGATGATTTCAAGGTGGTGAGAGGAGTGGACAAAATGATTTCAATAATGGAAGTCTTGCATAGGAAAGGTGGGTGCTCTTTTAACTCATATTATATAATATAACATGAATGCTGCCAAAATCTCCAAAATCTAGGTAATCACAAATAATAATAACTTGTTGGAAATGTTGTTTTTAGGTGTATTTTGATTTTCGGGTGTTAATGTTAGCTATAAATAGTTAATCAATGTGTATTCTGAATAATTATATATATGTAGGATAAATATGGGACTGAAATGACTTAGAAGATATTATTTATATTAAAATAATTTTAAGTTTTTGAATTGTGGTGATATTTTTTTTTTTCATTTTAATATTAATAATTTTGACCTTTTTAATACATGTTAGATATGGTTTTGGCATTATATATTTTTTTTTAAATATAAAAATATAGAATATGATGTACAAATGATTAAAAATGAAGTATTACTAGAGTAAAGTATTACTAGACTAATTTAAGAAAGTAATAGATATTAGTTTCAAATTGTATATGATTTTTTTTATAGAGATTATTCAACTTAATAAATTTTCAAAAAAAAAGACATTATTAAAAATTAAGTCTTTTAATCTAACCTCCTCTTTTAATGCTCACACTATTGTTAACAAATTCATTTAAAGTAAACACAAATTGACACAACTAAAAATAGAACCAAACATTGTTTAAAGGCTTTATCTTTGAAAACAATGTTTGGACTAGTACTAATTCAAGATATTTCATATTGCACTGAAATGTATATTCTCATGTCTATGACCCAAGTTTCACAACATCATTAGAGATGATTAGCACTTCAAATTTCTGGTAACCTTTTGAAATGTATTATTGCATGCACATTGCTAGTTTGCAAGCCTTCACCATTGAAGAAACTTGAAAACTTATTAAGGAGAGAGTGAACTTGTAGAATGAGAAAGAAAGAATCTCCATTGGAGGAACACTATTCTGTTAATATACAATCAATAAAATAATATTTACTTCTCATTTCATATGTGTTTACATTGCTTGTTCATTTGGTTTATTTGTTTAATCACCCATGTTTGAATGCAACAAAACAAATTATTTGTGTTTTGTTAATTGCTTCTAACCATTGTTTTGATCTTGTGCACGTTGCAACAACTTGCATAATAAGTGGGATTTTTTCCATCCTTCCAACAAATTCTACCGCATAGAATGTATTTGGTCTATTTTTCATTCAATATATTTGAATCTGTATGAATATCATGTCATATAAAGACATATATAGACTATGACATATAAATAATTGCGTCAAGAGACACTTTACAACCCAATGTGGGGGACATGTTGAAGTGTTATGTAAGTATGTCGACATTTTTTAAATGCCAAGAAAATATACATATGAAAAAAAAATGTTAGCTTCATATGCTTTAATTAATATTAAAATGAAAACATAAATAAATGTAAAATGTAAAATGTAAAATGTAAAATGCAAGTCATAGAGCTACCAATTTGATCCAAAAAAATTGATCTGTTAACATATTACTGTTTCTTTAACATGTTATTCCTTTATATATTATTATTGGTATAATAATCAATAATATATTGAAATAATCAAGAATATTAGTTATTGTTATTCCAATATATTATACTAATAATAATCTTCATTATAAGTATAGTTATATTAAAATTTACATATATTATTGATTACACATAATGATAATTATTGATCATATGGATAGAGAGAGAGAGCGAGTTTGAGTGGGAGAGAAAGGGAGGGCGGAAGAATAAATACATACACATATAGAGGTGTAGAGAGAGGGGGAGTGACAAGGGAAATATGGAGAGAGAGTTAGGGTGATGTGGGAGCATTATATGTTCCAATTCATTAATTCATCGATGAGAAAAAGATTAAAAAATGGGTCTTGATTTTTTAGAAGAATTTATGTTCTTCTATGTAAATAAATTGTATTATCCAAGTTGGTATAATTTATGTGTTAGAACTAGATGATTCATAGTTTTAAAAAGGCTATGGATCAATGAGATTTTGTTCATAAGGAAAAATAAAATTTACTTTGAAAATCATGAGAGATTCTAGGGATGGATTGAGTGACATTAGAATTTAGAAAAATAGCATTTATGGGGTTATTTATGGATGATTTATAGAGTGATTTTAGGATTTAGGAAAATATTATTTATGGAGTGATTTGTGGGTGATTTACATAGTGTTTTTAGGATTCAGAAAAACTATTGCATTTCTTAAGTCTATTTATTGTAATCCTACGGGGAATGAGAGAATGGAAAAATAAATGTAGAATCATGCCATAGAGAGGAAGGAACATTCTTAGTAGAACTACATGTACATGATTGAATGAATGAATAGAATTTCATGTTATTTGATATTTTCTCTAGTTATATTTAATTTATAAATTCCATTTGCGTGTGGAACTCGCGGAAAATTAATGAAATCTAGAGATTTCATTAATGAAATCATTGGAATGATGAAATTTCCATTTATATGCAAGTGAACCTCTATTGTGAAAATTGATACCTTATTTTTTTTTAATGTGGAGTCGTTAATATAGAATTAGTTACTTAATGAAGGAAATTAACTCCAATATGAATTCTCTATGTTGTACATGTTAAATTCCAGTTAATTGATTGTCAATTTCATTATTAAATCATCAGTAAGGATTCAACGTTTGAATGAAGGAATAATAGAGTTTTCAAGGTGAAATTGGTATAATGATTTGGCACTAGTTGAATTGCATATCTATGGGAATGAATTCATAGGAAAAGTGATTTTTCCTACATCATAGTGGTATCATAGATGGTAAATCTCTTTAGAAGTTGAATTTAGAAGTTGAATTTGTGGTTGATGTAGAGGATTATTTTTATGTTCTAGTTGGTAAATTATTTTAGATGGTTTCACAATTGAAGTTGATATTTTGGTTCTTGGTTCTTGATGTTTGAAGATGCCGATTTGAATGTTTGTATCTAAACTATGGTAAATTATTTTACAAATTATAGCAGCATAGAAGGTGAAGAGTGGTAAGAAATATTACAACTTGTATAGTTGTGATGGAACAAGGAAATATGAGTGAAAAAACCTAGATGATCAAGGAGCATTCATATGGTTCTGGAGGAGGGAACGAAGTCTGACAACAGACGAAGAACAAGTGGGAATCTTGGTGAGGTGTATGTGCAAGAAGGTGACCTATTACTATAAAGGTTATTTGTAGTTCATAATGGGTAGCAAAATCTCACAAAGGAAGAAGAAAAGATGAATATGACTTTACATAATCATTTGAAGAATTCGTAGGGAAGCCACAAAGATGCCACAATAGTTGGCATGAGGAGGATGAGTGATGAAGAGTTAGGGAATGAACTCATTGAGGTGAAGGCACAATTGAATTTGCTTATGGAGCTGCTATGAAAATATGAGGAGAACCATAGAAGCAAGTGGAATATGAAGAAAAGTGTGAAATGGTCTACTGATAAGTTATTTTAAAGAAATATGATAAAAAATAGAGACACAAGTTTAAGGAAGAACTCAGAGCAGCTGAGTATGAGGAGGTAGTTCAGATATGTGAACATGAGCAAGGAAAAACTATGGGAAAGGATGGTTATGATGTTGATGTGGACTTGATGTTTGAGACATAAAATAAGGCTAAGGAGCGTTATGTTTTTTAATATAATGATTTGTGTATGATTGTAGGTTTCGATACAGGTGAAGAACAACCCTTTGATGTGGTCATGAAGATAGAAGAAACTTGAGGAGAATAAAATTTGATTTTTTTTTAAAGAAAATATGAAGACAAATATCTAAATGAAATTCCCGTGAAGGGTAATGAAGAATCATAACCAAAAACACTGATGTCTTTTATTTACCAAGTTGATTATGTGTATACAGGTGAAGTAGAAATTGAGGATGGAAAAATTCTAAAAGTTTTTAGAAAGAAGGATGCAACGAATTCAAAAGTTGGAGAATTTACTAATAACCTAGAAACATATTTTAATTAAGGGATTGAAATGATACAAAGAGTTCAAGAAACAACTCTCAAAGTAAATTAAGACAACATAAAATGTGAAGGTACATTGGTTTGGTTGTATACTCCTATTTGGATTTCTCTTGTAGTTGAATTAGTTCTACCTGAAATAGAGAATATAAGAATGATGAGAAGTGGAAAGGTAGAGATGGTTATATTTCATGATTGTAAGCAATAAGAAGAGAAAGTATGGAATCATAGTGAAGTTCCAGAAGTAGATGTTGAAGGACAATGACATGATGAGACAAATTATCAACAACAATGCAAAGTATGGGATCCGAGAGGATTTGAAAATTGATGACACATGATTAGGAGGTTGTGAACTTTTTTCTATCTTGGGAGTTTGATGCAGGAGCATTATATGTTCCAAGTCATTAATTCATCGATGATAAAAATATTCGAAACGAGGTCTTGATTTTTTAGAAGAATTTATATTCTTCTATGTAAATAAATTGTATTTTCCAAGTTGGCATATTTTATGAGTTTTATAACTAGATGATTCATAGCTTTAGAAAATCTATGTATAGGTGAGATTTTATCCATAAGGCAAACAAAAATCTACCTTTAAAAGCATGAGACATTCCAGGGATATATTAAGGAAATTTAGAATTGAGAAAATATGATTTATGGAGTGATTTATGGGTGCTTTATGTAGTGCTTTTAGGATTTAGAAAAGTTGTTGCATTTCTTAATTCTAATTATTGTAAGCCTATGAGAAATGAGACAATGGGAAAACAAATTTATAATTATACCATACAGAGGAAGATATATTCTTAGTAGAACTGCATGTACATGATTGAATGAATGAAATAGAATTTCATGTTATTTTATATTTTCTTTGGGTATATTTAATTCAAAAATTCTAGTTTGTGTGTGGGAATTGTGTAAAATTAATGAAATATAGAGAGTTTATTAATGAAAGCAATGGATTGATGAAATAAACATTTATATACAAGTGAACCCCTATTTTTAAGTTTGATACGTAAATATGTTGTTGAATTTGGAATCACTAATCTAGAATTAGTTACTTACTAAAATACATTATATGAATTATCTATGTTCTGCATGTTAAATTCTAGTCAATTGAATGTCAATTGCATTGTTAAATAATCATAAGGATTCAATGTTTGAATGAAAGAATAATAGAGTTTTCAAGGTGAAATTGGTATAACGTTTTGGCCATAATTGAACTCCAAAAATATGGGAATGTATTCGTAGAAAAAGTGATTTTTCTTGCATTAGAGGGAGAGAGGAGGGAAGAAAGGAATAGATATAGAAAGAGAGCAGATGGAGGGAGAGAGGTAAAGGGATACATGAAGATAGAGGGAGGAGAGTTGGGGCAAGAGAATGAGATAGGGAGGGATATAGTGACATAGTTGGAGGGTAAACAAAGAAAGAGAGAGAGCGAGTGATGGTGAGAGGGGGAGAGAGTGTGTGAGAGAGAGAGGATTTAAGAGAGATAAAGAGAGAGTGAGGTAAAAAGACATGGAGTTGGATGGGGAGATACAATGAGGGAAGAATAAATACAAAGAGAGAGAAAGGTGGAGAGAGAGAGATGGTGCAGCATGGGATATATGGAGAGAGAGAGAGAGAGAGAGAGAGAGAGAGGGAAGAGATAGATAAAGAGAGGGAGAGGAGGGGAAGATAGAGAGAGAAATAAGGGGAAGAGAGAAAGATATTGGGATAGGAAGAGGGAACGAGAGATATAGATAGATAAATATGGAGAGGGAGTGTGTAAGTTTGGGGGTGAGATAGTGAGACAAAGAAGGAGAGATAGAGGGGGATAGTGATATATATGGAATGAGGAGATAGGGAATAAGAGATATGGAGGGAGAAGGAGAAAGGGAGAGATAGATAAGTATGGAGAGAAATATTTTGTGTGTTTGGGGGAGGTGAGATAGATAGATAAATAATGAGAGATGAAGAGAAATATAGATATGTATGGTGGAGAGAGAGAGAGAGAGAGAGAGAGAGGTGGATAGAGAGGGAAATAAAGAGAGGGAGTTAGAGGGGGTGGGAGAGAGATAAGGAGAGAGGGAGGGAAATACAAATAAAGATGGAGGGGGGAGAAAGGGGGAGGAATAAAGATATACACTAAGACAAATGCATATATCATATAGTATTATACAATATTGAACATTTTTAACAATAGATGAAGAGGAAGTAAGACTTTTACAAAAGGTAAAATAAGTTGGATTTAGGAACCCATGAATATTTTGTTTTTAATTGAAATAGATGCATTGATTTCAATGTAGATGTTGATTCCTAATCCTATTTTATTGATTGCACTAAATGCATTGATTTCAATAGAGTTTTTTATTTCCAATCCTATTTGATTGCTTACACTAGATGGATTGATTTTATTGAAAATGTTGATTTCTAATCATATTTGATTGCCTACACTAGATGAATAGATTTCAGTGTAGATGTTGATTTCTAATCCTATTTGATTTCTTGCATTAAATGCATTTATTTTCAATGTAGATGTTGATTTTTTATTTGATGTAAGTAGATGTACGATGTACATTGATTTCAAAGTAATTAGATTAATTGTTTGCATTGATTTCAATAAAAGCACAAAATAATATTGACAATATGCATTGATTTTTGTGTTACTATAATTCAACAAACATTAAAATACTTGAATTTTCATCTTAAATGAAATTTTCACTTACTTGAAATGTTTTCTTCTTGAAACTATAAACTATTTGTAATTGAATACATACTTATCATTTAAATTTTTCTATCATTCAACATTGTTATTCACTTTGTATGCAAATAAGGTAATATAAAACAATTACCATTGACACTTACTTCGGATTTAACATTTCGTAAGTCACAATGATTGACTTTGGACAAAACACTATTAAAATTGGAGAGTAAGAAATACAAGGTATAACATTTAACACAATAGTTTGAGTTAAATATTTTGAATGGTCTAAGATTTCAACTACCCATTTCATATGATTGATATGAAAATATGGAAAAACTAATAGGTCTGGAAATAAGAACAATAGAATAAAATAGTTTCATATTGATCACAATGAAGACTATTTATAATGCACTAAATTCTTATTATTCACATTTTCTATCATTCAAAACTCTTATCTTGTCACTTTTCATTCAAAAATTTTAGTTCATCATTTTTCATCTTTCAATTCATTGACATTCTTTATCACCTCAAAAAACTAGGGTAACTGAGAAAATTTAAAATTAAAATAACCAGATTAAGATTAGAAATATTTAGTATAATTAAAATGATATGAATTAGTAGATGTTCAAAAAAATTTGTGTGACTACACACAACTGAAACCAACCTAAATCGATCTTATCCATGGATCTATCAAGTGCTGAGAGGGATTAAATCTCTCAAGGTGAAAACCTTTCCTCAGGTTTTGCACTAAAAAAGGAGGTTTGCACCTCGAGAATTTGTATCCCTCTCAACACTTAATAGATTCAAGGTTACGATCGATCTAGGCTGTCAAACATTAAAATCTAAATGATACAAATTGAAGAATACATTTAATATTAATTCCATTTCATCATTGTAATATAGTTTGATTTTTCTTTAAATATTGTAAATGGTTATATAAGTAAATTAATTCTTAATGGAGATTAAGTGGTTCAGTGATTATTATAATCATTATCCAATAATAACTTAATAGATAAAAGCTTGACATACATATATTTTTGAGAGCTGACTGAGATGGGATGGAAAATGATTCACGTAGAAACTGCTCATTGCTTAAACAAATATGTTGACACCTGGTAGAATTAGACCCCACCTTCCTGTTACTCTCATTCTCTAATCATAGTTCTCTATGAACGAGAGGACAGTTTGATGTTGATTTTTCCTATGCACATGAAGTGTGCGTGATCTATACTTATGCAAGAATGAAATAAAATACAGAAATACACATAAAAGAAAAGATGCAATAGAAATAAGACTTCATTTCTTTAATATCACATAACTAAAATATTCTTACAGAGATAATGGAAATAAGCTAGCTAGGGCGCTGGCAGCTTATCTATGAGAAGAGATGTGGTGGCTACAGGCCTTTGAAATGTATTACGATGAGGCTCAAAGGAATATTTATTATTGAGAAACAATGGAAAACCATAAACATCCAAAAACATAACCCTAGGATATGAAACGCCAAACTATGGGCCCAGTTGGGGTAAATTGGTACATCAATTTCTCGGGGTTGTAACTTTGGCATACGATCTTCATTTGACACACATGATACCTCATTAGAGAGATATATCTGAGAAATACAACTGTTGATAATGAAATTTGAGTCTTCGACTCACATTTTCCTAGAGAAATATTTCCCAAAAAACGTCATTTAGGGCCTCAAAACAGCTTCGAAAGTTTAGGACACAAAAAATTGCCTAAAATAGTAAATTGTGCTACAATCAAAGAAAATGAAAAAACAAAAGAAACAATGGCTGGGCTCCAAGTGGAATAGGCGGGTGGCCACCAATATACACCTGGATCAGTGCCATTGGAAATTATCTAATTTGTATCTTTCCTATCATCTTTCTATATGTATCTCTTTGCATATAACATAAATCTCAGACCATATGACAATAATTTGAAATTGGATTAGGTCTCCAAAGAATTGGAAAAATATCTCTAGTGAAGAAGTGAAACATAATGAATGTGTTGATCTGGTCTCTTGGTTGATTTATCTAGTTCACAATTCTCACTATTTCATTTGGTCATAATTAACCGATCTAGTAATAAATAACAAAGATGCAGTGGAAAGAAATTAATAATTTATTTGGTAGATTTGTGGTTTTAAAATATGAATGTCGTGGTCTTTATCGTGCTCTTTATGGTGGTTAGACATAGAGAAATTTTATATGAAAATTTTAAACCCCTATGTATTTTTGAATAATAATTTTGTGCATGGAGAGTGTGGTTGGGATTGATAGCCTATATAGTCAAGTGTTCGCTCCCATAATTTATAGATGTTAGACAGTGTGATTAAAAAATTATGCATTGGGTATCATCAAAGAATGTGTTGAGTATGTAAATAATTGGTTGGTTTGATAATGTGCACTTAGAGTTGTTCATTTATTCACATGCAGTTCAAAGACAATGATCAAGTTGCTCTAATGGAATGCGATTTGGGTGGAGGTTGAGTGCCTGGAGTGTTGGTGTGTTTTATAATATGGTCATATCCTGTGCAATTTGATGTATAAATGAAATAATGAGAGTGGATATAATGTGGACCTAGTATGAAAATAGATGAAACATGGTCTAAAGTGTTTTGAGCATAGATTCATGGGCCTAGTTTGAAAATATCTGAAATTTGATCCACAAGGGTTTGAAGGTTGAGTCCTTTATGGAAAGTAGTGGTTTCCTGATTAGAGAGTACTTTAAGTTGTGTCCTGAGAAACTATTTCGATGTGAGTGCCTGTAACAGATGAGTTTCTGCATATAGTTGCAAAAGTAGGTTCTTCCATCAGGTGGTGGCTTGGAGTGAGTGGGCGATCACATTTCACAAGTCGGTTCTTTCACATTTCTAGGTGATAATGGATGATGTAAACTAAGATTTAATTATAATAATACTAAGAATAAAAAGTGTACAGTGAATTTTCTCCCATAAGGGTTTCCACCTAATGTTTGGTGTCGTTATGTGTTTTCTCTCATGGTCCACTTGTGTATATGTTATTTCATACTCATATGATGTACATTTCATGTGTTAAATATTTTTGATATATTATGTTTTTTGTTAATTAATTTTTTATTCAAAGAAATGTTGATTAAAGGGTAACAAGTGGCTAATATGATCCATACTTCACAAAATTAATTCAAGCCCCACCCCCCCACTCTTAGTATTGTCAAGTTCCCAATAATTATCATGAGAGAGAGTGTCTTCAAGCGCATATTGAGTGTTGGAAGGCATTTTTGGTAAAAAAAAAAATCCTGATGGATCATCATGGTATGTATTTGCTCAGTGTTGTAAGCTATCAAGTATGGATTAAAAAGATTAAATATTAATTTTTATATAGCGGATATAATGTTTGGAATATAGTGTATGAAGGACATGGAAAATATCCCCTCTCAGCAAAAGCGCAACAACTGGATTCTCAGGCGAAATTCATGATCTTTGGCGGATAAAATAGATACTATATGGAGGATAAAATAGTGGCAAAAATGGCAAGTAGGAGAAGAATAAAATAAGGGATATGAGAATATAGATTCCCAGTCTAATGAGAACCATCCCCATAGTGCGAGTTCATTATAGCATGAAGAGAAGAAATATGAAGATGAAGGGATAGGAGAACTAGGTGTGATGCATTATAATGGATCAAAAGGTGAGCCACCCATCTACCTAGATGATGGTAAGTTATTTTTTACCTATGAATTAGATGTTTTTGATGGTATCCATTTAGATTTGAATAGTCAAGATGATGATGTTTGTGAAAGGGTAGTGGTTCTTAAAGCTAAACTTAGGTCAACCATGGTTGTAATAGATAAGCTAACTAATTAATTAAAGAGTCTGATATCTATGTGTAGATATCAAGAAAAATTAATGTAGATTTTTTATGAGAAGGAGAATAAGCTCAAGGAGGAAGTCATTGGCTTGAAGACCTAGTCAGAAGAGGAAAAAAAAGTTGAATATTCCTTAAGAAACCAAATAAAATATAGAGAGGGCTCAATTGAAAAAATAGAAGTTGAAAAGGTCTCAATGAGGAAATAACTAGAACAAATAGAAAATCTTATGAGTTGGATAAGAGAAAAAATATATTGGACAACATGATTAGCAGTTAAATCTCTCCCTTAGTCAAATTTGTTCTAGGGTTTCATAAGGGAGAATCTAGCTCACACGGACATGCAAATAATAATGTGACTTTAAAATCATGTAGTAGATAATGGTAATAATATGAGCCATAAACGAGGAAGGAAGCAATAGATCCAGGAACCTAGAAATTTACCAAAAGGAGCACCTATAACTAGAAGACCATTCAATTCAAGAGAAAAGTATGGAATATTTCAAAGGATAAATAAAGAACCCTTTTTTCCTTTGATGAATGAGGTTGAACATTACATATTTCATAATTATGGACATGATGCAGTCAACTGCAGAAGTGAATTCTTCAAATCTTATCAGAAAATCATGCAAAAATTTTGGTAGAAAAGGATATCAACAAACTTTAGGTATAGAAATGCATTTCATAGTAATTTTTTCTCATGCAACCTATTTGGCCATACAGAATATGATTGCATATCTAAAGCATGGAGTAGAGGTGTGATCATTGGAAGGCAAATATTTGATGCTAACAAGGTAAGATATGATCATATTTCCTTATATATTAGTCATGTGAGTTGCTATACCCGTGACAATATTGTTACATGTATAAGGATTGTATTCTATTGGGGATCTCAAAGAAAATAATGGAAAAGGATTAGTTTACCTAAATTATGTCTAGTAAAAAACTAGAGGAGAATGTGTGTACCAATAAGAAACCTATCAGAGTGTGGAAGAAGAAAGTGGAGCAACAAGTGATGTTTGATATCACTCTTTGCACACTCGAAGAAGATGAAAAATGGTGCATAGATAGTTGATGTTCCCATAATATGTTAGGATACAAGAGTAGATTCCTCTATATAAATAAAACCTAGGATGTCCATGTTATTCTTAGAGATAATGCACCAACGAAAGTGTTGGGAGAAGGAAAGTCCAACCTTGGCGATAAGAAGACAAATGTAGTTAATGTGCTTCCGGTTGAAGGACTAAAGAATCATATCCTAAGCGTGAGTCAAATGGTTGAGACCTGCCGATTGTTTATTCCCAAGACCCCTTCGAACGATAGAATCTACCAGATTTGTGATTCTAAGTAGGTGGAAGATAAAAACACTTACTTTTAGATTTCCTTACTCTTACTCACATTCGCTCTCAATTCCCTACCTTCTGCCACACTTCCAGTCTTCTTGAACTATTAAGCCAACCCACCTATAGCAACTTTGGAGCACTTATTTCCCTTCTCTTTCACCATAGAAAAAAGATTTGGAAGAATCAAACTTAGATTGTTTCTCTTTTCTTAAGATCAGATAGACCACATTGGTCTTAACTGATAGTAACCACCACCACCACCACCACCACCACCACCACCACCACCACCACCATCACCATCATCATCACCACCATCATCATCATCATCATCATCATCATCATCATCATTCGAACATTAAATTAATATATAATTATTTATTTATATAAAAATAAATTAAAAATTAAACAAAAATAAATGAATAAATTAATATATAAAATTTTTATTTATAAAACAATAAATTTACTTTCCACATGACTACTTAACTACACTAGTTAACAACAACGTATAATCAAATCCAGAAAGATAACCTTCACTCCATTCATTTTGTTCATAATCCAACAATTTTTTTATATCTCTTAAGATATTATATATTTATTCATTAAAGTACTTTAACCGTGGTAAGATTCTTAACTTGCTCATTTATACCCTCTACACGTCTAAAATAACTTTCAGAGTTTTGTCAATTACTTTTTTTTGTTATGGGTTAAAAATAAATAAATAAAAGCATAAATTTACTTGTTATAACAAAGAATTAAGGTAGATAATTTTATTATGGATAAACATGTCATAGCTTGGGCGGAAGACAATACTCCATGCTCACTATATGATCTACATTTCTTAATTAAAAATAGTTGTTACTTATAAATTAGTTTTATTTATTTATATTTATGAGGTGTAAACAAGTTGATTTGAGTAAATTAAATTATGGAAAAGATTGAAGGGAAGTTATTTTCTTTTAAGAATTAAACCATTTCAAAAGACATCCAAACTCAATCTCAATCTAATTTAGCACAATCTTAATAGCATTTCACTAATGAATAGACCTAAACTCAATGGTAATTACCAATAGAAAATACCAATAAAGTAGTGGACAGATTTACATAATAAGTGGGTAGAAATGCCAGATTCTTCTAGGAGAGAAAAAGACATCCAAACTCAATCTCAATCTAATTTAGCACAATCTTAATAGCATTTCACTAATGAATAGACCTAAACTCAATGGTAATTACGAATAGAAAATACCAATAAAGTAGTGGACAGATTTACATAATAAGTGGGTAGAAATGCCAGATTCTTCTAGGAGAGAAACTTGCCCGGAAATTCAAAACAGACTCGCCTTGCCCTGAGATTCAGAACAGACTCACCCATCCAATTTTTATGGTTTTCACATCTTCACAATTTGAACAAAAGATATTGAATGTTTTGCAAATTTTTACACTATATTTAATGGACAAATCACCTTATGACACAATTGGCCCATCAAATTCCATTCCCAGCTGCAACAAACAAATCTCCGGTAACGTGAGGTGAAGGTGGTCGCGGTAAACCCGTGAATCTCGATAAAGGTATGGTAAATTCGGGGTTGATGCCCGCCGGCCGCGGCTCGTTTTCTTTTTCGGATTCTTCTCCGCAATCATTGAGTGGATCTGAGCTGTTTTTTAGTGGAAGGCAATGATTCGTGTAGCTGGTAGGTAGTTTTATGATTTTTTTTTTCAATTCAAATGTATGATAAGTGTGTTAGGGGTTGTATATTTTTATTTTTGTTGGGTTGGTGATATGATTGTAGGTAATGTTGTGATTCTTTTTTGTTATTTAAGATCGGTTTTTAATTATAAATAAATAAATTTTGAAATTTTTGTCTGGAGCATTTTATTGTGTTGCTTATGTAACGATTGTAATAAATAGTTTTAAAATTTTAAATAAATTTAAATAACTTTAAACTATACCATTTTGTTTTCCAACGATTGTAATAAATAGTTTTAAAATTTTAAATAAATTTAAATAACTTTAAACTATACCATTTTGTTTTCCAAATTTATTTATTTGACCGATTTTAAGTGAAATTTAAATTTAAATTATTATATTTTTAAAATGTTTTAAATATAATATACAATTTTTCATATATTACAAAATGTGCTAACCTACAAAACTTGATGTTAGAATTTGAGAATGTGGAACCCTATAATTATGTTTGCACTCAATCTCAGGTAGTTTTTTAATCATAGGAACGGTGAGAATCATGAAAACCCCCCTCCTTGGCATGTGATTTATGATTAAAGTGCAAGCAAGTGAATTAAAAAATGTTGCGAGAGAAATATTTTTTATTATTATTAGTGGTGGACAATATGATTTCAATAGAATAGCAGTGTAGAAGATGATTTGAAGGTGGTGAGAGCAGTGGATAAAATGATTTCAATAATGGAAGTCTTGCATAGGAAAGGTGGGTGCTCTTTTAACTCATATTATATAATATAACATGAATGCTGCCAAAATCTAGGTAATCACAAATAATAATAACTTGTTGGAAATGTTGTTTTTAGGTGTATTTTGATTTTCGGGAGTTAATGTTAGCTATAAATAGTTATGTTAGATATGATTTTGGCATTATATAAATTTTTTTAAATATAAAAATATAGAATATGATGTACAAATGATTAAAAATGAAGTATTGCTAGAGTAATTTTAAAAAGTAATAGATATTAGTTTCAAATTGTATATGATTTTTTTATAGAGATTATTTAACTTAATAAATTTTCAAAGAAATTAACATTATTAAAAATTAAGTCTTTTAATCTAACCTCCTCTTTTAATGCTCACACCATTGTTAACAAATTCATTGAAAGTAAACACAAATTGACACAACTAAAATAGAACCAAACATTGTTTAAAGGCTTTATCTTTGAAAACAATGTTTGGACTAGTACTACTCATTCAAGATATTTCATATTGCACTGAAATGTATATTCTCATGTCTATGACCCAAGTTTCACAACATCATTAGAGATGATTACCACTTCAAATTTCTCGTAACCTTTTGAAATGTATGACTGCATGCACATTGCTAGTTTGCAAGCCTTCACCATTGAAGAAACTTGAGAACTTATTAAGGAGAGAGTGAACTTGTAGAATGAGAAAGAAATAATCTCCATTGGAAGAACACTATTCTTTTAATCTACAATCAATAAAATAATATTTAGTTCTCGTTTCATATGTGTTTACATTGCTTGTTCATTTGGTTTATTTGTTTAATCACCCATGTTTGAATGCAACAAAAAAAATTATTTGTGTTTTGTTAATTGCTTCTAACTATTGTTTTGATCTTGTGCAGGTTGCAACAACTTGCATAATAAGTGAGATTTTTTCCATCCTTCCCACAAATTCTACCACATAGAATGTCTTTGGTCTATTTTTCATTCAATATATTTGAATTTGTATGAATATCATGTCATATAAAGACATATATAGACTATGACATATAAATGATTGCGCCAAGAGACACTTTACAACCCAATAAGGGGGACATGTTGAAGTGTTATGTAAGTATGTCGACAATTTTTAAATGCCAAGAAAATATACATATGAAAAAAAAAATGTTAGCTACATATGCTTTAATTAATATTCAAATTAAAACTTAAATAACTGTAAAATGTAAAATGTAAAATGTAAAATGCAAGTCATAGAGCTACCAATTTGATCCAAAAAAATTGATCTGTCAACATATTATTGTTTCTTTAACATGTTATTCCTTTATATATTATTATTGGTATAATAATCAATAATATATTGAAATAATCAAGAATATTAGTTATTGTTATTCCAATATATTATACTAATAATAATATTCATTATAAGTATATTTATATTATAATTTACATATATTATTGATTACGCATAATGATAATTATCGATCATATGGATAGAGAGAGAGAGAGGGAGTTTGAGTGGGAGAGAAAGGGAGGGCGGAAGAATAAAGACATACACATATAGAGGTGTAGAGAGAGGGGGAGTGACAAGGAAAATATGGAGAGAGAGTTAGGGTGATGCGCGAGTATTATATGTTCCAATTCATTAATTCATCGATGAGAAAAAGATTAAAAAATGGGTCTTGATTTTTTAGAAGAATTTATGTTCTTCTATGTAAATAAATTGTATTATCCAAGTTGGTATAATTTATGAGTGTTAGAACTAGATGATTCATAGTTTTAAAAAGGCTATGGATCAATGAGATTTTGTTCATAAGGAAAAATAAAATTTACTTTGAAAATCATGAGAGATTCTAGGGATGGATTGAGTGACATTAGAACTTAGAAAAATATCATTTATGGGGTTATTTATGGATGATTTATAGAGTGATTTTAGGATCTAGGAAAATATTATTTAGGGAGTGATTTGTGGGTAATTTACATAGCATTTTTAGGATTTAGAAAAACTATTGCATTTCCTAAGTCTATTTATTGTAATCCTACGGGCAATGAGAGAATGGAAAAATGAATGTAGAATCATGCCATAGAGAGGAAGGAACATTCTTAGTAGAACTACATGTACATGATTGAATGAATGAATAGAATTTCATGTTATTTGATATTTTCTCTAGTTATATTTAATTTATAAATTCCATTTGTTTGTGGAACTCGTGGAAAATTAATGAAATCTAGAGATCTCATTAATAAAATCATTGAAATGATGAAATTTCCATTTATATGAAAGTGAACCTCTATTGTGAAAATTGATACCTGATTTTTTTTTAATGTGGAGTCGTTAATATAGAATTAGTTACTTAATGAAGGAAATTAACTCAAATATGAATTCTCTATGTTGTACATGTTAAATTCCAGTTAATTGATTGTCAATTTCATTATTAAATCATCATTAAGGATTCAACATTTGAATGAAGGAATAGTAGAGTTTTCAAGGTGAAATTGGTATAATGATTTGGCGCTAGTTGAGTTGCATATCTATGGGAATGAATTCGCAGGAAAACTGATTTTTCCTACATCATAGTGGTATCATAGATGGTAAATCTCTTTAGAAGTTGAATTTAGACGTTGAATTTGTGGTTGATGTAGAGGTTTATTTTTATGTTCTAGTTGGTAAATTATTTTAGATGATTTCACAATTGAAGTTGATATTTTGGTTCTTGGTTCTTGATGTTTGAAGATGCCGATTTGAATATTTGTATCTAAACTCTGGTAAAGTATTTTACAAATTATAGAAGCATAGAAGGTGAACTGTGGCAAGAAATATTACAACTTGCATAGTTTTGATGGAACATGGAGATATGAGTGAAAAAACCTAGATGATCAAGGATAATTCATAGGGTTCTATAGGAGGGAACGAAGTGTGACAACAGACGAAGAACAAGTGGGAAGCTTGGTGAGGTGTATGTAGCAAGAAGGTGACCTATTACTATAAAGGTTATTTGTAGTTCATAATGGGTAGCAAAAATCTCACAAAGGAAGAGGATAAGATGAATATGACTTTACATAATCATTTGAATAATTCGTAGGGAAGCCACAAATATGCCACAATAGTTGGCATGAGGAGGATGAGTGATTAAGAGTTAGGGAATGAATTAATTGAGGTGAAGGCACAATTGAATTTTCTTATGGAGTTGCTATGAAAATATGAGGAGAACCATAGAAGCAAGTGGAATATGAAGAAAAGTGTGAAATGGTCTACTGATAAGTTATTTTAAAGAAAGATGATAAAAAAATGAGACACAAGTTGAAGGAAGAACTCAGAGCAGTTGAGTATGAGGAGGCAGTCCAGATATGTGAACATGAGCAAGGAAAAACTATGGGAAAAGATGGTTATGATGTTGATGGGGACTTGATGTTTGAGACATAAAATAAGGCTAAGGAGCCTTACGTTTCTTAATATAATGATTTGTGTGTGATTGTAGGTTTCGATCCAGGTGAAGAAAAACCCTTTGATGTGGTCATGAAGATAGAAGAAACTTGAGGAGAATAAAATTTGATTTTTTTTAAAGAAAATATGAAGACAAATATCTAAATGCAATTCCCGTGAAGGGTAATGAAGAATCATAACCAAAAGCATAGATTTTTTTTATTTACCAAGTTGATTATGTGTATACAGGTGAAGTAGAAATTGAGGATAGAAAAATTCTAAAATTTTTTAGAAAGAAGGATGCAACGAATTCAAAAGTTGGAGAATTTACTGATAACCTAGAAACATAGTTTAATTAAGGGATTTAAACGAGACAAAGATTTCAAGAAACAACTCTACAAGTAAATGAAGACAACATAAAATGTGAAGGTACATTGGTTTGGTTGTATACTTCTATTTGGATTTCTCTTGTAGTTGAATTAGTTCTACCTGAAATAGAGAAAATAAGAATGATGAGAAGTGGAAAGGTAGAGATGGTTATATTTCATGATTGTAAGCAATAAGAAGAGAAAGTATGGAATCATAGTGAAGTTCTAGAAGTAGATTTAGAAGTTCTAGAAGGTCATGAATTTTTTCTATCTTGGGAGTTTGATGCAGGAGCATTAGATGTTCCAAGTCATTAATTCATCGATGATAAAAATATTCGAAATGAGGTCTTGATTTTTTAGAAGAATTTATATTCTTCTATGTAAATAAATTGTATTTTCCAAGTTGGAATATTTTATGAGTTTTATAACTAGATGATTCATAGTTTTAGAAAATCTATGTATAGGTGAGATTTTATCCATAAGGCAAAAAAAAATCTGCCTTTAAAAGCATGAGACATTCCAGGGATATATTGAGGAAATTTAGAATTGAGAAAATATTATTTATGGAGTGATTTATGGGTGCTTTATGTAGTGCTTTTATGATTTAGAAAAGTTGTTGCATTTCTTAATTCTACTTATTGTAAGCCTACGAGAAATGAGACAATGGCTAAACAAATTTAGAATTATACCATACAGAGGAAGATATATTCTTAGTAGAACTGCATGTACATGATTGAATGAATGAAATAGAATTTCATGTTATCTTATATTTTATTTGGGTATATTTAATTCAAAAATTCCAGTTTGTGTGTGGGAAATCGTGGAAAATTAATGAAATATAGAGATTTTATTAATGAAAGCATTGGATTGATGAAATAAACATTTATATACAAATGAACCCCTATTTTGAAGTTTGATACGTAAATATGTTGTTGAATTTGGAATCACTAATCTAGAATTAGTTACTTACTAAAATACATTATATGAATTATCTATGTTCTGCATGTTAAATTCTAGTCAATTGAATGTCAATTGCATTGTTAAATAATCATAAGGATTCAATGTCTGAATGAAAGAATAATAGAGTTTTCAAGGTGAAATTGGTATAACGTTTTGGCCATAATTGAACTCCAAATATTTGGGAACGTATTCGTAGAAAAAGTGATTTTTCCTGCATTAGAGGGAGAGAGGAGGGAAGAAAGGAATAGATATAGAAAGAGAGGAGATGGAGGGAGAGAGATAAAGGGATACATGAAGATAGAGGGTGGAGAGTTGGGGCGAGAGAATGAGATAGGGAGGGATATAGTGACATAGTTGGAGGGTAGACAGAGAAAGAGAGAGAGTGAGTGATGGTGAGAGGGGGAGAGAGTGAGAGAGAGAGAGAGGATTTAAGAGAGATAAGGAGAGAGTGAGGTAAAAAGACATGGAGTTGGATGGGGAGATACAATGAGGGAAGAAGAAATACATAGAGAGAGAGAGAGAGATGGTGTAGCATGGGATATATGGAGAGAGAGGGAGAGAGGGAGATAGGAGAGTGGGAGGGAAGAGATAGAGAAAGAGAGGGAGAGAAGGGGAAGATAGAGAGAGAAATAAGGGGAAGAGAGAAAGATATTGGGAGAGGAAGAGGGAGCGAGAGATATAGATAGATAAATATGGAAAGGGAGTGTGTAAGTTTAGGGATGAGATATTGAGACAAAGAAGGAGAGATAGAGGGGGATAGTCATATATATGGAATGAGGAGATAGGGAATAAGAGATATGGAGGGAGAAGGAGCGAGGGAGAGATAGATAAATATGGAGAGAAATAGTTTTTGTGTTTGGGGGGGGTGATATATATAGATAAATAATGAGAGATGAAGGAAAATATAGATATATATGGTGGAGAGAGGGAGAGAGGGAGAGAGAGAGAGAAAGAGAGAGAGAGAGGTGGAGAGAGAGGGAAATAAAGAGAGGGAGTTGGAGGGGGTGGGAGAGAGATAAGGAGAGAGGGAGGGAAATAAAAATAGATATGGAGGGGGGAGAAAGAGGGAGAAAGAAAGAGATACACTGAGACAAATACATATATCATATAGTATTATACAATATTGAACATTTTTAACGATAGATGAAGAGGAAGTAGGACTTTTACAAAAGGTAAAATAAGTTGGATTTAGGAACCAATGAATGTTTTGTTTTTAAGTGAAATAGATGCATTGGTTTCAATGTAGATGTTGATTCCTAATCCTATTTGATTGATTGCACTAAATGCATTGATTTCAATGTAGTTTTTTATTTCCAATCCTATTTGATTGCTTACACTAGATGCATTGATTTTATTGAAAATGTTGATTTCTAATCATATTTGATTGGCTACACTAGATGAATTGATTTTAGTGTAGATGTTGATTTCTAATCCTATTTGATTTCTTGCATTAAATGCATTTATTTTCAATGTAGATGTTGATTTTTGATTTGATGTAAGTAGATGTACGATGTACATTAATTTCAAAGTAATTAGATTAATTATCTGCATTGATTTCAATATAAGCACAAAATAATATTGACAATATGCATTGATTTTTGTGTTACTATAATTCAACAAACATTAAAATACTTGAATTTTCCTCTTAAATGAAATTTTCACTTACTTGAAATGTTTTCTTGTTGAAACTATAAACTATTTGTAATTGAATACATACTTATTATTTAAATTTTTATATCATTCAACATTGTTATTCAATTTGCATACAAATAAGGTAATATAAAATAATTACCATTGAAAATTACTTGGGATTTAACATTCCATAAGTCACAATGATTGACTTTGGACAAAACACTATTAAAATTGGAGAGTAAGAGATACAAGGTATGTCATTTAACACAATAGTTTGAGTTAAATATTTTGAAAGGTTTAAGATTTCAACTACCCATTTCATATGATTGATATGAAAATATGGAAACACTAATAGGTCTGGAAATAAGAAAAATAGAATAAAATAGTTTCAGATTGATCACAATGAAGACTATTTGTAATGCACTAAATTCTTATTATTCACATTTTCTATCATTCAAAACTATTATATTGTCACTTTTCATTCAAAAATTTTAGTTCATCATTTTTCATCTTTCAATTCATTGACATTCTTTATCACCTCAACAAACTAGGGTAACTGAGAAAATTTAAAATTAAAATAACCAGATTAAGATTAGACATATTTAGTATAATTAAAATGATATGAATCAGTAGATGTTCAACAAATTTTGTGTGACTACACACAACTGAAACCAACCTAAATCGATCTTATCCATGGATCTATCAAGTGCTGAGAGGGATTAAATCTCTCTAGGTGCAAACCTTTCCTTGGGTTTTTCACTAAAAAGGGAGGTTTGCACCTCAAGATTTTTTATCCGTCTCGAAACTTAATAGATTCAAGGTTATGATCGATCTAGGCTGACAAACATTAAAATCTAAATGATACAAATTGGAAAAGAAATCCAGTATGGAAGAAGTTTGCATTACTGCTATTCCTATAGCATCTATAGCAGTTTCAACATCTACATTAGCTCCATTATCTACAACAGTTCCAATCTAAACATCAATTCGAGCAACTACATCAACAACAACATCAACAATACCAACAACCTATCCCATTGATGAGGCCAACAAATTGATTAAATCAATGGAAGATATGTCCATTCAAACCACAAAAAATAACAATCTCAAAGAAAAAGTAAAGAGTTTAGAATATGGAAATAAATTGGTAGAAGTAATGCATCAGACAGAAGTACAAAAAGCCACTAGATTGACTGAAAGAATCCACAAGATAGAAAAATAGTTATCACTAAAAGAGTCCTTAGCCCAAGAAAAATAGCAGATGTGGGCCAATATCATTAACTCAGTTAATGATGTTTGGCCTTCTATACAGATCATATTTGAGAAAAATGACTTGGTAAATGAAGCTAGTAATGCAATTAAAAAGGTAAAAGAAAATCTTCGAAAGAAATCAGAGGAAGCCTCTGAAATAATTAAATTCCTTAATTCCAAAAACAAATATGAATTAGAAGAACTTTGGATAGTTGACAGAACATAAACTATCTTATAGGTGAAAAAAGTGATTTCCAAGAGAAATCTAATGATACAGCTTGAAGACAAATGTCAAACTATGGAACTTGCAGTAACCAGATTTATGAATAAGTTTGATATACTAAGACAAAAAGGTCTGCCTAATCCTCTAGTAATCAATGATAAACTCATGAGGCATGAAGAAAATGATAAGAAGATGAGGGAAGTAGCCAAAGAAACTTCCAACAGTTTATCAATGAAGTGCATACCCACAGGAAAAGTGCTCCTTTGAACTTTAGAAAATTTCTTTTACCTCCAGCATGAGGTAAATCACCTTTTTGTGAATATGCCCGCGTTTTCCAAATTCAGAGGTAGATGAGATTTAACAAAAGGTGATGAAGATAAAGATTCTAGATGAAGAGACATGGGAAAAATGATGTGATTTACTATGAAAAGTGAAACCAAATACAGGTGAAATACGTACAGATGAAAGCAAATATAGATGAAAGAAGACAGATGAAAGAACAAACAATAAACAACAATCAAATAATTAGGGACAGATTTTAGTCAGTTAATAGGTGTCACTTTCTTTTTGCATAAAGATATTTTATTTTCCTTGAATAAATCCTAGAGAGTTGACATGATATTTTTTGTAATAATATGTATAAATACTTCATCATTCTGAAGTATTGAGGGTGGATTTCTGAATATTTCCATAGATGATTGATCTATTACTTGAGGGTTATTGTACCATTTCGAGTTGACAGACAGGACAAGTTATAAAGAAATTTCTTTACAGGATTCATGTGTTGAGCTATCTCAGTGAAGTATATATTTCAATTGTTCATGTTCTTTTCTCAAGTATTCCATAAACTTTAATGTGTTCTAAATTTAAGTGTTATAACATGAATTTTACTGCAGAATTAGTTTAGGCTTTGCACTTTGATTTGAAATTTTATACATTTTTATGTTTTCTTCTGATATCCGGTTTAGAGAATTCTTAATTTCCCTCTAATCCTGATTCACTTCTTCATCCTTCTTCATTATCTAGTTTAAGGAATTATTAATTTCTCCTTGATCCCAATTTAAAATCGCTTCACCATTCAGCCTTGAGATCTAATTTTGCTCACCTATCTTGCCCTTTAACACTTTATTTGTAATTTGATTATTTTCTGTTTACAAAGTATATTTACTCCATAGGCCAGCGGAAAATTGAAAAGCAACTATCCATCTAAATCATTAATTCCACCAATCAATCAAAAGCAATCCAAAACAATCTTACATAATTAGCCTAAAATCTAATAAAAAAACAAAGTTAAATCATTAAGAGAGAGCCCTCTATGAGTTTAGGAAGGCTAGATCCTAATCTCAAAAAGTGGATGATAGTTACCTATGGTATTTATTTTTAACACTTAGAACAACTCTTCGAAATTTCAGAGTGATAACAACTCCCTCAGGTAAATCATTTAAACTTGTGCTGGTAAGAATTACCTTGGGCTTACCAATTAAAGAAAAATAAATTTCTTATTTATTTTGAGCTCTTGTGGCAGGTCCTTCCCATCCATAAGTAACACACTAGGTCGAGCTTCCTCTTTCAGATCCTTATCCCCTAAAGGAAATTTTAGATGTTTTTGTCCATTTTTCTCAATAGTGTAGGTGTTTCGTCTACCATCATGAATGGATTTCCTGTCATGCTACCATGGTCTTCCCAACAACACATGGCACACATCCATTTCAATTATATCACATAATACCTCATCCTTGTAATTACCAATCTGGAACTCCACTTTACACTTCTCACTCACCAATATTTGATGGCATTTTTGCAGCTAAGACACCTTGTGAGGTGTGGGATGTGCTATTCTCTACAGCCCCAACTTCTTTACCATTTATATGGAGACCAAGTTATCTATGCTACCACTATCAATCACCACTTTTAAACACTTGCCTTTGGATTTAAATTTGGTTCTAAATAAGCTTTTTCTTTGTGTTGGTTTGTTAAGTTCCTTTTCAGACTTAATCAAGATTATTTTCATCAATATTGATTCTCCTACCTCTCGTGTTTATTCATGGACAACTGCAGCTACATTTTCTCCTTGTAGTTCTGCCATATTTACTCCTCTTTGGTTTGTAGGATTATTTTCTAAATAATCCCATGAAATATGTCCCAATTTCCCATATTTGTAACATTGAACTTGGTAGCCTCTTCCTCGACCACGTCCTCTTGAGAAAGGCCTTCTTACTCTTGATTCACCTCCTCTTGATGGTTGATTGCTTGAACTACCTTCACCTTCCTTTAGAGACTGATTTTTTACCTGGTAGCAGGTTTTTCCTCTTCCCCTTACATGACTCCTCCCTCTATTCTTGTGGCGTTTCTTTCTAGCCATTGTTTCCCCCGCTTTCAAGGAAAATTGGTAAGCCTCTTCTGTAGTTCTAGGAGAAAATAAAATAAACTCATCTTGACTCTCGAATGAAACCCCATTGATATATCTAGAAACCTTTTCAGGTGTTTCTTCGATGTATCTTGCTCTAATATTCACCTTGTAAAATTCTTCAGTTTACTCTTTAACAATCAATGAAATTTGTTTCAATTTTTTCACTTTCCTGAATAAAGATAATTAATAATCTTTGGGAAAAAATTTACCTTTCAGATTTTCCACCATTCTTCTCCAAATTTTGATCTTGGCCTTGTTCTTTCTTCTCCTCTCTTCTTGAACTCCATCCCACTAAAGGGTTACGTGTCCTTTCAATCTAGTAACAACAAAATTCACCTACTTGTCTTCAACTACCTCCTACTCAAAATTCTTATCTAAAGCATTGATCCAATCTATTAATTCTTTAGGTTACAAGCTACCACTGTAGGTAGGTATCTCCCTTTTAGGCCCCAAAATAGCCCCAATCATTGACCTCATCAATTTAATTTCTTCAGGCTCTCTGGCATGTTCCTCATCTTTCGCTGGAGATTCTTCCTTAGATTTGCTGATGTCTCCAGTCTTTGGATCTCTTTTCCTATTCATCTGTAAGGCTTCTAGCCTTTCTTGGACATGTCTCATGTCCTCCCTATCTTGAGCATCAGCTTTTGGTCTTCCCCTATGACCTTGTTTTCCCCATCAAGCGTGAAATACCATTTCACACTCTCTTTTTTTCTCTATGTCGTAACTGTAATACCAAAATTGATGCCAGATCCTGCCCAACCTCCAAAAATATTAATGGTTGACGTGCAAAAAAAATTTAACTCATTTCCACTTTCAATATATTTCCCATTCACAGCATCTTCAACAAATGTCTAACTTATATTTTTGTTTTCTCCCTTCTGAAAATTTGTAGAAATCGAGTACATGCATTCATAAAATCACATCTCTAATTCCTCCTCTATCATTAATAAAGTTACAAAAAATTAGATGAGTTGGAATTTTCCAAAAAGGAATCCAAAATTCCTATTTATCTCCAAAAAGTCTTAGATTTATTTAGATATTTTCCTTCTACAAATCTAATCTGTTTTTTCAAACTAAAAAAAAAAACTACTTACATCTCTATCTAGAAAAGTGGAAAAGATTTTTTTTATTTTTCCTAACATCTTTCCTATCCATCCTTTTTGATCTTTAAACTAAAAAAATAATAATTAACTAATAAAATAAAGGAATCTAATTCCTTCTACATTTCAATTGTTTTTTTCCAATTTCAAGTGTAAGATGCTCCTGCATCAAGTATGATACAGTGAATTGCATGGCAAAGAGACTTCCATGAAATATTGAAGAAGGCTCAGGTTGAATCTTTCCTTGGAAGCATTGGGAATCCATGGGGATTGAGTAATGGTGTTTGTTGTTAGTTTTGTGCTTTTAGTTCTTTGTGATTTTTTTGTGCTTGATTTGTAGTTTTGTTTATTTTTGGTACATGGCCATGCCACTTTGTTTGTGGTGTCATATTGTTATTGGTTCTTCATTTTTTTCTGCTTGTTCTTTCCTTTAATATTTTGATTTTTTTGGGAATTGGTTTGGGAAAGAGGAAAGTTGATGGAGCTCTGTAAGAGATGAATGAAACATAGTAGGAAATGTAAGAGTCAAATGAAGAATGATTCATGTGTAAAGGGAAACTGAAGGAAGGAGTATGAAAACAAGTTGGATTGGTTGGGTCCATTTGGGTAAATGGATAGTGGTAGGATAGGCATGAGGAAGGTAACAATGAAAGGTAAAGTGAGCAGATTTAAGGTTTCATATGCCTTGCTTATGTTGAGAAATATTATTCTCCATGTTGTGCATGTTGTGCATGGATAAAGGGTTTTCTTTGAACCTTGACCTGATGATATATGATAACTATGTTGTGGTTATGATTATTATGATGTATATATATGTATATATGTATGTACGTATGTTATTTTCTTACAGGATCATCAGGGATCACGATTTTTTTATGTTAATGATTATATATATGTATGTATGTATGTCATTGTCTAACAGGGTCATTTGGGATCATGATTTCCTTATATATATATATATATGTGTGTGTGTGTGTGTGTGTGTGTGTATGCCATGGTATGTGATCAGGTGCTCAGTGTTAAAGCTCAAAAATCAAAGTGCTCAAAATCGAATGGAAATTGAACAACAACGAAGAGCTCGTCGCCACGAATCCTGTGCAATTCGTTTCATCAAAAACCAACTCTGGATGAGGAAGATAGAGCCTGTTGTTCGTTTTCATAAACAACTAAAAAATTTGTAGAAAGGACAGAATGCTAACATGGCAGCCTAGTCAACAAAGAAAAATATATTCTAGGAATATTTTGTCATTTTTTCCTAATGTCACTATGACAAGTGTCACTACAGGATTCGCCAGAAAGTCTGGATTAAGGTGAAATTTTTTTATCTATCATAAGGTCGATTTCAAATTTTAATGGTCGGGTTGAAATTTTATTAAGGTTGGAATAGTCCAACTAGGGAGGACATGTGGTGTAGCCAAAGACTGCTACGTGCCCCTTTGTGGACTAAGGTTTGGATGAAATCTTTATAAAATTTCTGCATTATCGTATTTCAAAGGTCTCCGAGTTATTAATTATATCAAAGTTTGGATACACATATGATTGTGAAAAGCTATTGTATATGCAGAAGGGCGAAGGTCGAGGGCTCGGCCCCATGGCCTCCCCCAAGTAAGCACACCAAACTAACAATAGAACACAGAGAAGTTCTTACAACATAAGGGCTTCGACATTTATTTGAGTTCATATGGTATGGTCGATGGGGGAAGGGAGGGGGCCAACCCCCTCCCCATAGGACCCTTATGCGATGGCCACGGAGCGGAGCTAATACATAAGCACGAGATTATGTGTAAATATCAGATTAATTAACAACAATCCATAACATTAGCTTATCCAAACTTTAATGCGGGTTTAAGGTAAAATGCACTTAGTGAAATTAACTCACACTTATCCAAACTAAACTCACTTAACTTTAATTAAACTGTAGTTTAATTCTCTAGAGAATTTTGCGGAGCCCCCAAATTTAGCGGCCCTAATTGGAGCTATCTCTAGATTTAATGGAATTTCCTAGGAAAGAATTGAGGAGGCCATAACTTTTAGAAAATTCGACCAAATTGGGAGCAAGAAGAGTCATTTCTGGATGATTTAGACATTATGAACACATTGAATTAGGTTTTAGGAGAAATAGATGAAGTAAACAACACGTTTTTTCACATTTGAGCTAATACTGCAGGCCCGAGGCATGGAAACTGTACCAAGGATATGTAGCCCAGGAGAGGTGAACTCCATCAAAAATTGTGTTAATGGATCATTGTGATGGTTTGTTGTACATTTTTTGTTGTTGTTAAACATTATGTTTTAACATTTTTCTTCTCATGAATTTAACATAAAACTTAATACATTTGCCTTTTTACACTCACAAACACCTCAAGAAATCTATGCACATGAAGCAAGTGATCAGAAATTTTTTTCTAATTCTGAAGATTAAATTAGCACGACAAAAATAACATTCAGATTAAGATGAAGGTGGTATCAAAGAAAAAATTTAAAAGGTTACTTGCTTAATTTGCTTATGTTTTGTGCAAATAGGGTTTTAATGGTTGCAAATTTGTGATGCTTACAAGGTTAAGGTTGCAGAGAGGAGAAGGGAAACTATTGGTTGCTAGTCCTAAGGTTAGGAACAAAAGAGGGAGAGCCACAAGGGCACCATCTCCACCCAAAGTTTCACTCACAGCTGCACTTGAAGCACCTCAAGTTTTATCTCTAGTCGAGATTGAAGAGGTACAAGCTGCACCAGAATATGAGATTGAAGAGGTACAAGTTGCACCAAAAGTTGAGCTTGAATCCATAGCCATCATGTCAGGTTTTGGAGAGACTGAAGGCCTTTCAGAAGAGGACGCATACAAGAAGGCTTTCTATGAAGTGACTGAAAGGGTTAGGATCCTCTTTAAAGAGAGGGACAAAAAGGATGAAGAGAGGAATTCAAAGCATAGTGGATTAAAACCTAATCCATCTCCACCATATTCATCATCATCCTCATCATCACCATCATCATCATCTTCCACTTCCACAGCTAAAACTACCCATACTCATTCAAAACAACAAAAAGAAAAACTCCCTTAGTACTCAAACTTGATGTCAAATTTGAGCTTCCAATGTATAATAGCGAGGTAAATGTAGAGAGGCTAGATAATCGGATTCTTCAATTAGAGTTTTATTGCATAACTCAGAACCCTCATGAAGATGACATAAAGATTCAATTGGCTTATTTGAGGATGGAAGGATCTGCACTTGTATGGTGGGAAGAAAGGACTCTAGAAGATATTAAAAACTATAGTAAGATATCAATGTCTTGGTCAAGTTTTATTACTGTCATTAAAATGAAATTTTATCCTCTAGCTTACATGAAAAAGTTCATTATGGACTCACATAATTTTAGAAAATTGAAAGAGCAAAGTGCGCGTGATTATACTCATGAATTTAGGAGAAGGGCTCTAATTTTTGGTATTAATTTGTTTGTCAAGAAACTTTGTTAAATTATATTGGGGGTTTTCACAGTTACCTTAGGCACACTATTTTCATGTTAAATCTCACAAACTTAGATGAGGTTTTTGTTCAATCCACACATTTAGAATCGCGAGGGAAACAAAATGTAAATGATAAAAGTGAAATATTCCATGAATATGAGGGTAAAGGAAAGGGAAAGTTTAATGGAAGAGGAAAGAGAAATAGCTCTATCAAAAGAATGAAAGAGAAAATCACATATAAACATTTTTTGAAGAATGTCCATGATGAAGACCATTTTTGGCAACTTCATCCAGAGTTGAAGCCAAACAAACTTAAAGCCAAAGAAAAGGGGAAAACTGTTGCAATAATTGAACATGACTTAGGTTCAGATTCAGGACATGCAACCAATATTACAGCCATGTGTTTGAAAGGTAATAACATAGCAAGCACTATTTATTCAAGTTGTTCCAATGTAACTCAAGATGAAGATACAATAATTGAACTCTTTCATATTAGAATCGTCTCTAAACATACCAAGATAGACACACTTTTTGATATTGGTTCTCAAACTAATTTGATTTCTGAAGACTTAGTTAAGGAGCTAAACCTTGAAACTGTTATACATCCAATACCTTATCCTTTAGGGTAGATATTGAAGAATGAAAATGTGTAGGTAATAAGGAAGTGCATACTAAGGTTTTCCATCAATTCAAACTTTCTAGATGAAGTTGAACTTGATGTTGTGCCGCTTGATATTTCAGGTATTGTTTTGGGAATTCCTTATCATTATGATAGGGAAGTAGTATTTCATTGCCATGAGAATAAGTATAACTTGTTTAAATATCGAATTGAGTACATAGTTAGAGCGCATACGAAGAAGACAATTTTGTCTCTTATACATGTAGGAGAAATGAAGAGAATAGTGAATGAAAATAAAAATTTGACATTATTAATGATCAAACATAGAGATGTTTTGAATGAGGCCTTTAAAAAAGATGCATTGAATGAACAAGTATATTTCATTAAATTTTCTTATGCATGTAATGAGATGTTCTAGGACTCTAACAGGTTGCCTTTGAAAGGAGGTAAACAAGATGTGAAATATTTGCAGTAGTCAACATCAGTGTTGAGCAGTTTTTGAAATAAAATGTTGGTGCAAGAGAGTGCAAAGGTCAAAGAGAATGTGCCAAAGAAATTTGAAAAAGAAGGCATAGATTCCATAAGTGCTTGTTTTTGGTTTCCCAAGGACACATGGAAATGGAAAAAATACTTGGTCAAGAGTCGACGCAAGTACAAAACAAGAGAATCTAAGAATCACCATGATGATAGTTTGCAAGGTGAGACAGTTTTTCAGTTTCCTTTGATTAATGACAAATGTGTTAGAAAATTATATATTACAGAGAAATGAAATACATAAAATATGTGGAAAACACAAGCACACAAAGCACATAAAATGAGAGAGACATAGATATACGTGGTTCACCCAATTTGGGCTACGTCCACCCCGAACAACCAATCCTTCCTTTCTATTATCTATCAAAATGAAGAGCCACAACCTATAGCAGATCCGCTATAATATCCTCTATTCTCTCTCACAGTCTCCCTATCTGTTTCTTGCTCTGTGAATACACATACAATGCATAGTCGCAATACAATACCCTCATACAAGCGAGGGGTTTCCTTCTAGGGCAAAAAACCCTAAACTAAACGTAACTTCTACTGTCAGATCATTCGCCTAATGAACGATCCAGATTGACTACAAATTACTATACTTTTACAAGGCAATTTTTACATATGTTTTTAGCTTCGAGGGCACTTCTCCCGAAACCCCCTCGTGGGGGAGGGGGGCTCCATAAAGTCGCAACCACCCCCCCAAGACCCCCCGTAGAGTGTTTAATTATGGGCGACGTTTCCGCCCCATTAAGGTATATGGGTCCAATGTTATGATACAAAATAAACAAGATAATCAGGCTCCACACCCAACAATCTCCCACTTGGAGACTGATTGTAGCAACTCCACGACTGCTTCATTTGCTGGAGAATGAATCCTCTTTGGACTTGGTTGTTTCTCATATTCATCTTCATCCTTGAAGACCAATTGAAACTGAGCATAATCTCAGTTTCTCCCGGTTACAACTTTTGTTAGCATATCTGCAGGATTCTGGCTAGGGCGTATCTTTTCCAGCTTCAACTTTCCATATTGCAATATTGACTGTATGAAATGGTTCTTGAGCTATATGTGTTTAGCCCTGGAATGAAATGTTGAGTTCTTTGAAAGATTAATGACACTTTGGCTATCACTGTATAACGTGCCCATATCATGCTTCTTACCCAATTCATCCATAAACCTTTGTAACTAGATAATTTCCTTACTAGCCTCTATAGCAGCAACATACTCTACTTCTGTTGTTGAAATTACAACAACACTTTGGATTTTTGAAACCCAACTGACAGTTTTTCCACCTACAGTAAATACATATCCTGAAGTGTTCCTCCTGTTATCTCTATCACCTACCATATCCGTATCAACATATCCCCGTAGAGCAATGTTTGAACCACCGAAATCGAATGCTTGATTTGTGGTACCTCTCAAATATCTCGAGAATCCATTTTTCTTGCCATCCAATTTTCCTTTCTTGGATTATTCATGTACCTACTTACAACTCCCCACTTTGCATGTGCAATATCAAGCCTTGTGGAGACCATTGCATACATTAAGCTTCAAGCTATTTTGATGCATATGGAACTTTAGACATATATTCCATTTCTTCTTGGTTCTTGGGGCACATCTCCTTACTAAGTTTGAAGTGGCTAGCAAAAGGTGTACTAACTAGTTTTTCATTTTTCATATTAAATATTTTCAACACCTTTTGTATGTACTCATTCTGAGACAATGTTAATTTGCGATTTTTCCTTTCTATAGTTATTCTCATACAAAGGATTTTTTTTGCAGCTCCCAAATCCTTCATTGCAAATGAATTTGCCAATTTTCTTTTGAGCACATTTATTTCCTTCATGTTAGACCCCGCAACAAGCATGTAATCTACATAAAATAACAATATAATATAGTTGCCATCATTTTGATTTTTTAGATAAACACAATGATCATAGTGGCATCTAGTATAACCTTGTTCAGACATAAACCTGTTAAATTTTAGATACCACTGCCTTGGAGCCTGTTTCAAGCCATACAAGCTCTTCTTTAACCTGCACACTAATTTTTCTTTCCCTTTGACCTCATATCCTGCAGTTGTTCCATATAGATCTCTTCCTCCAAATCTCCATGGAGAAATGTTGTCTTTACATCTAACCTGTTCAAGATGTGAAAATCTTCACGTCACTACAAGACTTAAAATAGTTCTAATTTAAGTCATATTTAACAACAAGAGAAAATATTTCATCAAAATCAATACCTTTCTTCTGTGCAAACCCCTTCACCACAAGTCTAGCTTTGTACCTCTGTTTTCCTCCATCTTCTTCCTTCAGCCTGTAAACCCATTTATTCTGCAATGTAGTTTTACCTGTAGGCAACCTGACTAAGTCCCAAGTCTGGTTATGCATTAAGGAGTCCATCTCTTCTTCCATGGCTAGCTCCCACTTCTTCCTTCTTTCAACCTGCATTGCTTCTTCATAACATTCAGGTTCACCAGAATTAGTCAACAATAAATAATATAATGAAGGAGAGTATCGTTCAGGGGGTATACTTATCCTGGTAGATCTTCTAACACCACTTTCAGGTGTTTGAGGTGCCTATCGCTGTTGTGGTGGTTGCTGCTGCTGTGGTTGTTGATTATTATTATTTTCAGGCACCTTTACTTTTTCAGTTATCTCATCAAGAACTGTGTATTCCTTGCTTTCTTTTTCCTGTTTATTTTCCTGCAACTGATTCTTATACAAGACCTTTTCATTGAATATTACATCTCTGCTCCTAATGATTTTGTGATTTTCATAATCATATAAGCAATAACCAAAATCATTAGCACCATATCCAATAAAGGTACATTTCTTTGATTTTGCCTCAAGCTTTGTTCTGTTTTCTTTATTAATATGGACAAAGGCCTCACAACCAAAAGGCTTTAAAAAAGAGTAGTTTACCCTTTTACCTGTCCATGCTTCCTCTGGAATACCACCATCCAAGGAACTTGAAGGCCCTCTGTTTATTAGATAAACAACAGTATCTACAGCATCTGCCCAAAATTGTAAAGGCAATCCCGCATGCAATCTCATGCACCTTGCACGCTCCATGATTGTTCTGTTCATCCTTTCTGACACACCATTTTATTGTGGTGTTCTTGGAACTGTCTTCTCTCTACGAATTCCATGCTCTAAACAGTACCTATCAAACTCTTTGCTGCAATATTCACCTCCATTGTCTGATCTGAGACACTTCAACTTCTTTCCTGTCTCAATCTCAACCAAATCTTTCCATTTCTTGAAAGTATCAAATACATCAGATTTATTCTGAATACAATAAATCTAAGTTTTTCTAGTTGCATCATCAATAAAAGTAACATAATAACGAGAGCCACCAAGAGATGATACCTGAGCAGGTCCCCATACATCTGTATGCACAAGCTCCAATTTTTCGCTCTTATTTTCTTTCCCAACTCTGAGAAATATGACTCTCTTTTGTTTTCCATAAATGCAATTTTCACAGAAATCCAAATCAACATTCTTCAAACTTGGCAACAAATTTCTTGAGTGAAGAATCTTCATCCCCTTCTCACTCATGTGTCCGAGCCTATGATGCCATAATGCTGCATCTGCTCCTTTGGAAGTTAAAGCATTAAAAGAGTTAGAAATACCATTGCATAAATACAATGTACCAACCTTTTCGCCTTTTGCTATTACCAGGGCTCCTTTGGTGACCTTCCAAGTTTTATCCGTGAAAGTTGTCACACAACCTTCACCGCCTAACTACCCTGTTGAAATCAGATTTTTCTTTAGATCTGGAACATGCCTTACCTCCTTTAGTAGCCATTGGTTTCCATTCTATTTTTTTACAAGAACTTTACCCATTCCAACAATTTTACAGGGTTTATCATCACCCAAACGAACTTGTCCAAAATCTCCTTGAACATAGTCATGAAAATATTTCTTATTAGGTGTGGCATGGAATGAAGCCCCTGAATCTACAACCCAAGAATTAGTAACATTTTAGAAAGAAAGAATCAAAGCATCTTGTAACACATCACCTGTCACATTTGCTTCATGATTTTTTTCTTACTGCGTGTCTCCTTCTTTTCCCTTCCGAGATCTACAGTCTTTCTTTAGGTGTCCTTTATTTCCGCATTTCCAGCACACTATCCCCGATCTGGACTTGGATATGCCTTTCCTTGATTTACTATGATATCCCAAGATCTTTCTTCTTTCCATTCTCCTTCCCCTAGACTCTGCACTCAAAGCATTACCCGATGTCTCACCAGATGTTTTCCGTCGCATTTCCTCGCTAAGGATAGCACCGACAACATCATCAAACTTTAAAGTACTGGATCCAGAGACAGAGTTACTAATGGCCATTACTAAACCATTCCAACTCTCTGGAAATGAGCACAAGAATAACAGAGCTCTAACTTCATCATCAAAGTTTACACCTACAGAACTTAACTGACTGGTAACTGTATTGAAATCATTTAAATGGTCTGCAACAGATCCACCTTCCGACATGTTCATATTAAATAGTCGTTTCATAAGAAATACCTTGTTTGAGGCCAATGGTTTTTCATATAGTTTCTCCAACATCTACATCAAACCCTCTTTTTTTGTTTCCTTCGAAATATTGAAGGCGACTGATGCTGCAAGGCACAACCGTATTGTTCCGAGTGCCTTTCTATCGAGAATGATCCATTCCGCGTCTTTCATGGCCGTCGGCTTCTTTGTTTTTCTGCTCAATGGTAGGTACATATATTTATGATATAGATAATCTTCCATCTACATCTTCCATAGCAGGAAGTTTTTTCCATTAAATTTCTCGACCCTAAACTTACCATCTTCCGCCATTGCTCCCACTCGAACCAGGAAACCCTTTTTCCTGCAAGTTTATCAACCAAATATACCTTTGGCTTTGATACCAGTTGTTAGGAATTTATCGTAGCAATAAAATATTTACCAAGAGGAATAATAAACATAAAAAGGAACCAACAACAAAGCATAAACATAAACACAGATGTTTAATTGGGAAAACCCCAAATCTGGAGAAAAACCCAATCAATGAAATTTCATTAAACATTGGCCAAAACCCTGGCCAATCCGGCCAAGTGAGCCTTCACTGCTCACCTCCAGGCCTACATTACAATGAAGTATTCCCAACCTCTTATAGGCTCCATTACATGCAATACCATGGGCTAAAACCATGGGTGCACAATACCATGTGCCCCAAAACCACTATTATTTACCCTAGTCAACATTGACTCTATCCCGAGTCATGTTTACCTAACAAAAAGTGAATACCTTAGTTTATCATGCGTAAGAGGTTCTATTGTGTATCATTTTATGCCTTTTCGGACTCAAGAGAATATCTAAGAAAAGGTACCTTTTGATTTTTCTTTTTTTCCTCTTTTTTCAAACTCTCTAAACATGAAAAAGATGTCGATTTTTACCTTCATTGGACTCATAAAATCATAAAAAAATGATGGAATCATCGAACATGATGCGACAGAACAAATCTTTCTCAGGGTTCGTTAAACATACTTGGAGGGATTCATATGAAGGATGAACTTACATATAAAGCATATGCTATCCTCCTCAATATTGTTAAAAAATAAAGAGGTATTGACCAGTATGGCTAGGGAAATTTGGAAAACAGGGTACTCTACTTGTTATGGAAGCGAGTCACTCTTGAACATGACACTATTTCACTTCATCTTTGTGGATGTTTGAGTGGGAATGCTAATTTTATTTTGGTTCATCATACCATTTCAAAATCTCCATTTTCAGTTTTGGGTCAATGTTGCCAACTCCATTCAATGTCGTCGATGTCTTCAAGATAAGTCATTCAGTTAATATCTGCTACACTCTTAAGCCTTCATTCCATGTCTGTTATTCCTGATCTAGTTTCGTATCAACATCATTCTCTCTAATTCATGATACCTTTTTCTTTTCATTGATGGGAAATACATCAAGGCCCTCCTGTGATGAGTCTCTTCTTGTCTACATAAACTCATTATCCAGGAAGTTGAGTTAGAAAAATTCTTTTGGTACCTTGTTGCTTGCATACATCAATGGAAAGTTTTATCACTCCTGTCGATAGGTTTATATCAACGTCCTTTGACCAAAATATTCTATGTGGTGTTTTACTCCAACTCATTCATTCACACCATATATATTTTATCATAGTACCTTGAGAGCCATTAACATCATCGATGGTTTCTATTTCGTTTTTTAATGACTTACATCATTGGTTGGTAATCAGATGGAGTCTACCATGTTCAACTTTGGTTCATTGATTCACATGGTTAGAATCATACACTATATTATCATGTGAACGAGATAGAAGAACTTGAATCTAGTTTCATCCATCCAAGCTATGATTTCAAGATTAATACAATATCAAAAATTATGATGGATATGATCATAGAGATATTCATCTAGTCATGGGTCCACCATTTTTCACCAATGGACACGTTTTTTAATCATTATACATGTAATGTTATATTATGTGTTGAGAATGGGCATGCCTCCCTTAGAAAATATGCCATGACGTAAATGTATTTTAATAGAAGATGGTCTCTCTGGTTTTTCTTGATCTTGACTTCTCACATGGTAAATAACTTCAGTCATTTATTTTCATTTCTGACTTTGCGCTTTAGGGGAGAAACTTTTATGGGCCATTTTTTCACATGTGGTCAATATGTCATCAAACAGGATCATTCACATCCTTTGAAAACTTGTTCATCCTCCCTACACAAATCCCTAAGCATGACTCTCTCAAGTCCATCAATTAATGCTTGAAACTGCTTCATTTAAGTGGTTTTTAGGCCCAATGCACCCTGGACCTTCAAAGACCAACATTCACTAGTAGGTTGGCTCTCTCTAGACCTACATTGATCACTAGCATGTTTCCCTTTGATGGGGGTTCATTGATTCTATAAATTCGGGAAAAATAAAAAGAATCCTAAAGCTTTATCTTCCAGAAGCTTCCAGGAATTCTTATAACTATTTACCTTGGATGAAAGTCTCAAATCCTTTCCTAGCATACCTTGAATATTTCACCCCTTAGCCCTTAATATAATCCTTCCATCAAGAGTGGATCTCAAACCTAGGTTACAAAATGGATAATAAATCTCAACTTACCATCCTCTTTTATATATTTGTGGCCATCCAAAAGCTAGGGGTTGGATTTTGGAGATAGATTCTACCCTCATGTTATTGATGGGAGAGTCATTATTCCATGAAATAGGGTGACGTAGAGGTATATTTTGTGGCAAGGAAGGAACAAGTTATCTTGGAGGAGCTCTTATACAAGATAAAATCTTATATTTTTTTGTCACTCTCACCATTTCTATTAATGAAAATATTTCATTGCTTTCATATATGTGATGTTATGATTTCATGTATTTTAATGCCATGTTGATCCATTTAATAAATTAATTATATGATGCTACATGTATGTCATAGATCATTGGCTTCCGTTGTTTGATTGTGTAGTTTCTAATTATAGCGATCAAAACTAGTATTGGAGCATACAATTCAAGAGAGGAGTGAATCATACAACAAATTCGAGGTAGGATTCATCCCATTGTTTATTTACTTTAAGGAAAAATTATCTTTTTTTTTTCTTTCTGTTGTTCTAGACTTGGCCATCAAGTCTAGGGAAGATAATTTTTTCCACATTCATAGATTCTGCATAACATGTGGAATCAAATACATCAAAGAGTGCTCTCAAATTCTTAAGAACAAGATCTATCCACTATCCCCCCTTCTAAAATTTTTTGTCACACTCAGTTATTGTTAGTTGAAACTTTTAACATGTGATATGTCATCTTCAATCTCCAAATGAATGGGTCAAGAGTGGTAAGTTCATTCTCATGTAAGTAAACTCAATTCTCACTAACTTTATCAAATATAGCCTTCATATACCAATAATATATGATGGGTATTGAAAAATACCCAAAAAAATGCACCATATCATGAAACCATGATACATTTCCTCTAGATGAATCTCACCAAATTTAAATGTAATACTCAACATGCCTACAGAGGAGATAAATCACATTCTATAAATAAAAATGACCATATGACACCTCACTTTATATTATTTGGTCTACCTTCTGTTAGATCAAAATATGAAGTAGGGCCCCTCAACATTATATTTTTATATATGTTTTTATGTAAATTGATGTTTTATATTTTTCGAGGTTTCTTACCTTACATAATTTACTTGGATTTCATTTCAAGTGTCTCTGCAACAAGGAGGTATGTTTTTTTCATGAATCCTTCATGTGCCTATAGAGGATTTTTTGGTACAGAGGGTGGCTAAGGTGCTACATCAATTTGTTTAAATGATTTTTTGTTGACTTTTCTATAATTGTAGTATATATATATATATATATATGTGTGTCTGTGTGTGTGTGTGTGTGTCTGTGTGTTCACCCATGAAATATATCATGAGATTGCTTTATAACATGTAGCTCTATTGCTGCTAGATTTGATTATGTTTCCATATGTTCAATCAAATTTTTTTTTAATTAGACTCCCTCTTTTATAAGAAATTTAAGGAGAAGTGGATCAAGGTATTCCCTTTGATACTAATTTAAGTGAGATCTTACAAATTGTTAGCGTAACTTTGTACATACTATACAAATTCAACGTATTATTTTGAAATGTTTATAAGATAAAGACCATCTAAAAATCATCATTCACAAAAATACAAGAGGAGAATCTTTTTGTAAGTTATGCCAGCATTGTGGATGTCATCTATAAATGGTCGATGATAGAATTAGTTTGTTGTATCTCTTATCTGTTTGATGATTTTCCAAATTCCATGATATTCTTGAGTGCTTGCTTTAGATATGGTATAAGCTGATGTGTTCCATTCCCTGTAAATATGGCAAAAAGATATCTTATTAAAATATTTTTTTAGTATAAAAATGTTGTTAAGAATGGGTTGAAATATATCATAGTGACATATATGAGTCTAGTTGAACCATTAGATATCATTCATAGAATATCCAAAGATTTGTAGAGACTGATTGTTTTTTCAATAGTTAAACATAACAACAATTTTAAGGATAAATATTAGGCATATTTATTAGATCCCATGCCCATGGCCATTTGTAGCTAGAAATAAGGACACTCTTGTAGAAAAATAACAACCCATCCCCCACAAACACAATTTTGAAGGGATTCTTTGTCAAAAAATTCCCATCGATAGGAGTGATCAATAACTTCAACAGATTTAATATTAGGAATGTAAGAAAACTTTGAAAATGGAGTAAGGGAATAAATATAAAGAACCTATGCAACTACCTTGTCAAGCGAAGAAGGTAGATCTTAAAAAATAGATTTGTTGATAGCAAGCCAAACTCCCAACCATATGAGAGGGGGGATATTCCTATGTTGATTGAAATTTTTCTGCTCCCACCAAAGTTTCCATGCATCACTGAAGGAGACTCCTTGCCAAGCCTATCCACCATTGATATTGTTCATGCAAATAATCCATACATGCCAAGTGAATGGAAAATTTAGAAACAAATGTCTAAATGATTCATTAACCTTATTACACAAAGCAAACAAGTTAGGTCGTGCCATCCTTCTCTTTTTCAAATTATCCTAAGTGGGGATTTTGTTTTCTAATAAACATCATAGATAAACATGATTTCTTGTATGATATTTGAGCTTTTTAATATTCCTCCACCACCACACAGGCCCCTTAACTATAGTGTGTCTTTCTTATCTATGATTATGACATGTGACCTATTAAATTCCTCAGCATATTCATGCCATTGAATAAAACAAGAGTCTTGAATTTTATTTTTTTAAGCATTGGATCAAAGTTGTGACTAAAAATATGTATGAGCATTATCAATCATCTCCCTAAGAGTGATATTCCCATTATCATTAAGGAATCAAACTAGGTTATGAGGTACGCAACACATTTCCAAGAATCCAATCCATGCATCGACATCAATCCTGCATTTTTCACCATTATCTACTTTCCAAGCAAGGTGATATCGGTTCCTTTAGCTACCAAAATTATATAATATCTTTTACTTATGTGATGTTAATAATATTGTAGTTAGAAGAGCATAAAAAAAACATATTTGAATGCTTAAATAAGAGGAAATATAATGAAGATCAACAAATCAAGAACACGACACATTTGATAACATAGTTCACCCAGTGTGGCTTACGTCTCTGGGCCCGGTGTCAAGATACTAGAGGCCACTTCATATAATGCTGGAAATGATGGTGATGTACATGGAATATTCGTTTTCATAACCAGGAAAATTACCCACAACAAGAGTGGATTGTCTCTCCATCAGAATTTCTCACTAAAAAAGGGCTTCCCTTCAACATGACAAGATAATAAAATCTCAGAATAATGTGGCAAAAAGCATCGCAATCCCATAATAATGTGATAACAATCATCCCTCAATATAGTTTCAAATAGGGATATGATGAATAATACATCATCTCAGTAATAACAAAAGTAAACATAACATGAATACATCATGTACCTCCACTTTTGAATATGGCCGAAAGATGAAAGCCTAACCTGTTGAAACTGACTGCACCACTGAATTTTTGGTGACAAGTCGTGTAAAATCGATTGTCAACTAATCCAATTCTAACACCGTTAAAATCTGGGCATTCGGGAACCTTTTAGATTCCCCATGATTCTTTAGAGATTCCTCACTGTGGGGAGTCTGCAATTATGATGCGCATATGGAGAATATGACCTCACCATCGCGTTCCCTATGAAATTCTGTGAAAAATGACTATAAACTTGATAGCATTATGACACTGCAAAAATTTACCTCCTGGGAAAAAATGTCCAATTTCAGGGTTCCAGTCCTGCATCTAGGCAAGGTTGCTCCTTAGGCATATTTTTTCCTTGTCTATTGTGTCATGGTTCCACCTCGCGGGCTCGACAATCCTCCATCCAAACTAGGCCTACGTTCGGTGCTCTTCTACACCTTTGTTACTATGTTGAATGAAAAGTATGGGTTAAATAATGGTTTAATGGGTGGATGATTTGAAATAGATCTGATCTAATACTGAAGTAGAATTGATTATTTTCCAACACTAATTTGATTGTTAGCTCAATCTATTAGTGTGGAATACTGATGGAAATAAAGTGATTTTATGACTTAAACTAGAACTTAAGAAGCATATTAAACATGAATTTGCAGCAAATAACAGAGATAGAAGACAAAAAACATTGATTATGGAGTTCTGCGTCCCTGGTGGACTACGTCTCCAGGTTCGCTTTCAAGATGGGTGTCTGTTTTATAAAGTATTGATCCAAAGAAGTATTTAAATAGAAAAAATTAGACCAAATGTGCTCGTAGGAACCACTATTCACTCTCAACATAAATCTCTCTCTCCTAGCTTTCCAATTCCTTTCTCCATTCCGAATTCCGCCCTCGGACGACCAAGAAACACTGAAAACAAAATTACCTATCTCTTCCAAGCACTGAATAAAGGTCTTCAAAATCACCCTCCCCCTTCATCTTGATCAAAGATGGTTTTATAATTACTTACATTCAGGTCAAACCTGGGCCAAGAATGGAAATTTGGTTGAGTAGATTAAGGTGATTAGGTGAACAAATGCCTATCGGTGCAATATTATTGAAGCACCTAAGGATAAGGTTCATGGTGGATAACTTTGAAACATAGCGCACAACAAATAAAAACCAAAAATAAAACTATTGGTTATATGTAACCCCAAAATTTTTCCAACAGCGAAGAACAACATACTGCCTTCATGTGACTGCGCTACGGTCTAACCATTGACTGCCACCTCGTGGTCAAGTCCCGACGGCTTCGGAAATTGTGTGGTGACTCCGCGTGTGACAGATTTATGTCTACATGTTCTGATCTATAGTTTCCCAATGGTTTAACTAATGTTGGTTACATTGGCTGCATTCACATGTCACTCTTTCTACCTGACGGTCTCCGTTGTGGTCAAGCTCCTCGCGCAGTTAACTGTGATATGTTTTATTACATATTATCTGCAAGTTTATAACATAGTCTAAAATTTTTTAACATAACTCTGAAAGGTTATAACATTGCGCCATATGGTTTATAACTTTAGGTTCTGGCATAGTTTTAAATCACCATTTGTGTTGGGACTTAAGACTAAGTTCTTTAGATTTAGGACCATATACATTAGGATTATCACCATAATTGAGTACTCTCATTAGAAAAACTGGAGAAACTGAATAAATGAAGATGAACTGGACTTGACTATTGTTGGGTTGTATTCATCACTATCAAATGACTAAATAGTACACATTAATTATCAATCCACGAACAACTTTTTATTCCAATGATACTTGCACTGTTTGTGTCGAAACACCGAACCAAGAGTAATTCCAAAGAAAAGAAATCGTTGCTGAAGGAAATTTTGGAAGTAATTCACTCATGCAGAAATAAAATGATCTACAAGACTAGAATCACACTTCAATTAATATGTTCTAGCGCGCCACACAACGTATCCAGCTGGTGTCTCTAATATCATATGTGTAACAACATACAAAGTATTGAAATTGAAGCAGATATATTGATAGATGAACAGCGGAAATAGCACTCTACTAATACATAAACTGAAATAAAAATACATACACACAACTACTTAATCACCGCAATCCCTACTAAGAAGGAGGACCCTTCCTCCCTAGCAGGGCACAGGTAGAAGAAGAACTTAACGGAAACTAAACTGAATAACGCATGTAATAGCAATAACAGGATAATCTGTATTAGTCTGAGCACAATTGCAGAGAAAATATAATGTTGTTCTTCGCTAACCTTTCAACCTCTAGGGCCAAGAATTATATAGTGGTTACATCTCAAAAAATCAAGGGATAGATCAATCATGATAATCTTATGATTCTCATGCTGATCGAAATAGAATACATATAGTTATAACCACTTCTTAATAAAATTTTTCCTACAAAATTATAGATTACAATCAACTTCTACCCTTGGGCTATTATCCAAAAATACAACTTCTACATCTATCGTAATAAAATCGCAACTATAGTGTATTGGCTAAAGGACAGGTCAGCAATAGGTGTTGATGAGATCCAGTCAATGGTACAATTGTATCAGCAGTTCACCAGTGGGTCTGTAATAGTAGAGTGTAACAACAGTTTGCCGACGAGTCTGTAACAGAAAGGTGTAATAACATCACTTCGTCGTAACAAAACCCTCTTAACTGCTCCTATGGACCTCATGCTTGGGATCTTTGGTGCTATGAATGACATTAGACAACACAAAGACCATAGATCGTTTCCAAAAATTCATCCTCAATTAATCATAAAAATGCAAGATATATCATAATAATTGATGAAATGAGAGAGTAATGAAAATAAAGTGAAACAACACAAGTTAGGATAGAAAGGTAGGAACAATAGGCAAATATAGTCCCATTGGTTATAGTCATGAGGTAAAATAGGGAAAACAAGTGTAGGGAAAGTGTGCAAAATGGGCACCTAACGTCTGCCCCTAACTGAAATACTTGCATGTCCTCATGCAAACTCATCGCTCATGGGAGTATCTCCAGTGCAGGTCAGTGATATCATAAGCACCAGTTGTATATTCATCTGTAGAACTGTACCCCTGATTTTCCATCAACTGCTATACCCAGGATTCCGACTCATACTTACTCAATTAATAATTACTCTGATAATCCTCAATTGGTAGCCAGATCAAAGGAAAGTTGAATCTCAATCCTAACCAATAAGAACCAAGGGATTTTATGATCTATGCATAAGCTAGTACATGTGTAACATCCACCACGAAATTCTGGAATGAAAATGGGTCCCACTTCAGTAGCTAAGCAATGCTGGATTCCATGTGTTTTAAGTACCCAGTCAAGGCTCAAATTTTCATTATTGATAACTGATTGAGGCAGAAGTTCAAAATTATTCTTCTATAAGTAGTAGTTAGTTATTTAATCCCAGGGGTACTCAACATTCTACTGAATTCTCGGCTTAACTCAACATCCTGTCCTAGTTCTGCCCAAACCCACAATGTCATCTTCTCCTCATTAGCCTCCATAGATTTAATGGCCAAATTCCATTCAATATGATTCTTCATGAAGGACACAAAATCTCTCAACTGAAAATATCCCATATAGGAGAATATTTTCACAACCATATACATACTCACATGTTCACAAATAATATTGTGTAAGAATAACTCACACAACAAGCTTTGCTCATTGAAATCTGAGGCACGAAAAACATCTAGAAATGTGAGAGTGGAAGAACATAAATAAGGCCTGTATTCCATAACAACTTTCATTTGGAACAGGAAGTAATGTTCCCATAGAAATATAGGATAGGATGAAGAAGGCCGCCTACAACCCAGTAAATTGAGGGTGAGGTCATGAAGTTTTTTCTTATCTATGGTGAGATCATGAACCTGCTACTATAACAGCAACAATTGTTCCTCCTGCTTCTTTAGAGCTTCCTTCTTCTTATAATTCTCCCATCCTTTCTTCAACCCTTCTTTCATCCATATTTCCTGTAAAGTGTCTATTTCTCTATGATGTTCCTTAAGCAAAATCATCCCCTCCTGAAGGGAGATCTCATCCTGTTTCCACTTTTGTAATTCATAAATTAACAAGATTTTCTCAGAACTCCATCCCGAGATGGGACTCTACGTTCTTCTACATTAAATATCCACATCAATAATGGGTGTAGCAACCTCTAGTACATGGGGTTGTTCCACCTCTACTGCTGGTTCTTGTGTAACAACAGCTTCCTTGGTGGGTTCTTGTGTGTCAGCCCCTTTGTTTCCACCTATGGTAGCCTCTATGTCCATGGTTGTTTCTTCTACAATAGGGGTCGCCTCCAGAGGTTTTTCTGGGTCAGCTTCCAGGTCGTTTATTACAGGAGGCTCTACTTTAACTGTTGGTTCTTGTGTAACAGCAGTATCATAAGCAGGTTCTTGTGTAACAAAATCCTGCTGTTCTGTTTATGTTTCCATTGGGCTCATATTTTCTCTACAGACCTTATATCTTGGTTTTGTTAAGTCTTGAAAACATTTCATGCATATATACATTGGGATTTCCTTCCCCTCAAATAATTATTCTTTAATTCTTCATTTTCCTTTCTTATATTTTTGAGTTCTAAAAACAGGAAATGAGTTTCATCCTTACCTGATGAGGAGGGTTGCCTTTCTTCTTATAATACTTCTTCTTTTGTCTTCTTCCTAGCCATAGGCAAAGTTTCTGTACGTACGCTCACTTTCACTCTTTTTTTTGGCCTTCTATCCCCAATTGGTTCATCAGTAGGCTCTTTCCAAATTCTAACTCTAGAATGCTGAGTTTGGGTGTCCAATTCTGCCTGACTTCCTCCTGAAGTCGTGGTTTGTTTCCCTTGGCTTGTTCTCAACCTCTTTCACTTGAATTCTTCCCAAGTTTTTCCTTGTTGGCCTAGGGCATCCAACACGATTAACTTTATGAGTCTGTGATTAGTCACACATGCCTCCCAATGTGCTATTATTTTTACTGCTGCTACCATATGCTTGATGTTCCCTAACAAATAGAATGGAAGATTATTATTTTGTTGGTATCGAGATGATTAAGAAGAGGAAAGTGATACTTAAACACTATCATGAATCTTCCATCACAAGTGATATATTTAATTAAACCCAAGGACATATTCCCAAGGATGAGGATGTGACAACCTGTCAATCCCTCTCCCTTTCTTCTCCAATTTTTCTTCTCCTTCTAGGAAGTCTTCTTTCAAGGAGGGGTCATTGATTTTTATGTTAAACCACCTCTATCACTCTACTAGCAATGAATTTATCTGGGAAGTTACCTCTTCAGTCACCTCAACTTGCATGCCCCTTACTCGGGTTTGATTATTGTTCAAATTCTGAGAAAATTCAAATGCCACCACCTCGTCTGAGCCTTCAAGCTTCTAGAAATACTCAATCCATATGGCATCTCTGAATATATGGTAGGCTTCTCGAAAATTCTACAAGGAATCCATAGAATCTGGCTCATGCCTGATCGCTGCTCCACCCATATTTGTTGTCTGTTTCTAAATTTGCTTCTTGCTGCTCAGCCCCACTGTAATTTCACTACATTTCTGAATTCACTTCTTGCTTCTCAGCCCCACTGTAATATCACTGTGTTTCTAAATTTCCTGCTTCTCGACGTCTCTGCTTATCTCAATTGACAAGTTTAAAATGAGGATGCAAGGTTTCAGTCGAGGAGGTTGATGGGAGGTGACAAATTTTATGGATTATCGAATCGTACCTCACACTAATATTCATAAATGTCTCGTTATGGAAAGTAATGGGATCTAGTACACATGCTCTTTTCCAACCAGATACGGTCATCATTGGCAATTGTGTTATTAATTGGGTGCATGCGGATTTGATAAAGGTTTATGAATACAGCTTTTTGCAATGATTTCAAGACATATCCCCTCCCCCACCTTAATGGTGACGGCCGCCCACGACCGTCATGGGAATATCGTTACTTCTGCCAATTAATCACCAAATCATAAATGATAACATTTACCTTTTGAATGACATACGTGAGGTGGCATGGAGGAAGATTTCGAATTGGCAGTGTTCTGCTTGCAGTGCTCGTGTTGTTGCATTTGGCTGGCACGATTATTGTTGTTATGGAATGAAACATAGGAAACAGTGTTCGTGGCTGCCGGTTGTTACATGTGTAACATCCAAGACAGCCCTTAGATTATTCTTCAAAAAACATAATAATCAACAGAAATTGGTACAAAAAATAAAATTACATGAATACCATCATCCTATAAAATAGATCAAAAAGGGAAGATGATGTTTTAGGAAGAAAAACATGGGTGTAACAGCCACCACAAGAGTGGTTTTCAACTGTTACCAACTGTCTAAATGCCCCCCAAAAAGGGGTTTTCACAGTTAGATTTATTCTTTTTCTTTTTCTTTATATATATATATATATATATATATATATATATATATATATATATATATATATATTAAATAGGTGTAAAAGCTGCCACAAAGGTGGTTTTCAATTGCTGCACTTATTGGAATTTCAATTTTAAGGTTGCATAGGAGAATGTTCCCTAGTTGTCGTAACATGAATATTAGATCTGCGAAAATGTTGAAAAATGATTCCTTTGAAGTGGGTTGATGATATAACCTTAGACGGTGCCCATTAACTAGTAACGATTTCTTAGCACTATCAATGGTGACTAGTTGTACGGTCCCATTGTCAAATATCGTGTCCACTTCGTAAGGACCTAGCCATATGGTGTAGAGTGTCCCTTTGAAATATTTGAACCTTGAATCATACAAAATATCACAATCTCCTTTCTAGAAATTATTCTTCCTAATAAACCCATCATGCCATCTAGCTCTTTGCTACTGAATGATCTTTGCCTGTTGAATGGCAACCAACCATTTCTCTTCCAACTCATTGAGTTGGTTCAGTCTTTGTGTCTGTGCCGTACTCAAATCCAGATCGACCTGCAATGTTTTTCTTAATGTATTTATTTCAAAATCTATGGGGAATAAAGGATATCTAAAATAGTAATATCAAATTCTTGTAACAGCAATAACCATCGTGTAACTCTACCATTAGTAACAGGATTTTTCATCAAAAATCGAATTGCAACATGGTCAATGTGTACAAATACTTGGTACCTGGTGATGCAATGCCGTAATTTGTTGATATCATGCACTACTACTAGGAATTTCTTCTCAGTAATAGTGTAGTTGAGTTCTGCTGGAGTTAAGTTCTTGATGATGTAATAAATGGCATAAGGTTTCTTCTGCTCCAACTGCCCCAAAAAAACACCCACAGCCATGTCAGATGCGTCCGTAGCAATATGAAATGGCAGTTCCCAATTTGGTCCTCTTAAAATAGATGCTGATGTTACACAATTTTCAACTTTAAAAAGGCCCGTTCACACTTCCCTTTCCACACAAATTCCACATCTTTCATGAGTAATGAAAATAGAGGAGATGCAATATTTGAAAATTTTTCTATGAATATCCTATAGTATAATTCATGTCCCAAAAAACTACATACCTCTTTTGGAGTCTTGGGAGTCAGGATTTTCGAAATTACCTCATTTTTTTTAGGATCTACCTTGATTCCATCTGCCAAAATGAAATGTCCCAACACAATTCCCTTGGTCATCATCATGTGGCATTTTTCTGTACTGAGAGAAACATTACTTTGTTCACAATGTTCCAACACTTTTTCCAAGTTAGCTAATGTTGTCTCAAAGGAATCCCCAGAGGGTGTAAAATCATCCATAAATATTTCAAGACAGTCATTCAAAATATCAGAAAAAATACCTAATATTTCCCTTTGAAAGGTTGTCGGTGCATTACAGAGGCCAAAGGGAAGGGCTCTGTATCCAAAAGTACCCCATGGGAAAGTGAAAGTTGTCGTGTATTGATCTTCTGGGGTAATATGTATTTTATTATAGCCACTATATCTGTCTAGAAATTAAAAGAAATTTTTTCCCAAAAGAGTATCCAAGACCTGATTAATGAATGGTAAAGGAAAATGGTCCTTTTGAGTGGCCTTGTTAAGCTCTCTATAGTCAACACAGACTCTCCATTTGCCATTCTTTTTTGGAACTATGACAAGTGGAGACACCCACTGGCTGTCATAAATGGGGTAGATGAAATTAGCATTAAGGATTTTTTGTAGTTCCTCTTTCACTATCTCCTTAAGTGCGGGGTTCATTCGGTGCTGAGGTTATCTAACTGGTTTGCATTCCTCTTTAAGGTAAATGCAGTGAGTGCATAGGCCAGGATGGATTCCTTTCATATCTGTATAGTCCCATGCAAATTCATTTTGTATGTATGTAACAGCTGTATCAAAAATCTTTTTTTGTTCAGCAGTCAAGTTAGGATTGATGTTTAAACAATTTCTAGGTTCGATTTCAATGGGACTGCTGATAGTATGCGGAGTTGTTTTCAAATATTCAATAATTGCATCATACACCTTATCTTATTCTCCCAAATCTCTAATGGAGGTTGTTATCACTCAGAAAAAATGAAGCATCATTTGCAAAGTCCTAGAGGTTCATGTGTAAAAGGTAGGGTTATAGCATTCATTTTTCATTACTTGGTCAAGGAAAAATTTTAATTTTTCTTATTAAGCCTATCCTAAGGTCTAAACCCACCCTCTTTCAAATCCCATCATGTCACATCAATCATAATTTTCTGAAATTTTTCATTTTCTAAGGCTTTAGCACCAAAAGGGTCGTTTTAGCCAAGAAACCACACTTTCATAGTGAAATACATAGAAAAATTGCACTTTTCGCTACGAAATTGCTAATACTTTCGTAGCGAAAATGCCTAGAAATACACTAGGAATACTATGAAAGTAAGGTTTCCTATTTGTCATGTCAAATTAGCTATTAGGTGACAGAAAATGATTTGAAAAGGATGAGTTAGATTCCATTTGAGTTAGTTAGGGTAAATATCAAGGTACATAGTTAGGGTTGAAATCATCATCACCATTTTAAGCATGTATCAGTCATCATTATGATATGAGTGGTCATCAAACTTCAAAATATTTCCAAATTGAGTTATTTGTCATTCTTCATTTCTTCTTTGCATGTTTTTGAGCTCTAGAGATCTATTTCATTGAGGCCAAGCTGTAGCTGGTTTCTTTCAAAGGATTACAGATACCACTAATCAAGCGAAGAAGAGAATTATCAAGCGAGGAAGAGAAGACTTCAAATAACCATGGCTACAAAAATGAAGAACAATAAAGGTGGCCAATGTTTCAGATATGAGCCATCAGATATGAACCTGATAAATGAAGACCCAACAGTTGTAGAAATATTGATAAGGTCAGGATGTTTATAGTTTTTTGAAAGATTACAAGGCTACCATGTACAGGTTTCCAAAGAATTTTCCCTAAACTTCAGTGGAACAACTACTAAAGTGGGGATTTTGAATCTCACTATTACACTAGATATCATTGCAGCAGCAACAAGGATTCTAGGAGGACAAGAAAAATGGTTCAAAGGGTTCAAATTCAGCATGGAGGAATGCAAAGATTTTATCAAGCCATAAAGCAGTGAAGTTGACCTTACAAATTCCATTCCAAGGAGCTGCATGAAGGAAAATTTCTCAAAGATACTACTCATTATCCAGAAATATTTCACATGTGAACGGAGATATCATAAAGTATATTCTTACCACTTCAAGCTTCTCCTTCACTTTGTTGGTAAGATAGCTCTTGATATTCCTTTCTATTTACACAGAAGTTTAGCAAAAATGGCAGATAAAGTCCAAGAAAAATATGAAGGAGGTTAAACATCACTTTTTCATCATGGCTTAATAAAATTGTTGGTTTTAGATGAGTTACAAAGACGAGGTAGAGATTGGTCTTCATTTCTGTTTGTTATTGGCTATGAAATGGATACACTTACCCTTAAGAGAAGTCCTAGACCTAGAGGGATATCATCACCTTTAGTGGCAGAACAAAGTGAACCAGTAGGGGCAAAGTAAGGTGAACCAAACATGATGGAAACAAAGCAGTTGGAGAGATTTGATACACCTATTGTTCCACTTACATAAAAAAAGTCAACTATGATCAAACCTGCAAAACAAGCGCAAGATGTGAGTAAACAAAGTGGAAAAAGGATAACAAGGATCCAAACAGTAGCTAAAGGAAATTTAGAATACATAATACATGTCATTGATATTGAAGAGACTCCTACAGTCCAAGATGATCATATAGATGAAGGTGGACAGAAAATCAAGAAAGCTAAATCTTAAAAGAAACTAGAGTTTGAAGGTGAGGATGCAAGTTTTATGTTTTGGGCTAGGAAGCCCATGACAATGCATGCTATAGAAATTTTGGAGAGTAGAAAATAAGTTCATCTAGCCACTAACGTTGTCCAGCCACCACAAGACATTATTGATTTTTCATTACCTGCAGAAAAAGATCCAGTTAGCAAGCCAAAGAAAGGAAAGGATAGAGTAACTGAAAAAAACAGAGTTTGAACTCCTTGAAGAACAACTGAAGTTAGCTAACCATGAAATTTCAGTTATGAAGAAGGAGGCAAGGAAACACAATGTCCAAAAGTTTTAGTTTGAAAATATGAAAGAGGTTTGGGAAGAGAAGGTTGACAATGTATCAAAGACCCTAGACAATGCACAACAGTTAATCAAATGGACTATGCCATTGAGAAAAAAGGTGAAACATGTCAGAAGAATGAAATTGCATTTTAAATCTACCAACATAAAGTTTAAATATCAAGTTAGAGGCCTCCAAGAACAGCTTTAACTAATCCATGAGGAGTTGGAGAAGAAGGGCCTACAAATGATAGTAGCTGAGAAGCCAATAGCTCAACTCATCATCAATGAGGAAGAAACACCTCAAGACTCTTAATTTAGGCTAGTTTATATTTTGTAAGGTAAATTTCATGTTGGAAACAATTTTTTTGCAGCTGGTAGATACATTTTTGAAGACATACAAAAATCTGGAATTTACACAGTTTTCCGCAGTTTTGTAGCGTTTCCTAGGCTTGAAGCAAGGAAAACGCTACGAAACCACCTGTAGCTTTTTTTTTTTTTGAAAAACCACTTTTGGTAACTTTAAAAAGGAGGAAATGATAGGAAGGAGGTGTCATGACATGATGAAGACCTTGCAAGAGAAAAGAAGAAAAATTCTGATGGAAAAGGTCATTTTTTGTATGCTACGAAAGTATGCTACAAAACTATCATACTTTTGTAGCGTGCTATTTTGAAGGTGTATGAGCAGGTTTTTGTGCAGTTTTGGATAGGTGGATACTTTCAAAGAGTCAAGGGACTTTTCCAACAATCATCCAATACTTTAGTACCATCAGATGAAGACAACTCATTAGCCAAACCATTCGTTGAAGATAAAGACCAATTTTCCTGAAATATAGGGTTTGTTTCTAGATTCTGAGGAGGGTAATTATGATGTAATTTAGTGATGAGTTCCATCACAAAATATTAGAACATGTGAAGCATTAGTTTTCAAATATGTAACTATTTTAAGAGATAAGGTAGTTAATGTAATAAGTAGCAGTTTGAGTCTTATTAGGAAAACGACTGTTTCATAGTGTAGCTATCATTTTCTCATTAAAGAACGTGTTTTCCTGTTATGCAAGGTGTCATTACGAAAATTTCGATGAATCTAGCCAAGACGCAGATCATCTCTCATGTAACAATTCTATTAAAGGGTAGATATTCGAATTTGTAAAGGGTTGGAGATTTTTTGGCAATACTGCAGCTTTATGTAATTTGACTATTTTCAGTAATACAAAGGACTTTTACTTGACCAACCTGAGATTCTCATGGAGTTTTTAGTGCTTACTTGATCTATAATTTCTCTATGTACCATTTGCAGTAGTTTTCATCTTTAGTACTCAGAATTCATAGGTGTATGCTTTGACTTCCTTTATTGATAAATTGGCTGTGTTATTTCATGTTTCATGTGTGATTTACCTCTGCTAAAAACTCTTACTTTCCTCAGCTTCCATGTCAAGTGAACTTACCACTGAAATATTGAATTTGTTGACTTCATAATCCCAATGATTTCAAACTTGTAATCTTTTCAACCTACACACATCACAAGAAAGTTATTTTTCAGGTAGAGTTAGCCATCTAGTTTTATCATAATCAAATATAATTAACCCCTTTTGAGAGAGCCCTCTTAGACTAAAGAGACTAAGATTTAGTCACAAGTTGGTTTGAAACAATTACATGAAGTTATTTGATTAGCATCCAATCAAGTGAAATTTTGTGATAACAGAGGCAACAAGGAGTGAATTACTAATAAAACCATTAATGATATCATCCTCTATTTGATCCTTAAAGTATTTTGCTTTTCCAATTATGAGAAGAGGTAGGGAAATATCAGATTTAGGTGCAAATTTATCCCACCAAGGACTACTAGAATCCATATGAGGTTTTTCTGGAGGATAAAGATTCATGTTCTGAGTAGCCTGTCTATATGAGATCACCATAGATCCAGACATAAATCCAATATATGCATCTGCAGTGGCCAGCCATGGTCTTCCCAAGATCAAAGGATGAGCCCCTAGGTTGAATTTGGTTTGTAAAATAAGAAAGTCAACCGGATAGTTCTAGGGAGCCACAGTGATAACTACATTTTCTATCATTCCCTCGGGCTTGAAATGGGACCTATATACTAATTCAAGCACTGTGGTTGTAGGCCTAAGTCTATGAAGTTCTAGAGAGATGAAGAGGCCTTTAGTGATGACATTAATATCCGCCCCTAGATCAATAAAATTATTGGTTATGGGATGATTGTCAATATGGACAGTCACTGCAAGGTTCCCTGGGTCATTATATTTAGTAAACAAAGGTTGATCAATCATAAGATCGAATAATTTCTCCATGACAAGGATAGTAGCAAGGTATTTAGGTTTCCTTCTAGGTATTTTGATGCACAGATCCCTCACTGTTTTAGCATAGATAGGCGCTTCTTTAAGAGCTTGTAACAACACAATCCGCACATACAAATTTTGCAGTTCCTTGAGGAATTCAGATTCAGGATGTGAGAGCAACCCAATTTTAGTTAATCATTGAGGGTATGGAGGATTCTGAATGCTAACAGCTAAGTCAGCTATCACAAATGCACCAGCCTTGCTCGGATTAGTTGTTGTAGGAACAACAAGTCCTCCTGAACTGGCTACTACAGATGTAACAACAGGTGTTGTATTAGTTGTTACATGTGTAACAATTGCCTCAAAATCGTCTGTATCCTTTCTAGGTGATTCACATTCTTTGGTAATAATGGGAGTGTGTTTATATTTGATTATTTTCCCTTATCGAAGCTGAACCTCATTAAGTCCAATAGGAGTAATAAGATAATTCTAGAGGGTAACTGGAGGATCCATGCTCTAGGCTGCCTTATTATTTGTGTTATCACTCATAATTTTGTGAGTCATTACTTGAAATAGTCATACAGTTCACTCCTCAAAAGGGTAAGGTATCTTTAAAAAATTTTCAAATTGGCATAGGAAATTTCATTTTTTATATTTAACCTATCCTAAGTTTCAAGACCACCCTCATTTAATCTCAAAATCACCTCCATATAGGTCACATCATGTCTCATCAGTCATCATTTGCTGTTAGTTTTCATTTCCCAAGAATTTAAATCCAAAAAGGTCACTTTAGCTAATAATCCGTACTTTCATAGCAAAACTGCCCAGAAATACACTAACTACGCTACGAAAAGAGGGTTTTTTGTTTTCAGAATGCAGAATTTTCCTGTTTTATACATGTTTTTAGAATTCCAATTTTGGACAATTGGACATGTTTTTCGAAAAAACAAGAGGGATTTTTCTTAAAGACATAATTACCTACAAAAACCTCCTTCAGTTTTGCAATATCTATCAAGGATAGGGAGAAAAGAGCTCATCTTTGAACCCTATGCTGGGCACCAAATCTGGCTACCTTTCTGACCATTTTTATCATCCTTTTTGATCCTTTTGTGTTTAATTACCTACATTTGCTATGCTAACTTATGAGGTAAATACTCCTAGATTGTCCAATTGGAATATTTTAATTAATGAAGTAAAGTCACGGAGTCTTACCTATTTGCGACACTAAGATGTGTGCTTGATTGCAGTTTGGAGAACAGGAACCCTCGCTCCAGCGATTTTGCAATAGATCTGGTAACGGTCAGGTAAAGGGAGATCACGCAGCCAGAGTCATGATTCTTTGGATATATTCTTGGCCTTTGTTCTATTCTGGACAGCTAATGTTTGCGCTGTTCCAACTGCTATGTATTTCCAAATGCATGATTGCCACATTCCAGGGAAATCTGTTATTCTCTTGTGCTGTGTATAAAATTGATATTGTTCCCGTAAATGGGGGTTCCCGAAGGGAGATTTTAATCACATTTTATAGATTAATAAAATACTTCTATTTGTTCTGTTCTAAAGCATTTTGTGACTAACGCAACCCTGATCAGAGAGCTGGGCCCGCTCTTCTGATCAGGCGTTGCGTCTGGGTGTGTGTGAGTTGTTTCCTTGTTTTGGTTATTGTTATTATTCGTTACTGTTAAGATTGTTTTGAGTTCAGAATTTGATTTCATATTACAGATTTTTGTTGAATCTTAATTATAAACCCTTGGTTGAACGGATTATGTGTTTGTTCCTGCATATACCTTGCACGTTTCCTTGAAAGGATACGCTCCCGGATCGATAAAATTAATGTTGGATTAGGGTGGATAAATCATTCTTACCTGGACACCAAAATTTTGGCATCGTTGTCGAGGAGGAGAACAAGATGCAAGCGACGATTCGAACCAACCAGAGCGTCAATTTGTCGTCTCGGGGAGAGATCGAGATTTCTCACTCTGCTTCAGGTCCTGAGCGTAGGTTTTGATTTTTTTTTGTTTATTTCTGTTTCTATTTTGGATTTAGGGCCATCTTCTTGTCCTAGGGAGGGAGGAGTCTTTTGACGCCCTGCTCCAGGCCCTGAGTGGATTTAATTATTTTCTTTAAATTGTCATGTGTTTTTTTGTGGGGAACCCTTAGCTTTGCCCTGGGGATGGAGGAGTCTTTTAACACCCTGCTTTATTTCTGGGAGTATTAGGTCTTCCCATGGATTATGTTTTTTTGGTTCTTGTCCCAGGGAGGGAGGAGTTCTTTAATGCCCTACTCTGGGCTTGAAATCCTAGCTTTTTGTTTTGTTGTCTTTCCTTTCTTTTTGCGAACTCTTTTATCTTGGGGAAGGAATGGTCATTTGACACCTTACTCCAAGATTGGAGAATTGTAGGTTCATATACAGACCTTCCATCATATCAATTTTTTTATGAACAAAGAACCAAATAAGAGGGGCAAAGTGAGAGCCCCAGAAAGGGGAAGACCAGATCTGGGAAGAAAAACTTATATTCAGTAGATTATAGAAAAGGTAGAGTCTGAAGCATATTCTCACGCAGCTGCAAGGCCAGGGGCTAGGAGAGTGAAGTTCAAGGGACAGTCAGTGGATCAACCCGTGCAGGCCATGATATCCCTTGGTGATTTGGTACAACAAGGTCCTCCAGCAGTAGAAGAGATAATTAGCAGTGGACTGGACCGAGAGGACCTTGTGTTGGTATTAGCAGAGGAAGAAATTTCAATTAGAACATTGACGGAGTCAGAATTCTCTAGTAAGGGAAATGAAGTTGTAGCCAAGGGATTAAACCATCAGGACATAGGGAGGAGAAACGTGGGGATATTGGTATCACCAAGAGACCGGGGAAGTGCCACTAAAGTAACTCACATTTTAGTAGTGAGGAGTCCTCGACCATCCTCCACAAAGCCTGTTGAAATCCCCAACGATTATTAGAATATATTTATGGCTCCCACAACCTCCACTATCAAATTTCACATTGGGAATTTGGGAGTTGGCACGCCTACAAAGCCTATCGCATTAGCAGCCTTACCGAACTTCCATGGGCTTTTTTCAGAGGATCTCGACACATTTCTATTTGAGTTCGATATAGTGTGCCGGGGGTATGATTACACGAAAGATGCCTAGAAGTTAAAAAATTTCCTTCTACACTAAAAGGGACAACTCTGCGATGGTTTATGGGCCTTGGAGGAAAATCCATTTCCACATGGAATGATATGCAAACAACTTTTCTGGAAAAATACCAGGATTACTGCAAATCCCGGAACGTCAAGGAGGAGCTTTTCAAGTTCATACAGAAAGAAGATGAAAGTTTGGATATTGTGAGGAGAGGTTTAAATACCTCTTACAGAGGTTAGGTCATTCCGATTTGGATAAGGAAATTTTGAAGGTTATTCTCCTTTGATCCTTTTGAGAGGACTCAATGGAATTGTTGAATATTGTGGGAAAGGGAGACATCTCCAAGGAAACCTTTGAAGGTATTTGCGACTTGTGTATCCAGTGCTCGATGGGGCTTGCAAGAAACATATTAGGGATTCGTTTAGTAAAAGGATCCGGTGGGGGTGTTACGAAAGTGGAAATCGGGAACCTGCTAGACAACTTAAGGATGGATATTCTCAGTACCCTGTCAACACAAATGGACACTTTGCAAGTAAAGCAGAAGCAACTAGAACTAGATAGGAGCATGGTAATATTTTTCCCGAAGTGAAAAAAGAATCATCTGGAAAGGGAATGCCCATTAAACTCCATAGAAAAATGTGACATCCATGAGCTGAATCATGTAACAAGCTCATGCCCTTCCTTTTCGGGCTTGAAAGCGATGTTTCAAGGAGCAGGGGAGGACACGAAGAAATTGTACCTTATGGGTGCCAGGAAGCCGTGGCAACTTCGACCACCGATGGGAAATCAAGGTATGTATCCAGATCCATCTCAGTATTTCAATAGCTATAACATGAATCCTCAAACCATGGCTTTTCCCCCTATGTGGCTGCAATACCAGTACCCACTATGGTAGCAATGGAACCCTCAAGCCAGTATGAGCTCACCATGGGCTCCAACTTGGAGAGGACCCTCTTTAGGGCAGTTTCCTCAATAGATGCCACAGCAGCAACTCCAATTACCCTCCAATGTGCCTCCTGGTAATTAACCTGTCCATCCTCAGCTTCCAATGCAGCCTAATCCTAATCGCAATAATAAAGGATCCCATCAAGCTGATTTTCTCAACCTGCCTTCGTATAGTATCTCTACTGCAGAGCTATATGAAATGAGTTTGTGATCAGGTCGAATAGTCAATACACAACCCCCTCCGGTCATCATTGAACAACCTGATAATGAAGAAAGAGAGGCACAAATGACCAGTAGAGAGCCAAAACAAGTTGTTAAAAACCATATGCCTCTTGCAAAACAACATCAATCTGAACCACCGTACCCAGAGAGATTGATTATAAGTAAACCAAGACCACAAGTTGAATTTGATTTATTAGGAAAATTTCATAATTTATTTGTTAAAATTCCCTTGTTACAAGCCATGAAGGATGTGCCAATTTATGTAAAGACTCTTAGGGAATATTTCTCAAAGAAACCTGTGAAGTAAACTAAAGACCCCCTCGCTATACATGTTATGGGAAAATTATCGGACTTCATGATGGGAAAATCAATACCATTGAAATATGAAAATCAATATCTCATGAAATATGGACTTCATGAGACCTGGGCGTTGCCATCAATGTCATCACTACTGAAACCATGCATACATTAGGCCTTCAAAATTTGAAGCATACACCTACAGTGTTGGAATTGGCAGATCGATATATAGTTAAACCTGTAGGGAAGTTGGAGGATGTGACAATTTCAGTAGATGCATGGCATTACCCCATAGATTTCCTGGTATTGCATACACAGTCTTCAATGGGTGGTCACCCCTTAATTTTGGGTAGGCCATGGCTGGCTACTGCAGACGCTTATATTGGGTGTCGTTCAAGAAATATGGTTATCTCTAATGGGCATAACACCAAGAACTTGGTACTATACCCACCTGCAGAACTAGATGCACCTAAAAGGTCAGGAGACGGTAAGAATGTTGTATCTATGATAGAGGTCGAAGATGAAGAAGTGAGACCGTTCCTTACTATCGGGCAGGCCCTTCAGTTGAAGATGGAATCAGAAGATGATGTGATTACTTCCTTCATGAATGATCTTTGTTCCATTTCAAAGTCAAATCAGCAGGTCCTAGAATCCATCCTAAGCTGTGAAACTCAGGAAGTTATTGAAACAACGGAAGAATTAGAGGAAGATGTTGATGCACCTCATGAAAGTGTTCAAGTGGAGATAGAACTAGGGAAAACTCTGAATATTAATCCAGGTCTGTCAGAATCCCAGAAGAAGCGGCTGGTAGATGTTCTTCAGAAGCATAAGGAAGCTTTTTCCTGCGATTATTCAGATATGAAGGGGATCCCTGCCAACTTATGCACCCATCACATATATATCAAGGAAGATTGCATTCCTATAAGACAACCTCAGAGAAGGATGAATCCTGCATTGAAAAAAATTGTGAAAGAAGAGCTTCAGAAATTATTGGATGTGGGTTTTATCTACCCTATCTCAGACAGCCAATGGGTCTTGCCATTGGTAATGGTCCCCAAGAAGAATGGTAAATGGCAGATCTGCATGGACTATCGAGATTTAAATAAGGCAACGCAGAAGGATCACTCCCCCCTGCCATTTATCGATCAAGTTTTAGACACACTGGCTGGAAAGAAACTTTTCTCATTTCTCGATGGGTTTAGTGGATATAATCAAATCCAAATCGCTCTTAAAGACCAGGACAAGACCACTTTCACATGCCCCTGGGGAACATTCACATACCGGGTCCTTCATTTTGGCCTGTGCAATGCCCCTGCAACATTTGAGAGGGAAATTATGGGAATCTTCTCTGATTTGATAGATGATGGTGTTGAAATTTATATGGACGATTTCACTCCATATGGAGACTCATTCTTAGAGGGGCTAAAAAATTTAGAAAAATTTCTTGAAATATGTATACAAGCTATGTTTCCCTGAGTACAGTAAAGTGTCACATGATGATGGAAAAGGGAATTGTTCTGGGACATTTTCTTTCAGCTGAAGGAATTAGGATGGACCTAGCAAAGATAAAGGTAATTATGCACTTTCCAACACCTAAAACACCCACATAGATACGTAGTTTCATTGTTTGTGTTGGTTATTATAGGCGTTTCATAGAAAATTTTGCAAAGTAGCACACCCACTATTTCAATTACGAACAAAAGACTCAGAATTTGTGTGGTCATATGACTGTGATGCAGCCTTCATAAGAATTAAATAATTAGTCTGAAATGCCCCAATTCTTAGAGGACCATACTGGGCGTTACCTTTCCACATTCATACAGATGCTTCCCAAACAACAATTGGTGCAGTACTGGGACAACAGGAGGATAAAGTACCTTACACAGTCTACTATGTTAGTAAGAATTTGGCCCCTGCTGAATTAAACTACACGGTGACTGAGAAAGAGTTCCTTGCTATATTTTATGCCATCAATAAGTTCTGGCATTATATTACTGGGTATTCTACTTTTGTGCATAATGATCATGCAGCCATCAGGTATTTAATGAACAAACCTGTTACCCCTGGTCGTGTTACAAGGTGGTTGTTGCTACTACAGGAATTTGATATTACTATAGTAGATAAAACAGGGAAGGATAACATGGTTGCAGATTTCTTGTCTAGGACAGAACATGATGGTAAGAATACACCAGTTGAAGATAATTTCCTAGATGAGCATCTTTTTGCAGTTTCTGCTAACACTCTGTGGTATGCAGATATTGCTAATTATCTTGCTATAGGTGAGGTGCCTCATCACTTGTCCTAAAAGGAGCAAAGGAAGATCATTCACCAGAATACCTATTATTCGTGGATGGCAGGATATCTCTTCCATACAAGGATTGACCAACAGATTCAGCATTGTGTGGCAAAGGATGATATATATGAGATCTTAAAGGCTGCACATGATAGACCCTATGGAGGAAATTTTGCAGACAAAAGGACAGGTCATAAAGTGCTGCAAATGGGATATTATTGGCCCTCCATCTTTCATGATGCTCAGGATTATATTCGAAGGTGTGATAGCTGTCAGCGGATGGGAAAACTTGGGAAAGTAGATGAAATGCCCCTTCAACCATAGATAGTCCTTGAACTATTTGAGAAATGGGCCATTGATTTCGTTGGACCCTTTAACCCACCTTCTCATCAGAAAGCTTACATCCTAGTTTGTACCGATTATGTAACCAAATGGGTGGAAGCTAGAGCATTCATGAGAGCAACAGAGTAAGTAGTGGAAGATTTCCTTTTTGAATAAATATTTACTCAATATGGGACTCCCAGAGAAATTGTATCAGACGGAGGATCACATTTCACATCCCATATGATAGAGAAAGTTATGCAGAAATACGAGGTCAAACATAGAGTAACAACCCCCTATCATCCACAGGCGAATGGGTAAGTAGAGAGTACAAATAAGGTATTGGAAAATATCTTGACAAAGACAGTAGCAAGTCATCATCGGGATTGGGCACAAAAACTTCCAGAAACTTTATGGGCCTATAGGACAACATGGCAGAACACAACGGGGTTTTCTCCATTTGAATTATTTTATGGGAAATCCCCCTTATTTCCGGTATAATTTGAAATTAGCACACTCAGAACAGCTCTGGAAGTAGGTTTAGATCTATTAGAAGCACAGAAACACCGACTGGAATAGCTAAATGAGTTAGATGAGATTTGATCAGTAGTTGTCCAGAGAACTACTGTTGTTCAATATTAGAGAATGAAATGGCATGATAAATTCATCAAAACTAAGGTGTTTCATGAATGGGATTGGGTGTTACTGTATGACTCCCGATTTAAGGATTTCAAAGGCAAGCTTCGTACTTGTTGGATGGGACCATATCAAGTGGACGTAGTGTTCAAAAATGGGACAGTTAGATTAATTACAATTGATGAGTATCAGACCACCTTTGTGGTGAATGGACACCGTCTAAAATTATACCATCGTCCAGCTTCTAAAGATGCCTTTGTTTAAAACCTTTCAGATTCAGCTGATCTAATGGTTATTGCAATAGAAGACACTCTCACTCTTCCTTAAAAAATAAAATAAAATAAAATAAAATAAAATAATAAAATAAATATCTAAAAAAAAAAAAAATGATGATAAAATGTGGTTATTACTTACGTGTTTGTATTTTGCAGGAATAATAACGAAATATGACCAGGAGGAAAGTAAAATTCGGTGTGTTACCCCATCAGTGCTGCTATAGAGATATTTTGTTTCACTGATGCTGATACTCTACAACTGCTGCTACTCTGTAAATGTTGTTACTCTGTAGCTGTTGTTACTCTGTAGCCGCCATTACTCTGAATTTGTTGCTACAGTGTCGATGTTGTTACTCTGAAGTTGCTGCTACACTACCAATGTTGTTACTTCGAAGTTACTGCTACACTGCTAATGTTGTTACTTTGAAGTTGCTGCTACATTGCCGATGCTGTTACTCCGAAGTTGCTACTACACTGCTGATGCTGTTACTCCGAAGTTGCTGCTACACTGCCGATGCGGTTACTCCAAAGTTGTTGTTACTCTGAAGTTGCTGCTACACTGAAGTTGTTGTTACACTAAAGTTGTTGTTACACTGCAGTTGTTGTTACTCTGCAATTGTCGTTACTCCGTAGCTATCGTTACTCTGTAGTTGCTGTTACTCCATAGCTTCCGTTACTCACTGTTCATGTTATTCACTAACGTCATTATCTACTATGCTATTACTACAACGGATATTTTTGTTGTTACTCCACTTTAAGGTAAGTCTGTAGGTACGTCTCCGTTGATTTTATGGATTTAATTAAATATTTCAAAAGGATGGTCAAATGTGCCGAGGACGGTCATCATTTAGTTGGTGGGAGGGAACCGTCATAATGAATGACGACGTACTTCGTAAAGTTATTTATGACACATGATTCTCACCAAACCCAATTTAATGATTTCAAGTACGTTGTAATTATACCATATGAGTTGGAATGCATACTCGTATGCACAAAAGCCATATTAGTCATCTCCCAACATGCGGCATTAAATCTTGAGAATATCTAACAGCAATACCATAATCTGTCATTACTCCCAAAGCATACTAGTACTGTTTATCCATTATATTCGAAAGTGGCCATGAAGTTATTTCAGTTACTAACAATTTGGAGCCCTATCACTACCCCCTGCTAGCTAACTATAGCCGTCGTGCTGACTCCACCTCTGCAGCAATGGGTGGTCGATCTGTGTGACATGAACCTGAGGATTCAATGAGAATTTGGAGAAATCGGGAGGTATGACGAGTATTTGAAAATGCAGGTTGGGATGTTTACTTGAACAGGCTGAATAGATGGGATGAATAAATCTCGATGGAATTCGCATTGAATCTGGAAGGAGCTTCTCGGGTTCGTGGAATCGAAATTCCAGTGACAAAAGAAACCAAAGCAGAAGTCAGTGGATTTCCACAAGGCAGAGAACGCTGATTTTCAAGAAGAACACCCCTTCCAGAGCTCCCCATAGCTTTTCTGCAAGCTGGAGAAAGTATTACGCAGAAGGGTCGGGGATACGACAGAGATTCATTACCTCGTCCATGGGGAGAGGTTGCAGAGGTTGTTATAAAATATATGACATGTGAAGGAATATATTCTACTATCTTCAAATATCACCTCCACATTTTGGCTCATCTGCGATTTCCACAAGCAGAGGCCTTCTCAATGAATGCGCCCTATTTTCTATTAAGGAGCCTTTAATTGATGGAAAATTTGGCTCAGGGGGCGTGACAGGTGTTGGCAATCCTCTCTCACCATGGGCTGGTCTAGTTGTTAGTATTGAACGCCATTGAGAAGATCCCAATTCCGTGGGAATTGTTTTGGAATTCCACAGAGGAGGAAATAGAAGCCACTGTGGCTGCTAGGGCAGAAGAAGCTGAAGCCATGCAGGAGGATGAGGAGAAGGATGAAGCTATGCAGGGAATTGCAGAGGATGATGATTATATTGATTAGGAGGAGCCTGAGGAGATGGAAATGGAGACTGAAGAGCATGAAGAATAGATGGTTTCCCAAGAACAAGATGAACTTGTGGAATTGATGGAAGCTGCAGAGATACCCACTGGCACTACAGTCGAGGCTATTACACAAGAACCAGCCCTATCCGCGGAGCCATCTGAGCAAATAGAAAGTGTGATGGCCATGGAGGTAAACCCATAGAAAATGAAAGAGGGTGAATTGGTCGACATTGCAACCAAGGTCACTCCACAACGATCTTCTATCGTCATGGAACCAATGGAGGAGGGTAATCCAATTGAAGAAGAAGTCATGACCACTCCGACTAGAGAAACCACAAAGCAAATGACGGAAGAACTAAGGTGTGAGGCTGACGCTGCTCCACAAGAACCAGCGTCAACCTCGGGGCTGAATGCAGAAGATTTGTTCCAGTTCCCCACCTTTCTTCCTAGGGGAGCAAGGGTAACTCGTTCCCCATAGCAAAGAGAGGAAGAAAATGTCACCATTCCTATGGCTTCAAATTTAAATTGAAGGCCACGACCAGAAGAGGCCCTAACAGGCATGTCAGCAGAGGAGCATCTTACCGGGTCACCACTGGTCACGGAGAATGTACAAGATGAGAGAATGGCCATTGGTGAAGAGGAGGGACCAAGCGAAGTGGTCCCGATGAATGCACCAATGGAGCACGCAAGTGTGAAAAGAGTGAAGCAAGAAGTAATAGAAGAAGAACAAGCAGAGGAGTTTGGACCGACTATTGGCCCGACAGAGGCAACCCCGAGGGATTTGCCTCTAGATACCGAGGCAGAAGAAACACAAGTCAAGAAACAAGAGGTAAAGCCACATGGACCGCGAAGACTTAGTTTAAGGAAGTGATGCAGCTCAAAATGGAAGTGAGGGATTTGAGAAGGAAAGTGCACAAGATGCAGAAATAAATCAAAAAATACAAGCAGTGGGCTAGGAAATCTAAAGTCGTCAGGGTTAAAGGAGGAACTGAAACAGACCCAATTGAACAACTGTTCGAAGCCAGAGAGTATGCCTTAATGGCTGCATTACAGACGTGGAAGTCTAATGTGGCCCAATATAAGAATGAGATCAAAAGAACAGAGGAAAGAACCTCCACAACCATTTTTGGATATGTGGAGCGCATAGATATTATGATAATAAGGCATGCAAAACAACAGCTAGAAAAACAAGTGGCCGAATTGAAAGATGATAAGGAACAGATGTTCAAACTGGTGCAAGAGGTGATGGCACGTCGTCCCCCTGCTTCTTGTTATTCTTTATTTTTGCATGAAAGTTTCCTTTTATTTTTCATGGAGAGCATTAAGAACGAGGTCAGTCATGAAATAGAAGATGGTGTAAAATTCCTCTGAGTCATGAGGAATCATGATGTGCCAACTCAGCATTTGATGTGTGAATTTTATCTATATGGGTATTTTTTACAGCTGGATAGAGACTTTAATCTAGCCCCATATGTAGGAGACATCCATCTGAAGGCCCTCACCTCTTATGCTTTTAATCAAATTCATTGGCAGAAGGCTTGTGACACTTTTGAGTCTAATCAAGTCACAAAGCCTTTTATAGTAAGAGGGGAACATGGGAGGTTAGATACAATGTACAATAAACACCATACCTTTTTGAAATTTAAGGAGAACAGAGAAAGAATGCTACGGACACAAAGGTGGTGCCTCGACCTTTGTATTAATCAATTAATTGTTTCTCAAAAAGAGGCCCTTGATTGTTGTCAGAGAAGATGGATGATGTCACCGACAGCTGTCCAGAACAGGAAACCTTTTGGGGCACCCAATTTTGTGCGAGCACTTGCCAGAGTACCCAGATATGTGGCATGTGTCCAAACATGTGGGATCCGGTGGATGGGGCTTCGGTTTCAGTATCCTGTTATTTGGTTGCCTGCAGAAGTTTACACCCCAGCGTACAATGTTCCAGCAAATTGGTGGAAGGAAGTTCTCCTTTAAGATGGATTTAAGGTTCCTTGGATAGAGATGGCTTTAGAGTATAATCTTGCCAGGCTTCATGAAGCTCACAGTTTGCAAAACCCAGACCTACAGAGGCGGCGGACTGCATGAGGGCATGCAGAAGGCTAGTTGGGGGGAGATGTTGGGCACCAAATCTGGCTACCTTTCTGACCATTTTTATCATCCTTTTTTATCCTTTTGTGTTTAATTACCAACATTTTCTATGCTAAACTTATGAGGTAAATACTCCTAGCTTGTCCAATTGGAATATTTTAATTAATGAAGTAAAGTCACGAAGTATTACCTATTTGTGACACTAAGATATGTGCTTGATTGTGGTTTTGCAACAGATCTAGTAACTGTCAGCTACAGGGAGATTGCGCAGCTGGAGTCACGATTCTCTGGATCTATTCTTGGCCTTTGTTCTATTCTTGACAGCTGATTTTTGTGTTGTTCCAACTGCTGTGTATTTCCGAATGCACGATTGCCACATTCTAGGGAAATCTGTTATTATCTCACACTATGTATAAAATGGATATTGTTCCTGTAAATGGGGGTTTCCGAAGGGAGATTGTAATCACATTTTACAGATTAATAAAATACTTCTGGTTTTATTGTTCTAAAGCATTTCATGACTAACGCAGCCCTGATTAGAGAGCTGGGCCCACTCTTCTGATCAGGCGCTGCATCTACATGTGTGTGAGTTGTTTCCTTGTTTTGGTTATTGTTATTATTCATTACTGTTAAGATTGTTTTGAGTTCAGCATTTGATTTCATATTACGTCAATGTGTTGAATCTTAATTATAAACCCTTGGTTCAACAAATTATGTGTTTGTTCCTGCATATACCTTGTGCATTTCCTTGAAAGGATACGCTCTCATATTAATAAAATTAATTTCAGATTAGGGTGGATAAATCATTCTTGCCTGGACACCAACACCCTATGTTTTCAGAAAAAACAGAGTCTGTTTAGTGATGAATAAACTTGCTAAAGGTGAAAAGGATGTTTTTTGAAGAGGAAACACCTCAAGGCTCTAAAATTAATTTTGATTATGTTTTAAGAGGTTAATTTCATGTTGAAGACCAATTTTCTATAGCTAGAGGTTACTTTTTTGAGGCAAAGTCAAAATCTGGAAATTGCACATTTTTCCATAGTTTCGTAGTGTTTCCTAGGTTTAAAGCCAGGAAAACGCTACGAAAACACCTATAGCTTTCTTTTTTCCTTTAAGACCACTTTCTGTGGCTTTCAAAGAGAGGAAATGGTATTTACGAGGTTTCAGGTCATGATGGACACCGTGGAACAGTCAAAGAGTAGAAATTTTGAGTGCAAAAGCTACTTTTGGATGCTACGAAACTTCCCTCTTTTCGTAGCGAGCTGTTTTTTAAGGTTTCTGAGTAAATGAAAATTTATTTTGGAAATTTAAAAGAGGTTTTTCTTCAGCACAATTCCATCTATAAAAACCTCTCTCGGTTTTTTCAAAGCGATTAGGGTTTGGAAATTATACACTCATCTTTGAAGCTTATTTTTCAGAATTTTCATTAACCAAATTTATGAAAAAATCATAAAAATTCGACTTGGAGGAGGTCCATCTCAGCGTCCACCCAGCATAATGACACATAAGAACTCTATTACACTTAAATAATTACTTTTTTCCAGTTGATAAGGTTTATTAAATTTATTTTTTGAACTATTAATGAAAGAAGAGTCCTTTAAGTATTCAAAATTTGTAAAACAGAAATATCCCTAGGAAGTGTCCAAGTGATAGAATCATGTTTGCAATAGATCTTTGAGGTGGTAATTCAAAGCTAGAAAGGTGGAATATCATTTATATGAGTCCTCATTCTATAAATAACTGAGTTTTAGAGTTAGAAAGGGTTGGGAGATGGTGACTTGAGACTGCTACTATTGAAATTTATGATATCAGTAATATAGGTAGACTTTATTTGTGCTTCACCTGAGATTCTTGAATGTTTCAATGAGCTTATGTTTTATGTATCTCTTTATCTTACTTACACTATCTTGAGGTTGAATTACTCAGAATTCATGTCACACATGCTCTGACTTCCTTTTAACATTGAGCTACTAAATATTTCTGTGTTAGTATTGTCCTTCCATTGAAACAGTAAAAGCTTCAGCTTCCACAAGTAGATTTATTTTGTCACCGAATTACTTCTTATTGACTCCATGAGCCCAATGGTATTTAGATCTATCCCATTTTCCACCTACAATAAAATACATTAAGATACTCAAAGAGTTAGCCATCTGATTTAAGAACTAATTGAGAGAATCATTAGATAAATTTAGAGAGCCCTCTTAGGTTGGAGAGGTTGATTTCCAGTTGTAACTGGTTTGAAAGAGTTACTCTAATTTTACCATTGAAGCAACCCGAGAGGACTCAATTTGGTGATAACAATTTGGATTTGGGTTAGGTTGCACAGGTAATTGGGGTCAGATAGAAGGTGTAGGATTTTGAATAGAAGTCAGTTGTAACTGTTGTTGTTGCATTGGTATTGGAGGGGGTACTGGACCTTGGCCATTAATTATCTAGTTCTGACCCCAAGGATTGGGTTGTGATGAAGGATATTTCATTGGTGGAGGAGACGACCACTAGTTCCATGGTGAAGGTAATTTTATTGAGGAAGGAGTAGGATATTGCCATGGATATTACTAACTATTGTAAACATTATTCCAAGGATAAAAAGAGGAAAAATCTGAAGGTATACCTCTAGGTTTCGGCTACCATGGTCTCTTTGATCCGATGAAATAAGAATATTGAACATCCTTGCTTGGTTCTTGAAGTACCACCTTCAGTCTGGGAAATTCAGCACACTGATTCGTAGAGTGCACCAACTCATAGATGTTACACAGGCTGACACTATTCAGTCCACATTCCCTTTCCAAATGTTTCTTTTTGCATCGGGGACATAATATTGCTAATGCTTATTTAGCTTTTGCTTGTGCTTTCTTGACTTGTACTATAGTGATCTGAGCAGAGAGAGTGCTAAGGAGGTCAGTTTTAAAATCCTCAAATAAGTTCCTGATCTCTGCTCTAGTTACTCCTTCACTCGTGGACTTCTGTATTCGGACTAAAGGGTCCCAAACTGAAACTCTCCCTTTGACTAATCCTCTTGAGCTACGCAGGCACAACTTCATTATATGATCAAGTGTTTCTTTCGATATGTCTACTTTTCCAAATAGGCTCAAATGCTGCAAAAAATTTTCTCTTATACCTCTTAAAAATATTGGCTTTAGCATTTCTGGATCTAAGTTACTGAACTTACCCCTCTATAAATTGTAGTGAAATTGCTCCATATAGTCCTCCAGAATTTCCTCCTCCTTCTGTGCAATTCTAAAAATCTCGTCCTTAAATTCCCTAGTTCGACAGTAATCCTGATACTTAAAGAGGAAGTCCTCTCTCATGTCATTATAGGTTCAAATCGTGTCAGCACCTAGTCTCATGAACCATCTTAATGCTACTGTTTCAGAGTAGCAGGGAATAATTTCATCTTCTGGGCATCTGAAATGTAGTCATAACCTCTACACATCACATCAAATTTGAACAAAAAGGTATCAGGGTCTTAAATAGCCATCCCTTGAAAAGATGGTAGGGATGATAAAGGAATATTCATCATAGGAGCCTCATCCCGTGTTACTACTATTGGCAATTCAAAAGTAACAGAGCTATCTATCTTGACATTCTCATCCCCCATGGTTGATTCTTCCTGATGGGATGAACTGACCTTGGAGTGTACTGGATATTGAAAAATAAAAGGATAAGGATGCTCCAGGACCAACTATTTAATAACACTACTAGCATCCAATTGATGATCAAATGAATGTTGTTCCTCAGGTCCCTGATGCTCCCCCTGGTCTCTCTGTTTCCTTCAATTCTCAAATCCTAATCAATGATTCTCCACCCTTGTTTTGAATCTGGAGTTTTGATATCAGGAGTGGATATGTTGTTCAAATGATGGTGAGGTCCAGACATGGAAGACACAGATGGTCTAGGATTTGATATGGTAGCTGCTCTCTGTGATATTGTCTTCCTATTATCTTTGTATGACATGGAATGTTCCTTTTTTTCCCTTGAGATCAGATCTCCAAGGAATGTCTTTCTTCCCAAATATGCACTCTTCTTTTCCTTCTTACGACCCATCTTTCCCATAGTCAGTAGAGTGGGGGGTGTTTGTAGATATTGATGTTGTCCTACTGACACACATGGTCCCTATGTGTATCAATTCATCCTATAAGTTCTTCAGTTTCTATAGCAGTGAGCTCGCCCAAGTCTGTTAGAGCGATGCACAGGTTCTTACCTCTTGTTCTTACCATTGTATAGCTGAAGACACCCTAAAACAAAAACACCAAAAATTCAACTCCTAAGTGTCCCAGCAAGACATTGGTGAGCCCATTCAAGTTTGTTAGAGTGATGTGCAGGTTCTTACCTCTCGTCTTGCTGCCCGACAATTGTGTCACTGGAGACACTCTAAAAACACACATGCAAATTTCACTTCTAAGAAACAACTCTGATTGATTAGATCGTCACTTCCATCCCTGGAAACGATGAGAAAATTTTGGGTTGTATTAATCACTATCAAATGACTAAACAATACACTTTAATTATCAATCCAGGGATGTCTTTTTATTCCAATGATAGTTGCACTATCTATGCTGATACACCCAACAAGGAGCAATTCCAAAGAAAACAAATCGTTGCTAAAGTAAATGCTAGAAGTAAATCACTCATGCAAAGATAAAAGGATCTACAAGACTTGAACCACACTTCAATTAATCTGTTCTAGCGTTCCACACAACAAGTATCCAGCCGGTGTCTATAATATCATATGTGTAACAACATACAAATTATTGAAATTGAAGGGAATATATTCACAGTTGAACAACAACAACAATACTCTACTAATACATAAACTGAAATACAAAGACATACACACAACTACTTAATCACTGCAATCCCTACTAAGAAGGAGGGCCCTTCCTCCCTAGCAGGGCATAGGTAGAGGAAGAACTTAATGGAAATTAAATTGAATAACGCATTTAACATCAATAATAGGATAATCTGTATTAATATGAGCACAATTATAGAGCCAAAATAATGTTGTTCTCCACTAACCTTTTGACCTCTAGGGCCAAGAACTATATAGTGGTTACATCTTAGAAAACCAAGGGATAGATCAGTCATGAGAATATTATGATTTCATTTTGATCGAAATAGAATACATATATTTATAACCACTTCTTAATAAATTTATGCCTAGAAAATTATATATTACAATCAAAATCGCCCTTGGGTTGTTATCCAAAAATAAAATGCTAAAAACCTTCTACAGATATCATAATAAAATCACAACTGTAGTGTAATAGTGAAAGGACATGTCAGCAACAGGTGTTGACGAGATCTAGTCAATGGTACAACTATATCAGTAGTTCACCAGTGGGTCTGGAACAACAAAGTGTAACAACAATTTTCCGATGGGTCTGTAATAGAAAGGTGTAATAGCATCACATTGCTGTAAAATCACCCTCTTAACTGCTCCTGTGGACCTTCTGCTCGGGATCTTTGGTGCTACGAATGACATCTGGAAAGACAACACAAAGACCATAGATCTTTACATTCATCCTCAATTACTCATAAAAATGCATGATATATCATAACAATTGATGAAATGGTAGAGTAATGAAAATAAGGTGAAACAACACAAGCTAGGATATAAAGGTAGCATAAAGAGGCAAATATAGTCCCATTTGTTATAGTCATGAGGAAAAATAGGGAAAACAAGTGTAGGAAAATAGTGCAAAACTGGCACCCAAAAACTATCAATCTGCACTGATGTTAGATCCTCCTGGATCAATCCTCTACACCTGAAAGCTTTTGGACCAACAAAATTTTGAATTAAGAAGATATCAGGTGAGGGTACAACTCCCTCACTCTTCTAATCTCCATCCACCTTGCCTTTCTCGGATTCATTCCCTTGAGTACTACTCGAAGATATTCAACTTCTCCTTGCCTGGAAGTGTGAACTTTCTTTCCAAGATGGTATCTTCCTGCATCTCATTCATATACTGAGGTGCCAAATCATCAACGGTAGGAATCTGTGTATATTCCTATGGATCAATGATCATCGAACGTTCATACAACTTCATATTTTCTACATTTAAAAATGAATAAATACACATGTAAGGAGGTAAATCTAACTGGAATGCAATTTCCAATATTTTACACGATCTTGAAAGTACCATACCTGATGGGTTTCAGTTTCTTACCTTCACCTTTAAGCTTGTCTTTACTGATATACAACCATACCTGATCACTGACCTGAAAATGATGATCAACTCAATGCTTTTCATGCTGCATTTTGTACTTGGCATGACTCTTCTCTAAATGATCCGGCACTGCTTCATATATATTTTGTATCCATTGAATGAACTTAACTAAATTGTTTGAATGGTCATGTCCATCCACTTTATCTTCTTCCCTGAAAATGAAGTCCGTCGGTGACTTTGGTAGATACCCAAAACATGTTTCAAGTGGTGATTGATTAGTTGAAGAATGTAAGGCTTGATTATAAGCATGTTTCACATAAGGTAAATATGCTTGTTGTAGTAACCTTGGAGAATATGTATCATTGTCCTATTCACCACTTATTTCTATCCGTCAGTATTTGGATGAAATATTGTGCTCTTCTTCATATTTTTGTCCATGAGTCCCCACAAAGTGGACCAAAAATCTCCTACAAAGCGAGTGTCTCGATCAAAAATAATGGAAGTAGGTAACCCAAAATGAACCCATACCTGTTGAAAGAACATATGTGCAGTATGTTTAGCAGTCACTTGCTTTTCTCATGGAACAAGAATTCACATATTTCTGAAACCATCAACCATGACATACATGTAATCATGCCCTTTTCTGGACATAGGAAGTCCTCCAACAAAGTCCATGGAAATGTTGTCCCACGCTCGCAAAGGAACTGGAACTGGCATATACAAACCAATCTTTCGATTCCATGGCTTACTTGTGTAACACATAACACATCCTTTAATGTAGTTAAAAAATGTTTCATACATGTGAGGCCAGTAGCAATACCTTTTAATTTGTGCCATAGTATTTCTTACGCCAAAATGTCCTGAAATGTGAGAAGAATGTGCTTCCTGAATAACATGTGCCATTTCTGTCTGTGGTATGCAAAACTTACCCAGATGATATAAAAACCTATCATGAACATGAAAATTGAATTCTACCATGTGAGTACCATGAGTTAGTGATTCATAAATATCTTTGAAATCAACATCATTACCATATTGTTCTAAATAAATTTCAAGTTTTTAAGAATTATTCTATAGAACTACTGAAGCATCAAAATATGGTTTATACAACATATCAACTAAATTTTTTGTTACACCTTTCTTGTACTAATTACTAAGTGAAACTGATGAAGAAATCCCATCCAAATGTAATGGCGATATTTTTGAACCTTAGTATGATGTTGAAGGTACTGAAGCAGATGGTGATCTGTGTGAATCACTGTTTCCTTACACATTAAGTAGAGTTTCCATTTCTTTACACTTTCAACCAAATCAAATAGTTCTATATCATATGTCGGATAATTTATAACTGCCTTAGAAAAAATTTCTGAATAAAAACAAATAGGTTTCCATTTTTTAAGTAAGACTACACCCATTGCATAACCACTAGCATGTGTTTCAATTTCGAATCATTGTTGAAGATATGGTAAAGCTAAGGTTGGTGTTGTGATAGTTTTCTACTTAAGTTTATCAAAAGCCTTTTGTTGTTTCCCTCCCCAATGAAAGGAAACTTTAGAACCTATTAAAGCATGTAACGGTGATGCAATCAAAGAAAACTGATGAATCAATCTTCTCCAATATTGAAATTCACCTAAGAAACTCCTAATTTTAGTCACATTTTGTGGTCTTGACCACTTAAAAATCACATCGATTTTAGCTGGATATATTTTCAAATGACCATCTCCAACTATGTAACCAAGATAAATCAATGAAGTTTTTCCAAACTCACATTTGGACAGTTTAAGGTATAATTTTTCCCTTTGCAACACTTCGAAGTTATGTTTAACATTCCTAACATGATCTTCCATACTTGAACTGAAAATGAGGTTATAATATAAGTATATTATGACAAATTTATCAATGTATGGATAGAAAAAATCATTCATAATTTTCATGAAAGTTGTTGGAGCATTACACAAACCAAAAGGCATCACTAACCATTCAAATATTCCTTGCCTAGTTTTAAATGTAGTTTTCCAGATGTCATTTTCTGCAATGAAAATTTGATGATACCCATTACGAAAATCCAACTTATTCAAATAGAAAGAATTTTTCAACTGGTAAAGTAAATCATCTATCCTAGGAAGAGGATACCTGTTCTTGATTGTGATTTTGTTTAAGGCCCTAAAGAACACACACATTCTCCATGTCTCATCTTTCTTAGGAACCAAAATTATGTTTGAACCACATGGAGATGAACTAGGTCGAATGAAACCTTTTTCAACCATATCTTGCATTTGTTTCTTTATTTTTTCATTCTCTATAACTAACATGCAATACATTCCGAAATTAGGAAGAGGGGCATCAAACATCAATTGTATCCCATGTTGTCTTTCCCATTTAGGAGGTAGATGTTTTGCTTCTTTAAATAGACTTTGAAAAGAAACCAATTTAACCAAAATATCTTTAAACTGAGATTCACAACCTAAAAAAGCATCATGTTGATCCTTATGTTGTTCTTTTACAACCATGATTACATATCTCTTACTTGAACTTATTAGTCACTTCATCTGATTAGCAATAACTAAATCTAAGTGTGTTTTAATTTTATGTGCCTTGACAATGTATTCAATTACATATTTATTAAGGTGATATTTATGATCTTTCCTATGAAACAAAACATCATGATCATAAAGGTAAGGACTTCCTAGCATTATTCCACATATGTCTAATGGAATAACATCTAAATCTACTTCATCAATGTAATTAGCTATGATGGAAAATTTTAAACGACATTGCTTTATGACATTGGTCTGAGTTTTTTCTTTTAGCCAACCTAATGGATATGGTCTTGGATGATTTTGTGTCTCCAAACCTAATTTCTTAACTAATTCCTCAGATATTAAATTTTCCTGTGATCCACTGTCAAACAAAGTGTCTATTTTTTTATTCTTAGAAGTCACCCTTATGTGAAATAATTCAACTCTTTTATCCTCATCCAGATCATTTATGTTTGAAGAAGATGAAAAAGTACTAGAACTCGAACTAGTGTCAGAACTTTTACCTGTTGAAACCATTGTGATTATTTTCCTTTCATCACCTGAATCAGAGCCCAAGTCTTATTGGATTGTTTCATTAGCCTTATTTTCACCTTTCTTTTTCTGGAACTTCTATGGTTTGAGTTCTGGGTGAAGTTTCCAACATTTGACTTCATCATGTCTGATCCTATGGTAGTGAGAACAAGTAGGTCTTTCACCTTCCTTCTGAGTTGTAGCTATTTTCTTTCCCTTATAGCTGCTCTTCCTCTTGCTTTCTTTGGAATACTTGATTTCCAACTGTTTGGATGCTTTCTGTGAAAACTTGAATGGTCTACCAGCTAATTCAATATGTATGGCTTGAACACACACTTCATCAAAGTCATCAAGATTAAACATCAATAATGTATGTTGTAAATATGAATGTAAACAACCAATGTAATTTAATTAAATTTCACATGTATCCAATGGAATACCAAGTGCCAAAGCTTTCTCACATTTACCATGCCTCAAATGTTTCCAATCAATAACAGATTACTGCATGTATCCCAAAGGATAAATTTTTTTTATGAGAGATTTTAAAAACTTAGACCATGAATAGATGACTTTACCTTTTTGTTTTAAATCTACTTGAGTTTTACTTTCCCACCAGATTACATCATTTCCCCCCATTCTGTTAGGTAAATTGGTTCAGTGTTAGAATCAAGGTTAACTAGGTTAAACAATGGGTAGTTTTGGGGCACATGATAATGTACACCCTTTATTTTCGGCTCCTAGTATTGCATGTAATGGAGCCTATAAAAGGTTGGGAAGACTTCATTGTAATATATGCCTCGATGTGAGCGGTGAAGGCTCATTTGGCTGGAATAGCCAGGGTTTTTGCCAAGGCTAATGAAATTTCATTAGGATGGGTTTCCCCAATAGTTTGGGGTATTTCCCGATAAACATATGGTGTTTTATCATTCCTCTTAGTAATTATTTATATTCTCTGGTAAATTATTTTCTTCATTTGGTATCGAAGCCATATTTGGCTTTAGAGGGACCCCTCTATTGTTAAAGGTTTATTTGAATCAATGGATCAAATGGTTTATTTGACTGCATAATTTGTGCACAAGGAGCTTGATGCTATGGTGAGTGTAGATTACCACGTACAGGTATATTTGTGCTCGAGTGATCAAGTGCAATAGAATGGTTTGATCAGGTAGCACAAGGTAGCTCGGTTGGTGATGGTTGAGGAAGAGGCCACAACTGCTCATCCTCTAGAGAAAATGACTATCAATAATCACTTGGATGTTATATATCTATTGCTCAATGATGTTAAGGAATGAGGGAGTCGAGTTGGAAATGAGATCGAAGGGCTTGACAATTTCTGTGCCATGAGAATGCATGGAGAAGTCAGTTTGACAATGAAGAAAAGAACTAGGTTAAAGCATGGAGTTTAGGTCAGTAAATTGTGGATATGGATTCCATTGATCATTCTTCATGATGAAGTAGCTAAGGAGAATGGGATATGCAGTCAGCATGAATTTGGGCCACGACGATGTCACTGATGAGTATCTGGAGGAGAGATGAATGCAACACATTATTGTTGAGCGTAGCGGCCAGCTAACTGGCAGTGGGAAGCAAGTGGAGCAAGAAATGCAAGCGAAGGCTGAAATTTTGCAGAAGGAAAATGCATGAGCCAGATGTGGGACTTTTAGATGGAGATCAATTTCTAGTTAGAGAGCTTTATGGGCTCCATCGCACTGTCAGACACTTACTGAATATGGAAGCGCGATGGGAACTTGGGGACTGATAATATGTTGGTAGGGTCAGATGGTTTCAAGATACAGATCGACAACGGATTCAGGCGCCACTTCCAAGAAAAAATATTGTTGCATGAGAAGAGATCTAGTTAGAGCGTGAAAATGTGAAAATTAAAGGGATTGTTGAGAATAATATGCAAAGGTAGACCAAAAGGAGCAGTTATGGATGGAAAACACGTTGGCGTGAATGCAAGATGCACAAGAGAAAATGAAGTGGGCGTGAGAGGTGCATGGATTTTTTAAAGGGACCGAGAACTTTTTTAGAGACTGGGTTAGATAGGAAATGCTATGTTGTTGATCAGTGAGGAGATACATATCTTTGAAGAAAATATTTGGACAAGAGTTGGATCGTTTCCTATGGGCGTGGATGTGCCAGTGAAATGGAGAGTCTTGTTTTTTTTTGAAAGACTCTAGAATTCACCTTATATATAACCAAGGGAGAGTGGACTCAAGAATTTTTTATAAGCAATTGAAGTCAAATCAATGTGCAAGAGAGGGTGTTAAAATAGCAACAATGAAAAAAAAAATGTAATGAAGTCAAATTTGTTAATGTAAATGGGCATATTGTTGTAAGACCTCGTATGGCATGCGTACCCCTAGGTAATCACTGGTAAAGTTTGGGTTAGACCTAAGTGGTAGGGGGATGTCAATTTAACAACTACTCTTGGTATAAACTTTGAGGGGCAAAGAGCTAGATTGAGCGGGGTTGTCTCACTTAGCAATTTTGGCTGGATTTAGTCATGAAACCCCAAGTCAAGTTTAAGGGGGGAATGTTATGTAAATTGATTCGGTGTTAGAGTCAAGGTTAACTAGGTTAAACAATGGGTAGTTTTGGGACACATGGTATTGTGCACCCATGGTTTTCGGCTCACGGTATTGCATGTAATGGAACCTATAAAAGGCAGGGAAGACTTCATTGTAATATATGCCTGGATGTGAGCAGTGAAGGCTCACATGGTTGGATTGGCCAAGGGTAATGAAATTTCATTAGGATGGGTTTTCCCCAGATTTTGGGGTTTTTCCCGATAAACATACGTGTTTATGTTTCATGTTTGTTGCTAGTTATTTTTTATTATTCCTCTCAGTAATTATTTATATTCTTTGGTAAATTATTTTCTTCACATTCTAAGTGTAGCTAACTGAATTCTTTTTCTTTCATTAGAAATGTTATGAATTCTACAATACACTTCTAACTATTTAATCCAATTATCTAGTTTCTCAGGATTCATTTCACCATCATAAATAGGTAGTTCAAATTTTACATCAAGTTTCAAAAGAGATAATTTATGAGGTTTCTTTTCTGTTTCATAATCTCAAATAGAATAAGAAGATGATAATGGTGATGAATATGATGGAGGAGAAGGAGGTTTATCAAATTTTATTTTCCCCTTGTCCTTCTTCGATGCATTTGAACAAGAAGCTTCTTCTCCTACCTTATTATCTTCATAGAGTTCTACCAACATCCACTGCATGTTCAAGAAAATTTTCTGAATTTTTTCTTTTCCCATGACCTTCACTTCAGGAGTTTCACCTACATCAGTTCCTCCCATTTTCAATTGATGAGTGACTTTTCGCTTTCCAACTTCTGATTCTATCTCCTCGAGCGTTCCTTCTCCACGTCACAAACTGGACCTAGTTAAAATTCACTGGAAAAAATCCTACAACAAAACCTACTCTGATACCAAAATATATGATCTCAAATAGATTTGATGTAATACTGAAGTTGAACTCATTATTTTCCAATAGTGAATTGAATTTTAAATCGATCGCTTAGTGTGCAAGAATAAAGGAAAGAGAATAATTTTATGACTTAAAACAGAACTTAAGAAGCATATTAAACATGAATTTACAGCAAATAACAGAGATAGAAGATATAAAACATTAATTACAGAGTTCATCCCTAGTGGATTACGTATTTTGGTCCACTTTTAAGATGGGCATCTATTTTATTAAGGATTGATCCAAGGAAGTATTTACACAGATAAAAACTAGATTGAACATGCTTGCAGGCACCTTTGGTAATTTTCAACATAAATATCTCTCTCCTAGCTTTCCAATGACTATCTTCGTGCTCAATTCCGCCTCCGGACGACCAAGAAAAACTGAAAATAAAACTGCCTCTCTCTTCAAGAATCTGAATACAAGTCTTCAAAATCACCCTCCCCCTTCATCATGATCAAAGGTAGTTTTATAATCACATCTAGGTTGAACCTAGGCCAAGAATGATAATTTGGTTGAGTGGATTAAGTTGATGAGATGAAAAAAATAACCTCTCGATGCAATAGTATTGAAGCACCTAAGGATAAGGTTCATGAAGAAAAAAATTTAAGTATAGCGCACAACAACTAAAAACCCAAAATAAATTTATAGGATATAAATAATCTCAAAAAATTTCAAATGGCAGAGAACAAAAGACTGTCTACATGTGACTATGTTGCAGTCTAACTGCTGACTGCCACATGGTGGTCAAGTCCCAGCGGCTTCGGCAACCGTGCGGTGACGTCGCATGTGACAACTTTTTATCTGCATGTTATCCTCTGCGGTTTCCTAATAGTTTAACTAATTGTGGTTACATTCACTACATTCACATGTCACTCCTTCTGCCCGAGGGTCTCTGCTGCGGTCAAGCTCCCTATGCGGTTAGCTGTGATATGTTTTACAATATGGTTTTATTACATATGATCCGCAAGTTTATAACATAGTTTAAAATTTGTATAACATAACTTAGAAAGGTTATAACATTGTGCCATATGGTTTATAAATTTAGGTTTTGGCATAGTTTTAAATCACCATTTGCGTTAGATATTAGGACGTAGGTTTCAGATTTAGGACCATAGCATAAGGATTATCACCATAACTGAAGAATCTCATTGGGAAAATGGGAGAAACTGAAGAACTAAAGATGAGCTAGACTTCAATGTCAATCTACACTGATGCAAGGCCCTCCTAGATTAGTAGACCATGCAAGAATGTCATTGGACGCATTGGTTAAGGGTGTGGTTGGTTACCTGGGGATCGGGGATCAAATCCCGCCCTTTCCAAACTTGACGCATATATATATATATATATAGATATCTTTTACACACTCAGTTATTAACTATAGATTTGTTGTAACTGTCAGTAAATTTAACTTCGTCGAAATTTTAATTATGATGAATTTGTTTGCTATATTTTTTGTGGAGCCGCCACAAAGGGTGGGCCAGCCACGTGGCTCACGTGGGTTCGAGGCTCTCTGTCTATTGAATATATTATGGCATGGCCTTCGGGATTTTTTTGGCGTTGGAGTTTTGGGTTGGGA